>NW_004624856.1:5952256-5992027 GCF_000247695.1 Heterocephalus glaber | reverse complement strand
CATTATGTAAAGGTACAATTCCCAATGAGAAATGTAACTGTGTTGTTTACCTACAATGTACCAATTAAAGAATTTAATAATAATAAAAAAAAACAAAATCCAACATCCAAATATGAGAAAAAATCTGAAAAAAAATAGGTATAGAAGAACCTTATTTCAACCTGATAAAAATCACTTATGACAAACCTACTAACAATATCATATTAAATGGGGAAAAACTGAAAGCTTTCCCTCTAAAATCAGGAACAAGGCAAGTAGTGATGTCTACTATCACCATTCCTATTCAGTATAATACTCAAAATGTTAGTGAGAGCAATTAGGCAAGAGAAAGAAATAGAAAGGATATGTACCAGTGAGGAGGTCAAATTATCACTATTTTCACATGACATGATCCTTTACATAGAAGACCCAAAATGTTTCACTGAAAGACCCTAATAATTAATAACAAATTTCAGCAGGAAATCTACAAACAAAAATCAATAATGTACCTGTACACCAATGATGAAATGACCAAGAAAGAAATTAGGAAAACAATACTATTCACAATAGCATGAAGAAAAATTAAATACTTAGGAGTTGAATACTTAGTAGGTAGGAAATGGAAGACCACTATAATGAATATTACAGTACTCAAAGGAGATGGAAGAGGACAGCATAAAATGGAAAGATATCCCCTGTTCCTGGATAGGCAGAAAAAATATTATCAAATATTTCCATACTTCCAAAACTGATACATATATTTAATGAAATCCATATCAAAATAAGAACAGCACTATTCACAGAAATAAAGAAAATGAACCTAAAATTCACATGGAACCAGAAGAGACTCAGAAGGACAAAAGCAATCCTGGGCGGAAGCAGAGTAGAAGGCATCACACTCTTTGATTTCAAATTATATTACAAAGCTACAGTAATAAAACCAGTATGGTACTGCTCCCCCCAAACCATGAGGATAAATGCAACAGAGTAGAGATGCAGAAAAAACCTAGGCACATTCAGCTATCTGATCTTTGAAAAAGAAATAAAAAACACATACTAGAGGAGAGACAGCCACTGTAACAAATGCTGCTGGGAACACTGGCTGCCCACATGCAGAAGACTGAATTTAGAACCATATCTCTCACCATGTATTAAACTGAATACTCTTTTTTTTTACATCATTGTATTTAGTAACTGAATAATAACCAGTCCAAAAGAATTTTCTGAACTGTGGTATGAGACATAACTTCAAGTCATGTAAAAATTTAACATGCACAAGACCCATAATTTCATGTATATCTTTGTATAGAAGAAAGACCAAGTGACTACAGTGATAAAAACAGTATGACACAGGCACAAAAACAGATCTGTAGATCAAAGTAAATGAAGAAAGAACCACAGGCAGATTAAGTCATCCAAACTTTGTCAAAGTACCAAAAGCATACAATGGAGAAAAGATAGCCACTTTAACAAATGGTGCTGGGAAAACTGCTTCCACATATGCAGAAGATGGAATCTGGGCCCATATGTATCACCAAACATCAAAGTAAAATCAAACTGGATCAAAGATATATATACAAAAACTGAAACACTTAATTTGCTAAAATACAAATGAGGTAAAGTTCTTGAAGACATAGGCACTGGCAAGGTTGGTGAACAGAACCTCAGTTGAACAAGAAATAACATCAAGAATCAACAAATGAGGTTACATCAAATTAAAATCTTATTGTCAGTGAAGGGAACAAACAACAGAGTGAAGAGACAATCTACAGAATGGAAGAAAAATTATCCTAGCTACATCTCAGGTGGAAAAGTAATATCTATAATATATAAAAAATAAAAAATTAGGTTCCCTGAGATAAAAGACCCAATAAAAAATGGGTAACTAAAATGAATACACACTTCTCAGAAGAAATACTAAGGCTAGTACAACACACGAAAAAATGATTAACATCTTTGGCCATTAGAGAAATGCAAATTAAAACAACACTGAAATTCCATCTTACTCAGAAAGCGTGGTCATCAAGAAATCAAATAACAACCAGCAGTGAGTTAAGACATCATATTATAGTAACCCATGTATACCAATGTTCATAGTTGCACAATTCATAATATCTAAATCCTAGATGTAACATGTATGTCCATCAACAGAGAAATGACTAAAGACAGTATGGTATTTATGCACAATGGACTACAATTCTGAAATGAAGAAGGATAAAATTGAATTATTTGTAAGAAATTGGATGTACTTTAAGATCATGATATTTAGTGAAAGAATTAGACACACAAGCTTAAATATCACACGGTTTCTCTTATTTGACAAATCCAAAATATAGATAAAGTACAAGATAAAATATAGATGATAGGAAAGAGGGAAATAGAACTTTTGCAAATGGGAGGAGGACCAAAAAGTGGAGAGAGCTGTGAGAGGAGGAGTCAGGGAGGGAAGGGAATGAAAACAGATTTAAAATGTGTTATATACCTGTATACCCTCCCCATGGTGAATGTACTTGTGCATTAGTAAACATTCACACACTCAGTAGAGTTGGGTTTTATGAGTCCTCCTCTGGTTTGTAGGTGAGTGTTGTCCTGTCCTATCCTCCTGTGATGCAATAGGACTGAGCTCTCTAGGTTCCCTCTATGAAGGCACTATTCCCATTTTTGAGGGGTTCATCCTCATGGCCTAATTACCTCTCAAAAGTTTTACTTCCTAGTAGCAACACATTGGGAGCTACAATTTCACTGAAGGAAGTTTAGGGGAATAAAACATTCCATACACAGAAGTCATTTTATTTCTGCATTCACACATGGTACACTGTGTTTAAACTTCCCCTTCTTTTGAGGGCAATTAGTCATATTGGAATGAACTTGTATAGATTTGTGAGACAATTATAAATATTCTAACATACTGTATATCTAATTTTAATCTTGGAAACAGAGAAAAAATGCATAGTAAAAGATGATTTACAGTAAAAATAACAATTTCCCAAACTGCAAATTCTTCAATTTGTGTTTAAGAACTTTTATAGCATGGTGAGCAAGCATTGCCCATCTCTCACATGAGTGAGAAGACAATGCTGGCTTAGAGCACTGGTCCCCCAGGAGCACCACAGGGCAGCATACTCCGACCAGCCAAGGAGATCCTGACAAGCACCACTCCTGGGAAGACAAAGGGCAGCCAGACACAACAGCAGATGCCACTCGGTGGTCCACAGCCTCTCAGACCTGTGCTCTGCAGCCTGCATCCAGCTGAGCCTAAGGGCAGCTTGCATTTCTCATCTACCACCATGAGCTAAGACTAACCTCAGCTGGAAAGGGACAGTGGCCTAGGGAACAAAGCAAGGGGGTCCAGTGCAAGGAGAGTGGGGCAAAATTCCATAGGCCAGAAAGCTAGGCATAACAGTGTGTGTGACCAGCTGGATCCCCAAACTGTAGATCTTGGGCAGAAGCCACTCACTCATGACACAGAAAACTTTACCTTTACTCAGTGGGGTTTTTTTCATTTTTCTATTTTGAATTATTTTTATCTTTTTTTTAGTAGAGGCTTGGGTGTTTTTCCCCTTTTTTCTCCTTTTTAAGTTTCTCTTTTTTCCTCCCACCTATTATTCTTCTCATCTTTATCTCCTGCTTTTGTTTTATCTTTTCACTTCTTTTTCTTGTTATTTACAGTGACTGTTCTTACTATTAATTTCCTTTTACTCCTCAACAGGATCTCCTACCTTACTTTTATCTCTTCCTTCTTGTATCCCACCGACTAATTTTTCAAATTTTACTTTTCTCATTCTCTGGTTCCCCATGCCCTCCACCTTTACTAGTATAACTACTAAGCTTTATGAATCTCTAGATATATAGTTAACTTTATGTTATTGCTGTTGAATATCGTACAATAGTCAGTAGAGGTAAAGTTGGTCCATTTAGTAGATATTTACTATACATCAATATTTGTTCAATCTTTGGTTTTCTTAGTGTTCATACTATAATTATGGATCTCTTTTCTATGGATAAGGGTGGCATTTCATTGGCCACTAGAGCTTGTTAATATTTAGTTTATGTTTAATGATATAAATTTAATGATTTAATTGATGCTGATGTTATTACTATAGTCAAGGTGACATACTTGTTACTATTAATCAATTTTCTTGAGATGTCAATGTCAGGATTGCCTTGGAGTCTTTAACAATGCTGTGGCCCATTCATGGAAAACTGGGTACTGGTGCAAATATGTTTCAAACTCCCACCACAAGTATATGGAGGTAGTTGGGTCATGGGACAGAGACAAAGGCCAGTAGTTAACCATACACCCAGTGTACACCACTGAAAAGTAGACATTAGCCAAAGATATCTCCATACTAGAAACAAAGATTTCCACTACAGTCAATCCACAAGCCTCAACACAAAACAAACAAAAATTTTTTTAAAAATATATAAACATGAGAAGAAAAACCAATGAAATGCCTCCAAAAACTCCCAGCCATCCCAAAGCTTTTCCATAAGGCATTGAAGGGGAAGAATCCAAAGCCACAAGACTGAATTATTTGTGTGGTATCAGTGGTGATAACAAAACAGATTAATAAGTCATCTGGCAAGCTCACAGAAGATACAACTCATCAGGTATTGGGGCACATAAACAAAATGGTCAGCAAGTCTACAGAAGACACTAATAAAAAGATAGAATAACTAAAAAAAAAAATGCCTGCCAAACCCGGACCAGTATAGGAAAGTATTAAGAGTCCATGAAAGGGCTCCAAATAGAAATTCAGGAGATTAAAATATAGGCAGCAGAAGTGGCCAATGTGAGGACAGTGTCAGAAGAAAAGGCAAGAGATGTTGTCACTGACCATTTCATGAAAGAAACTCAAAACAATAAGACAACATGAAAAGTGGATACTTTCATTCCTGGATGACACAAAGAAGACTAATATAAGATTAACTGAAATTAGTGAAAAATCAGAACTCAGCACAAAAGTCATAAGAAAGACTATTTGCTGAAATAATAGAAGAAAACACTCCAAATAAGGGAAAAGAATGTAATATGCTGTTACATCCAGTGAGGAGAAGGAGTCACAAGAGGGAGTAGGGGTCCCTGTAATGTCCCTCCACCTCACTTGGGTCCTTGCCCTCACTCTAATAAAGAATGGAGAAGTCAGGCTCTTAGTAGAAAATGGGGGAGTCAACACTGCTATGGTGGGAAGCAGAAGTTTATTCAAAGTGTGGCAAATGCAGAGGAAGCAGAAGGAGAGCTGTCTTAGCAATAGCATGGTGCTGCAAGATGGGGCCTCAAAATCCTGGAAGTCCAACACAAGAACAGAATCCTAAAAGCAGTTAGAGAAAAGCAAAAAATCATGTGTAAAGGAAAACTGATTGGAATTACAGCACACTTCTCAAACCTTAACAAACTTTAACCTTAAGGGACAGCTTGGTGTGAAGTGTTTCAAATCTTACAAGAAAAACAATTATCTAACCCAGAATGACATATTCTGAAAACTATCTTTCAAAATTGATGGAGAAACCACCCTGAGTGCCACAGAACAGAGCCACCCCCAGCACCAAGGAACAATGCCCACTGAAACATCACCCTGAGCACCAAGGAGCAGAGGAGATGAGCCTTCCAGGTCAACGTACCACTGCCCCCAGCACCAAGGAGCAGAGCCACAAGGGCCCCAGCAACAAACACTCCCACTGCCAGTTGAAATGAGAAGACACATAAACAAGTCTCAAAACCAGACATCCAGATCAACTAAGGCAACAACAAAGGGAAACGAGATGAAAAAATCTGATACTCAACCACCTGAAAACTATGAACTGGCAACAAAAAAGGATCTGGAAAAAGGAAATCAAAAATAATTTCTCAGATAACAACAGAGATTGTGCCCATAATGCAAGACATGATTAATACATCTAGAGCAGACACAGATTAAAAAAAACTAGAGGAGCTGAGGAACATGATGGAATCCCAGCATAGGAAATAAATGGAATCCATGAAAAAGATGCAAACAGAATTCCAGGAGATTAAAAACTCCATTGAAAGTTTATGCAGCAGAATGAGGCAGTGTGAGGACAGAATATAGGATATAGAAGACAGGATTGCAATTAGTGACCAGGAAAAGAAAATTTTCTTAAAAATAGTAAGGGACCATGAGAAATCAATCAAGCAGCTGCTAGATGATGCAAAGAGGAATAACATAAGATTGATCTGAGTCAATGAAGAAACAAGAGAGAGTGCAGAAGACATAAAAAAAAATCTGTTCACAGAAGTGATGGCAGAAAACTTCCCAAGCAGGGGAAAATAACTTGACATACAGATAAGTGAGCCATATAGGACCCCAACTAGCCTTGATCAAAAAAAAATCTACACGTAGGCATATAACAGTTATGATTCTAGGGGCCGGGGATTTAGCTCAGTGCTTATGCCACCTGCTGTGCAAGTGCAAGGACCCAAATTCGATCCCTGGTACCAAACAAACAAACAAACAAACAAACAAAAAAATAGTTAAGATTCCAGAAACCCAAAAGAAAAACAAAATTCTACAAGCAGTTACAGAAAAGAAACAAATCACATACAAAGGAAAGCCCATCAGAATCACAGCAGACTTCTCAACACAAATCCTCAAGGCACAAAGAGCTTTGAGTGACATATTTCAAGCCATAAAGGAAAACGGCCTCCAACCCAGATTGATGTACCCTGCAAAACTATCTTTCAAAATTGATTGAAAAATAAGTTACTTTCATGACAAAGAGCACCTTAGGAACCTCGTGAATACCAAACCAGCACTCAAAAAATGTTTAGACAATGTCATAGGCAAAGAAAATGAGGATCACAATCCCAAGAAGCCCAGCAGAATTAATCCATAGGTCATGAAAAGAAATTAAATGCCAAGGGAGAGAATTCAACAAAAAGAAAAAGTCACGACAATGATAAGTCAATATGTTTCATTTATAACCATCAAAGTTAATGGTCTCAATTCACCAATCAAAGAAATAGACTGGCAGAATGGGTCAAGAAGCAAGAAACACACTTCACTCAAAAAGAAACTCATGGACTGAAAGTTAAAGGGTGGAAAACAATACTCCATGCGAGGGGAAGCCGAACAAAAGCAGGAGTAGCTATCCTCTTTGCAGATAAAGTGGATTTAAAACCAACACTGATTAAGAGAGACAAAGAAGGGCACCACAACCTTATGAAGGGAACAATCCAAGAGGAAGACATGGCAATCATAAATATCTATGCACCAAACACTAGTGCACCCAACTATATAAAACAAATACTAATGGACATGAAAAATCAAATAAGCACTAGTACAACAATAGTGGGGGATCTCAATATCCCACTGTTACAAATATATAGATCAGCTAGACAAAAAACAAGCAATGAAATACTAGAACTCAATCAAACTCTTGAACAAATGAACTTAACAAATGTTTACAGAGTGTTCCACCCCACAAAATCAGAATACACATTCTTTTCAGCTGAACATGGGTTATTCTCCAAAAGAGACCACATACTCACTCATAGAACATGTTTAAGTAAGTTCAAATGAATTCAAGTTATCCCCTGTATACTGTCAGACCCTAGTGCAATGAAATTAGAGATCAATAGCAAAAAAAAACCCCACAAGAATTTCATAAACACATGGAAATTAAACAACACAATTCTGAATAACCAATGGGTCACAGTGGAAATTAAACAAGAAATAAGACAGTTCCTACAATTAAATGACAATACTACATATCAGAATCTATGGGACACAATGAAAGCAGTCTTGTTGTGGCAAATTTACAGCAGTGAATCCACATATTAGGAAAACAGAGCAAGCCAATTAAACAACCTGATACTGAATCTCAAGCTTCTAGAAAAAGAAGAGAAGGAAAAACCCAAAGCACACACAAGGGAAGAAATTATGAAGATCAGAGCAGAAACCAATGCAATGGAGACTAAGAGAATGATAAAAAAAAAAAAAAACATTGAAGCAAACAGAGTTTCAGAAAAATAAACAAAATTGACAAACCCTTAGCCAACCCTATCCAAAAAAAGCAAAGAAAAAGACCCAAATCCATGCAATTAGGAATGAAAAGGAAGAAATTACAATGGACCCAGCAAAAATTCAGAGGATCATCAATATCTACTTTGAGAATCTGTACACCAATAAGGTGGAGAACACAGAAGAAATGGACAGATTCCTAGATACATATGAATTACCAAAGTTAAACAAAGATGTCCTAAAAATTCTTAACAACACAGTATCAATAAATGAAATTGAAAACATAATTAAAAACTTACCAACTGAGAAAAGCCAGGGACCTGATGGCTTCACAGCTGAATTCTGCAAGACATTTAGTGAGGAACTATTGCCACTAGTGCTTAAACTCTTCAATGAAATGGAAAGAGAAGCAATACTCCTCAATTCATTCCTAGAAGCAAGCATCACTTTGATCCCCAAAGCAGAGAAAGAACCTACAGAAAAAGAGAACTATAGGCCAATCTCACTAATGAACATAGATGCAAAAATCCTCAATAAGATACTGGCAAGTAGAATCCAGAAGATCACCAAGAAGATCATACACCCTGACCAAGTGGATTCATCCCAGGGATGCAGGGATGGTTTAACATATGCAAATCAATGAGTACAATACACTATATCAATAGAGCCATGGACAAAACCTTATGATCATCACAATAGATGTAGAAAAAGCATTAGACAAAATCCAACACCCATTCATGATAAAAACTCTACAAAAAATTTGAATAGAAAGTCTCTATCTCAATCTGATAAAAGCCATCTATGAAAAGTCAACAGCCCATATCATACTGAATGGTCAAACTGAATATTTTCACACTGAAATCAGGAACAAGGCAGGATGTTCACTATCTCCACTCCTGTTCAATATAGTTTTGGAAACAGTAGTCGTGGCACTTAGACAAGAGAAAGAAATAGAAGGAATATAGATAGGAAAGGAAGAATTCAAATTGTCATTATTTGCAGATGACATGTTACTCTATACAGAAAACTACAAGAACTCCACCAAAGTGTTCTCAACTTAATAAGCAATTTCAGCAAAGTTGCTGGATACAAGGTCAGCACACAAAAATTAGTAGCTTTCCACTGCACTAACAACAGACTCAGTGAGACAGAAATAGGGTGAACAACTCTTTTCAAAATAGCATCCAAAAAACTGAAATACCTAGGAATAAACCTAAGAGAAGAAATCAAAGGCCTCTTCTTTGAAAATTATAGGACTCTGAAAAGAGAGATTGAAGATGATATCAGAAAGTGGAAAGACATCCTTTGCTCCTGGGTGGGAAGAATCAACATAGTGAAAATGTCCATACTTCCAAAATTGCTACATAGATTCAATGCAATCCCAATTGAAATTCCAGCAGAATTCTTCACAGACCAGGAGAAAATAATCCAAAAATTCATTTGGAACAAGAAGAGACCTAGAATAGCAAAAGCAATTCTAGGCAACCGAGACATGGCAGGGGGTTTCACAACCCCCAACTAGAAAGTATACTACAAAGCTACTGTGATAAAAACAGCATGGTTCTGGCAAAGAAACAGACTTCAGGACCAGTGGAACAGATTAGAAGAGGCAGAAACAACTCCAGACACACAGCTACCTCATCTTCCACAAAGGAGCCAAACACTCTCACTGGAGGAAAGATAGCCTCTTTAATAAATGGTGCTGGAAAAATTGGGTTTCAACCTGCCAAAGACTAAAACTAGACCTATATCTCTCACCATACACTAAACTAAAATAAAAATTGATTAAACATCTAAATATTAAAATAAAAATGCTGAACCACCTGGAACAAAGGTTAGGTTAGAACTCTTGAAGACATTGGTGTAGGAAAAGATTTTATGAGCAAAACCTCAGTTGCCTGTGAACTAGCACAAACAATCAACAATGGGATCTCTTCCTATTAAAAAGCTTCTGCACAGGAAGAGAAACCTCCAACAGTGTGATGAGACAACCCACCATGTGGTAAAATTTTTCACCTGCTGTTCCTCAGACAAAGGTCTACTATCTAGAATCTACAAAGAATTTTAAAAAATCAGACCTCCCAAATTTAAAGACCCAGTCCAAAATGGGCATCTGAAAAGAACAGACATTTCTCAGACAAAGAATTAGAAATATCAAATAAAAATATGAAAAAATGTTCAGCATCACTGGTCATTTGAGAGATGCAAATGAAAACAATGCTGAGATTCCACCTCACCCCAGAAAGAATGGCTGCTATCATGAAATCAACCAATAACAAGTGCTGGTGGGGCTGTGGGGAAAGAAGAACCCTCCTCCACTCCTGGTGGGAGGGTCGACTGGTGCAAGCACTGTGGAAATCAGTATGGAGATACCTCAAAGAACTAGGACTGAAAATCTCATTTGACCCCGCTATTCCCCTGCTGGGTATCTTCCCCAAAGAATTAAAAAAATCATACCACAGTGATATATTTGCACCCATGTTCATAGCAGCACTTTTTGTAATAGCCAAAACTTGGAAGCAACCCAATTGCCCATCAACTGGAGACTGGATATAGAAAATGTGTTTTTTTAATAAAATGGAGTAGTACTCAGACATAAAAAGTGAGAAATTAAAGACATTTGTTGCTAAATGGTTGCACAGTGATGAGATACACTTAAGTGAAATAAATAGCATACACGTGTGTAAATACTGAATAATTTCTCTACTGTGAGAAACTGAAAGTGTAAATAAGGAATAACAGTTATAATAGATAATGTGAAATAGGAAGAAAAGGGGCAAAGAGAAAGGGGAAGTGGGAGGGGTAGGGGAAAGGAAAGAAGGGAATGGAATTAATATGAGAAAATGGAAACATAGTCTTTGCACATAGGGAGGGATGGAAGGGTTCAAGGGAGGGCAGGGGAATAGGGAAAAAATAAGAACCAAGAGAGATTATGTAAAGGTGCAAATTTCCAATGATGATTTTCATTATTTTGTATACCTAAAATGTACCAATAAAATTGATAAAACAAATGAAAAAAATTCATGGAGAAATAAGATATGTTCATGATAAGTAGCATCTAAAGGAAATCATGACCACCAAAACAGGATGCCAAAAAATTCTGAAGGATCTCCTAGAAAGAGACAATGAAGCCAATAATGCCAAAATAATTTAATAGTGAAATATGAGGGAAAGATAGGCAATCAGCAAAAGGAAAATAAGGCAATGACAGGAATAAATCTATAGCTATCAGTAATAACTCTCAGTGCAAATGGTCTGAATTCCCCAATCAAAAAACTGTCTGGGGCCAGGGATTTAGCTTAGTGGTTCTGCTGTCTGCCTGCCTCCCAGGCATAAAGTCCCAAGTTTGATCCCCACTGAAAAAAAAAAAAAAGACCGTCTTACTGAATGGATCAAGAACAATGGTGTGCTGTATACACGGAGCACATTTAAGCCAAAAATGAATGTACTGAGTGGAAATAAAGTCTGGATGACAATATAACATGCAACAAGAACTTGAAAAAAAGGAGGTGTCCCTCTTTTATATTAGAACAAAGTGGACTTCAACTCAAAACTTATCAGAAAAGGGAAAGAATGTCACTGCTTAGTGGTTAACAGAATAATCCAATGAGAAATAACAATTATAACATATATATGTGTCAAACAATAGTCCACACAACTTCATAAAACAATTACTACTGGACACAAAAGATGAAATAAATGTAAAGAAAATTATAGTGGAGAATCTCAATCCCCACTATCACAAATAGACAGATGAACTATACAAAATTTCAACAAAAAAATGCCAGAGTTGAATAAAACCTTAACAGAAGAACTTCATAGATATCCACACAGCATTCCATCCAGCAAAACAAAGTATAATCTTTTCCACAGGGTGTAAAACTTTCTACAAAATATGCCAGACACTAACCAAGAAATCAAGCTTAGGAAAATGTAAAAGAATTTAAATTATGCCAGACATAGTATCAGATCATAGCAAAATGAAATTAGAATTTAATGATAAAAGAAAGCATAGAAATTATCCAAATGCATGGAAACTAAACAATGCACTCTTCAATAAACAATGAGTTACAGAAGAATCTAGGAGGAAATATGAGTTTCTTGAACTGTATGTAATGCCAGTACAACACACCAGAACTTATGGGACACAATAAAAGCAGTTTTAAGAGGGAAGTTTATAGCTATAAATGTGGATATTACAAGAAAGTGCAGCCAAATAACCTAATGATGCACTGCAAGGTCCTAGAAAACCAAGAACAATCCACACTCAAAGCTTGAACAAGGAATCAAATTTTGAAGATTAGAGCAGAAAATAATGAAATTGAAACAAAAATATAAAAGGCTAACAAATCAAAGAGTTGGTTCTCTAAAAGAGTAAAAAAGAAGATAAACCTTTAGCCAAG
This sequence comes from Heterocephalus glaber, assembly GCF_000247695.1. Next base: position 5,979,666 of record NW_004624856.1, on the reverse strand, counting down.
CCAATAAAAAAGGAGATAAAAGACTCAAATCAATGCAATTAGAAAAGAAAAAGATGAACTTACAATGGGTACTGACAAAGTCAGAAACATTAACAACTACCTCACCAACCTATATGTCAATAAATTAAAGAATTCAGAAGAAATGGATAGATTCCTAGATATAATGAATTACTAAACCTGAATCAAGAAGATTTAAAAACCCCAAGTAATCCAATAACAGACAATGAAATTTAAGTAGTAATAAAAAAGCTACCAACTAAAAAGGCCCAGGTCTGCATGGGTTCACTGCTTAATTCTACAAAAACGTCAGGGAAGTTCTTAACATCAAAGCTCTTCAAGCTTTCAATGAAATTGAAAGGAAAAGAGTACCCTAGAAGTCATTACTTGAAGCTATCTTTATCCTGATTCCAAAACCAGACAAGGATTCAGCCATAAAAGAGAACTATAGACCAAATCTCATTACAGATATACATGTAAAAATCCTCAACAAGATACTAGCAAAGAGAATGGAATGAATCATCAAAAAGATCATACATCATGACCAAGTAGGCTTCATCCCAGGGATGCAAGAAAGGTGTAATAGATTAAAGTTAATAAATGTAATACATCACATAAATAGAAAATAGTCACATTATCACTTTAATAGACACAGATCAAATCCAATATCCTTTTGTGATAAAAGCACTGAGAGCAACTTATGAAAAATCTATTGCAAACATCATATACAACATGGGGGAAAACTGAATACTTTCCCCTTCAGCTAGCTTCAAGACAAGGTTGTCCAAGATCACTACTCCTGTTCAATATAGTACTCAAAATGTTATTGAGTGCAACTAGGCAAGAAGAAGAAATATAATGGATATGTATAGGAAAGGAAGAAATCAAATTATCATTATTTGTGCATAACATGATCCTATACAGACAAGATCCAAACAGTCCACCAAAAGACTCTTAGAATTAATAGCACAATTCAGTAATATAGCATGATGCAAAATCAACAAACAAAAATCAATAGCATTCCTGTACACTAATAATGAATCCACTAAGAAAAAATACAATATACAATAGAACCAAGGAAAATCAGATACTTGTGAATTAAACTAAGTAATGAAGTGAAAGACCTCTACAGTGAAAACTACAGTATGCTGAAAAAGGACATCAGAAAATCAAAATATAACTCCTGTTCCTGGATAAGCAGAACAAATATTGTCTAAATGGCCATACTTTCAAAATTTATGTAAGGATTTAAAACAATCCAAATCAATACACTGACAGGATTCTTCACATAACTAGGGAAAACAATATGAAAATTCACATGCAACTAGAAGAGACCCAGAATACAAAAACAATCATGGGCAAAAAGAGCAAAGCGGAAGGCATCACAATCTGAGACCTGAAGTTACATTACAAAGCTACTGACATAAAAACAGCATGGTACTGGCAAAAAAACAGATATGAAAATGAGTGGAACAGAATATAGGAATCAGAAACATCCCAAAACATATTCACCTATTTGATCTTTGAGAAAGGGGAGAAAAAATATAGTAGTGGAAAGATAGCCTCCTTAATAAATGGTCTTGGGAAAATTGGCTATTCACATGCAGAAGGTGGAACATGGACCCATATCTCTTACCATCTTCTAGATTAAAATAAAATGAATCAAATAACTAAATATTAAAACAGAAACAATTAACTTGCTGGATGACAAATTAGGTAGAACTCTTGAAGTCCTAGGCATAAGCAAGACTTCCTTAACAAAATCTAGTTGCACAGGAAATAGTTCTGAGAAGGAACAAATGGGATCATAGCAAATTAAAAATCTTCTGTACAGTAAAAGAAACAACAGAGTGAAGAGACAGCATACAGAATGGGAAAAGTAAATTCTGCCAGCCATTATTCAGATAAAGAATTCATATCTAAAATATGTAAAGACCTCAAAAATATTAGACTCCTCCCAAAATAAGACAGTTAAAATCTGAGCAAGTGAAGTGAATAGACACTTTACAGAAGAAGTACAAATGGCTAATAAACACAAGAAGAAATGTTCAATGTCGCTAGCTATTAGAGTAATGCAAATTACAGAAACACTGAGATTCCATCTTATTCCAGAAAAAAATTACCATCATCAAGAAATCAAATAATGGGCCAAGAATTTAGCTCAGTGGTGCTGCCACCTGCCTCACAAGTGCAAGGTCCTGAGTTCAATCCCCATTACAATAAATAAATAAACAAATAAATAACAAATGCAAAAGGAACCTTATACACTGTTGCTAGTCAGGTAAACTAGTAAAATGACTAAGAAAATCAGTATGAAGATTCCTCAAAAAATGGAAACTTGAAATTTCACTTGACCCAGCTATTTCCTTTCTAAGAGTCTTCCCCAAAGGGTGAAAGACATCATATTACAGTAACACATGCATACTCACATTTGTATAAGCACAACTCATAATAGGTAAAACATAGAAGCAGCCTATATGTTCATCAGCACATGAATGAATAAAGAAAATGTGCTATTTATACACAGTGAACTACTCCTCTGCCATAAAGAAAGATAAATGTGAATCATTTGTAGAAAAATGGATGCACTTTGAGACTATAATACAAAGGGAAATAAATCAAAAATTCCCTCTTAAATTTCACATTTTTACATTTGAGAATCCTAAAGTGTAAATAAAAAGCAAAGTAAAAGATAGATAACAGGAGGTAGGGAGATAGAACTTACCCAAATAGAAAGAGGATCAAGATAGAGTGAAGAATGGGGAAAAGCATGTGTCTGAAACTATTTCTGCATCTTCCAATCTATTCCACTGGTCCTCAGGCCTGTTTCTTTGCCAGTACCATGCTATTTTTATCATAGTAGCTTTGTACTATACTTTCAAATCAGGGATTGTGATACCCCCCTACCTTATCTTTGTTGCCTAGAATTGCTTTTCCTATCTTAGATCTCTTCTTGTTCCAAATGAATTTTTGGATTGCTTTATTAAGGTCTCTGAAATATGCTGTTGGAATTTTAATTGGGTTGAATTGAATCTATGTAGCATTTTTGGAAGTATGACCATTTTCACTATATTGGTTCTTCTTACCCAGAAGCAAGAGATGTCTTTCATTTTCTGATATCCTCTTTGATCTCTTTTTTCAGAATGTTATAGTTTTCAGAGTAGAGGTCTTTGCTTTCTTTCATTAGGTTGATTCCTTGGTATTTCAATTTTTTTTGATGCTATTCTGAAGGGAGCTGTTTTACAGTGCCTCTTTCAGTGAGTCTGTTGTTCATGTAGAGGAAGGATATTTATTTTTGTGCATTGACTTTGTATCCAGCTACTTTACTGACTTCGATTATTAAGTCTAGAAGACTTTTGGTGGAGTACTTGGGGCCTTCTACATAGAGTATCGTATCATGTGCAAATAATGACAATCTGACTTCTTCATTTCCTATCTTTATTCCTTTTTTTCTTTCTCTTGTCTAATTGCTGTGGTTAATGTTTCCAAATCTATATTAAACAGGATTGGTGATAGTGGATATCCTTGTCTTGTTCCTGTTTTTAGTGTGAAAAAACGCAATTTGACCGCTTAGTATGATATTGGCTATTGGTTTTTCACAGATGGCTTTTATCAGATTGAGATAGAAACTGTCTATTCCAATTTTCTGTAGGGTTTTTTTTTCTTTAATCATAAATGGGTGTTAGATTTTGTTGAATGCTTTTTCTGCATCTATTGAGATGATCATATGGTTTTTGTCTTTGGCTCTATTAATATAACGTATTACATTTATTGATTTGTGTATGTTGAACACCCTGGGATGAGTCCCACTTTGTCAGGTTGTATGATATTCTTTATGACCTTCTGCATTTTGTTTGCCAGTATCTTATTGAGGATTTTTGCATCTATGTTCATTAGTGAGTTTGGACTATAGTTCTCTTTTTCTGTTGGGACTTTCTCTGCTTTGGAGATCAAGGTGATGCTTGCTTCCAGCAATGAATTTGGGAGTATTGTTTCCCTTTCAATTTCACTGAAGAGTTTAAACAGTGGTGGCAGTAGTTTCTCTCTGAATATTTTGTAGAATTCAGCAGTGAAGCCATCAGGACCAGGGCTTTTCTTACTTGGTAAGTTTTTAATTACATTTTCAATTTTGTTGATTGATATTGGGTTGTTTAGAATTTTTAGGTCTTTGTTTAACTTTGAAAATTCATATGTACCTAGGAAATTGTCCATTTCTTCTGTTTTCTATCTTATTGGTGTATAGTTTCTCAAAGTAGGTACTGATGAACCTCTGGATTTCTGCTGGGTCCATTGTAATTTCACCCTTTTCATTCCTACTTGCATGGATTTGGGTGTTTTCTTTTCTCTTTGGATAAGGTTGGCTAAGGGTTTGTCAATTTTGTTTATTTTTTCGAAGAACCAACTCTTTACTTCATTGTTGTTGTTTTTTTTGTATCATTATCTTAGTCCCCATTGCATTGATTTCTGTTCTGATCATTCTCTTAGTCTCCATTGCATTGATTTCTGTTCTGATCTTTCCTTCCTTGTGTGAGATTTAGGTTTGTTCTGGTCTTCTATTTCTAGAAGCTTGAGGTTCAACATAAGGTTATTTGTCTGAGCTCACTCTGTTTTCTTAATATGAATATTCACTGCTATGAATTTTCCTTGTAAAACTGCTTTCATTGTGTCCCAAAGATTCCAATATGTTGCATTGGCATTGCCATTTAATTGTAGAAACTGTCTGATTTCTTCTTTAATTTCCTCTGTGGGCCATTGGTTATTCAGAAGTGTGTTGTTCAATTTCCATGTGTTTTTGAAATTTTTGCAGTTTCTTCTGTTATTGGTCTCCAATTTCATCACACTATGGTTTGATAATATACAGGGGAGAACTTGAATTCTTTTTCACTTACTTAAACCTATTCTATTAGCAAGTATGTGGTCTATTTTGGAGAACAACCCATGTGCAGCCAAAAAAGAATGTATATTCTGACTTTGTGGGTGGAACACTCTGTAAACATGTTAAGTCCATTTGTTAAAGAGTTTGATTGAGTTCTAGTATGTTGTTGTTTATTTTCTTTCTTCTTGGGTTTTTTGTTTGTTTGTTTGCTTGTTTTTTGATACAGGGGACCAAACTCAGGACCTTATGCTTGCAAGACAGGTGTGGTGCCAATGAGCAAAATCCCCACCCCTGATCTATCTATTTGTGACAGTGGAGTATTGAGGTCCCCCACTACAATTGTATTAGTACTTATTTGATTTTTCATGTCTGTTAGTATTTGTTTTATATAGTTTGTTGCACTAGTATTTGGTGCATAGATATTTATGATTCTCATCTCTTCTTCTTGGATTATTCCCTTCACAAGAATGTAGTGTCCTTCTTTGTCTCTCCTAATTATGGTTGGTTTTAATTCCATTTGATCTACAAAGAGGATAGCTACTCTTGATTTTTATCGGGTTCCTGTCACATGGAGTATTGTTTTCCACCCTTTAACTTTCAGTCTATGAGGTTTTTTTTTTTAATTAAGTATGTTTCTAGTATGCAACACATTGTTGGATCTTACTTCTTGACCCATTCTGCAGGTCTATTTCTTTTGATTGGTGAATTGAGACCATTAATATTGATGGTTATAACTGATACCTATTGACTTATCATTGTCATGACTTTTTCTTTGTATTGGATTCTCCCCCTTTGTGTTTAATGTCTTGTCATGTTCAAAGGATTAATTCTGCTGGGATTCCTGGGGTTGTGATCCTCATTGTCTTTGCCTATGATATTGCCTAAAATTTTTTTGAGTGCTGGTTTGGTATTCATGAAGTTCCTAAGGTGCTCTTTGTCATGGAAGTATCTTGTTTCTCCATCAATTTTGAAAGATGGTTTTGCATTGTACATCAATCTGGGTTGAAGGCTGTTTTCCCTCAGGGCTTGAAATATGTCACTCCAAGATCTACTTTTCTTGAGTGTTTGTATTGAGAAGTCTGCTGTGATTCTGCTGGGCTTTCCTTTGTATGTGATTTGTTTCTTTTTTGTAAGTGCTTGTAGAATTTTTTTTTCTGTTGGGTTTCTGGAATCTTAACTTTTATATGCCTAGGTGTAGATGTTTTTTATCATGGCTAATTAGCATCCTATATCCCTCATTATCTGTATGTCATGTTCTTTTCCCCTGCTTGGGAAGTTTTCTGCCATCACTTCTGTGAACACATTTTTTTTATGTCATCTGAACTCTCTCCCGTTTCTTCATTGACTCAGATCAGTTTTATGTTATTCCTCTATGCATCATCTAGCAGCTGCCTGACTGATTTCTCATAGTCTCTTACTATTTTTAAGAAAATTTTCTTTTCCTGGTCACTAATTGCAATCCTGTCTTCTATATCCTATATTCTGTCCTCACATTGGATCATTCTGCTGCATGAACTTTCAATGGAGTTTTTAATCTCCTGGAATTCTGTTTGCATCTGTTTTATGGATTCCATTTATTTCCTAGGCCGGGATTCCATCATGTTCCTCAGCTCCTCTAGTTTTTTTAATCTGGGTCTGCTCTAGAGTTATTAGTCATGACTTGTACTATAGACATAATCTCTGTTGATATCTGAGAAATTATTTCTGATTTCCTTTTTTCCAGATCCTCTTTTGTTGTCAGTTCATGGAGTCCAGGTGGTTAAGTATCAGATTGTTCCATCTTATTTTCCTTTGGGGTTGCCTTAGGTGTTCTGGAAGTCTGATTTTGAGACTTCTTTATGTGTCTTTTTCTTTCAACATATACAGCCTTCTGAACCTTTGTTGAGGCAACTTTTTGCTCATCCAGTGGTCTTAGATTTTCAGGAAGCTACCAAGAGGCCTTTTCTCTGCTACTCACTGTGGTTCCAATTCTTTGATTCAGAATGGTGGCATTTGGGATCCCTGCACTGCCCTATTGTCCTGGTGGGGTTCTGGCTGGGGCTTGTGTACACCTGGGATAGTATCTTTGTGTGCCTCTGGCTGGTGCCTGCTCCACTCCATAACTGTTGTCTGGGGGGGCCTTTGGCTGGGGGCCATTCACCTGAGTTGTGGGTGTCTGAGCTGCCTTCTGGCTGGGGTCTGCATGCAGTTACCACTGGTATTGGGGCAGGTCTCTGTCTGTTGCTTGTGCACCTATGTAGTTCTTTTGCAGGCAGGCCTTTGACTGGGACCTGTGGGCCCAAGCTGCTGGGGTCTGGGTGGGGCCATGGGTGGGACCTGTGTTCAATCACACTTCTCTGGTCCAGGTGGGCTTCTTGTGGCATCTTGGGGCACTTATGAATAGAATATGGGCGGGCCTCTGGCTGTTGGTTGTGCACCTGTGAAGCTCTTTTCCAGGTGGGTCTTTATGAAATCTTTTCTTAATGGTTTATTTAGTAGTTGCCAGCTGGTGATAAACTCACACCATTTAAGGTTCATTCATTTTCCCTGGGTGAAGAATTCTTGAGTACAATTTTTTTTTAATACTTTAAAAATGTTATTCTGCTATGTTCTGGCTAAGGTATTTCTTTTCATCAGTCAACTGTCTATATTTTTATTGTTCCTTTGATGACAATGTTTATTTTATTGGAGGAAGAAGAACTGACTAATAAATGTCCCCTTTTCCTGGGTCACTATCATTGTGACTATGACATGTTTAGATGTACATCTAATACTAAAGCTTAACATAGCTTTAAAAATATACAGAGTGAAATTTTTAAAAGATGCTCATAAAAATTATCTTCAAATATTGCTTTCCTAGATTCTTCTTTATGTTTTGGCATTTTGGCATCTAATTATGTATTTGTTATGTCTTGTCATTTTAACCTTACTCCAAATGTTGAATATACCATTTTCTCTATTTTCATTCTTTCTTTCCTGCCTGCTTCAGCTGAGAGAGTGGAGAAATACCCCTCCAGATCAGGCCTACAACATCCTGGGTCTTCCAATCATGCACCACCACTGAACAGAATGATGTAGACATTTTAGATGTAAACCATAACAGGAATAAAAAGTGAAAGTAGAAATAAATCAATGTTCTCAGAGTTTGAAGCCACTAAGCAATTATCTCACACCTTTTTGATTGACCCCTACATTTGAGCTTGTTCAGATCATCTGGGCTGCCATGGGATGCACTGCTGTCCTCTTCTGTGCTCTTCCATGATGCTATTTCTTCCCTGGAGTCAGCTTAATTTGGCCTGGACACACTGGAGGAGTTGAGTCCAATAAAACTCTCCTTTAAATTGTGGGGATTGAGTATTTTCTGAGGGTTGAGAAAGTCAGGAAAATGATTCCCTTATAGCATTGCTTTTTGTGGTTTTAACTGAAAGCCTGGAGTAGTCCTGAAGGTCTGTTTTCCATGGTCAAATTGAACACTTTTCTTTCCTCTCTTGTTCTGCAACATGCCCATAACACTGTGTATTAGTCAGGGCTCCCTAGAGGATAGAACCCATAGAAAAAAATACATGTATAATTATGTTACAGGATAATATTTTGATGTGGAATATCCCAAAAAGTCTCATGTGTTCAGAGGTAGTACTTTTGGAAAAACCATGGGGATTTTATATTCATCAGTGGATTGATCCATCAATAAGTTCATTGCTAAATAAATATGTTTTTATGAGGTGGGGCCTGGTTGAAAGAGGTGTGTTACTTTAGAGGGTCTCCCCCACCCCCCTGCTTCCTGGCTGCCATGAGATGAGCAGCTTTCTTCTGTCTTGATTTTGCACCATAAATTTTTGCCTTAGAACCACCTGACTTTAGACTGGCCCCACTAAAAACTGTGTCCTAAATAAACCTCTCTCCTTTAAATTGTGAGTGCTGGGTACTTTGTCCAAGTTATGAGAAAATGACTGATGCAGCAAAATGGCACCAGAAGTGGGGTCACTGCTGTTACTATGATTGACCATGTGTTTTAGAAATCTTTGGTACTGGCCTGCAGGAGAAGTGTGGAAAGCTTTGAAGACACAGATTTGAGAAGCCCTCAAATTCTGTAAACAGTTTGCTGGGTGATTCTGGTTGGAGCTCAAAATACCAGAATGCTGGTAGAAATACAGACAATAAGGCTCAGAAGATTTGAGCTGAGAACAAAGACTCCATTAGCATTTTCATTAGAGATTATGTGTGTTGCACTCTGGCGGAAAATTTTTCATTTTCTTTATCTCCTGAGACTTTATAGGAGACCAAGATTAAATGCTTTGGACTAACTAATATGGTAGCAGAAATTTCAAGACACCTCAAAATTTAGATTTTTGTCATGGGTACTACTTGCTTCTTTAAGTCAAATTTATAGTACAAATTTCAGGGAAAATTCAAGAGGAAAAAATTTAAGAATTTAAATTTTGGACCAGAAGGAACCATATGTAAATTTTGGGTCAAAAGAGATGTGGTTGCTGCAGAGATTAGTGTTATTTAAAAGGAACCAATTAGTTTGTAGAGGGATGAGAAGATGCTTTGAGGGCATTCAGGAAATGGGAAGACAGTTAGACCCTCACAGGCTCAAGGTCATGGGAGGGAAAGCTCCTTCAAATGGTTTTGTTTGAGAACAGAGCCCCAACAGGTGTCCTCATCATTTGGAGCCACCTATGAAGTACTTCTCTAAGTTAAACCATCTAAGTACTCAGAGGCTTCTGTAGTCATGGTTCAAGGAGTCCCAGCTACTGATGAAGCTGAGGATAGATACTGTGTCATCTGTGTCATGCTAAGTTTACAGGCATGAATTATTCAAGGTTGTTGTGCCATAGAGACTTACCCCAGACTTCGGAGGAAGGTCTGTGAGCCAAAACAATGAAACCCTGAGTATACTAAGTATGAAGACCTGAGAATGATGCTAATGGTGCAGTGGAGATCCCAGACAGCTGGAGATGCCAGGAATGTGGATTAACTACTGAACAAAGCTGGATAGAGAGGTCTATCAACATACCTCTCACCTAAATGTCAGTTATCCAGTTATATTCCAAGTCTCTGACCATCTAGCCAAATCATTGACTACCACCAATGGATCAATATGTTGTCACACATTTGGTCATGTTTTCTCCCAAGCAAAATGCATGACCAGGTTCACTGCCCAAAATTGTGAAGATTTCCTTTCACTATGATCCTTTAGAAATATCCCAGAAAGAGGATATACTGTTATAGTTGTCTACTTTTATGTTGTGCCTGCATAAGCTGCAGGACCACATTTAACCCAGGTTCTATTCATTTTCTCCCACTGTCAATTGACCATCATGTAGGCTCTATGGGAGATGTATATAGGTTCATGCTGGGGAATAAAAGGGAGTATAGGAGTAGAAACCATGGGCATTTGGATCACTTCTTCATATAAGTTACTTATACATTCAGGACTTGCTTGAGCTTGGTCATGTATATACTACTCTCAATTAATGACTGTTGCTGTGCACATCCCACTTTATGACTTGATGGGTCAGATAGTATCCAGTTCATGTTTGACAGTTTAAGACACATGGTAATCTGGTGTCCCATGGTCAAGAATTCAGTTTCTGCTATGGCCTAGTCACAGGCCAGGAGTTGTTTCTAAAAGGGAGAGTGGTTGTCTATAGATGATTATATTGTCTTCCTCCAAAATTCTAAAGTCCTGCTCTATGATTGGAGCCTCCCAGGGGCTCCAATCAGCATCCACATCTGCTGCTGATATCTCAAGTACCATTAGATCTGTTGGATCATATGACCTAATTGGCATAGCAGGCCACAGAGCAACCTGGAAATATTTTGGAACATTCTCTTCTTTTCAGCACCACTTAAAACTAGCAGTTTTTCAAGTTACTCAGTAAATAGGACACTGTAGCATACCCAAGTGTGGAAGATGTTCCCTCCAAAATCCAGGCATTATACCTCTTTCTTCGTTTTAGGTGAAGCCAGATGTAACAATTTATCCTTCACCTTAGAAAGGACATCTCTGCATGCCCCACACCCCTGAATTATTAAAAATATCACTGGACTCATAAATTTCACTGAGATAGAGGGCACGCCCTCATAGGTGAATCGTAGAGAAGTACCTCATTTGGACTTATTTCTTGTTTTCTGACTTGTGAATGCTTTATAACAAATTCTGAATAGCAGCTATCTCTGGCTCACTTGACAATGTCATCCATGTAATGGATGTGATACCTTCTGGAAGAAAATGGCAACCAAGATCTCTGTGAACTAAACTGTGGCACAGGGCTGGATAGTTGATATAACCCTGAGTAGGAAGCTAAAAGTATGTTTCTGGCCTTGTCAGTTGAAAGCAAACAGCATTTGGTGGGCCCTATAGATAAGTGGAGAGAAAAAAGCATTGTCCATATCAACAGGTTCCTCTGAAGCTTCTCCATCCCAATTTATAGAACCCCATACTATTTTTTTAATCAGCCCCCTCATTTTGACTGCTGATAATGCTCAAGGGTAAACATTAAACTTTGTTGTAATTTAGTCAATTTTGTTCTTGACAGCCTCAGCCCTGTAGGTAAAAGAGAGAAGATTCTTCTCCAGACACACTTTGAAGATTTTAGATTGCTTATGCATGTATGAAGCTGGGAATTTAAATTTGGACCTTATTATTTTCCTGTCTTAGTTTGTTCAGAAATGTTAAGAGCAAACCACCAGTGTCATTACTTATTCTTTTTAAATTTTCTAAGAGAACTGTACCACATAGAGTCACTAAATTCCCTGAACCTCAAAAGCGAGTGTATCTTATGAAAGCTAAAGAAACTGGAGACTTGGGGACTGATGTTCAAAGGTAATGGCCACAAAGTATGCACCCACTGAGGAAAACTGAGGTTCTCTTCAGTGAGTGCACTTTCTCTGTCCCTTTTTTATTCCATCCAAGCTGTAAGGTCTACTTGCTAGCGTCATCCACGACCAGAGTCAGTCTTCCACTCTCAGTTTGTTGGCCAACATGCCAGTCACCCACAGGAACACCCAGAACTGTGCTTTGCTGATCTACTAGGCATTTTTTATTCCATTCAAGTTCACCTATTGAGATTAACCATCACACTTTGTTTGGTGTTTTGCCTTTCAGTAGGCATTTGTCATTTGCTTTCTTCCTTTTCAAACCGTTGAATTTCTGCTGTGGCATGTCTTTGGAGGAATAAATATCAAATAAGAAGCTTACTTCTCTGTGGTTCCTTGTCTCTGGGCTCTACCTTATTTATGAGCTTTGAATTGTAATTTTTTATTTCATAATACTGTAAGATGACAAAAAGCTCCAGGTCATTACTGGAAAGAAACGGTGGAGAATGCTACCTCAACTAATTTTCCTTCTCTTAGTAAATCTGACCCCCTAAGTCATAGTTATCTTGATTGTCCATGTTTATAATTATCAGAAATGTGTTCTAGTTTTTGTGGCTGTTTTACCCAGATTTAATAGATTTTCTTGGCCTAGTTTGGTTTGGTATTGTGTAGCTACTTTGTCACTTTTCAAAATAGAAATCTTACAGCCTATATTTGTAGTAAAAAATCAAAATGATGACAAAGAATATGGGAGGCTGACTTGCAAAATAATTATATGGTGGCTCATATCTGTAATCTCAGCACTCTGGGAAGCTGAGAAAGGAGGATCACATGTTTGACTGCAGCATGGGCAATTTAGCAACTTAGTGATACTTTGTCTCAAAATAAAAACAGAAAAATTAAAAGGGCCACTGGAGATATCTCAGTGTGAAGGCTCATGAGACTATGCCCCAACACACAATATAGCTAAAAATGTTAACACAGTGCTAGTATAAGTAAGTGTCCAAGTCAGGGAAAATGATATACCTGATAGGATTAGGGATTGAGAAACTAATTCTCAAAGCTGTACACTAAGATGGCATAGGACTAATAAAATTGTATATTTGAAGAAATGTCTGAAATGCTTATAACAGGTATGGTCTGGATTATGTGAGATCTAGATCTTGGTCAGTGATGGGATTAAATAAGGCTTTAAAGTATTTGAAGGTTTATATGGAGAAGCAGTAGAAATTGATTTGGACATCTAAAAACTTCAGAAATCAGGTTTTTATTTCAACTGAAAATTAAATGTGTAGCCCTTATGGTTGTCCACTAAAGCCCTGGATTTTTCTAGAAAATATCAAATAACTTATAAATCAAGGTTACATAAGAGAAGAACAAGCACTGATTATAGGAAGTATCTTCTTTAGGAAGCTATTTACATTACAGTAGAAAAACAATAACAATAATAATTATCATTTCTTGTTGTGAGTGGATTTTATGCATGATGTTGTGCAAGTACCTCAGGTTAAATACTGCTTTAATCCTTAAAAGTGATGAAGTAAATAACATTACTTTCCTTGATAAATGAGAAATCTGAGACATGAGAAATAATTTACCTATGGATAAACCGCTAGAAGGAGTGTGATGGAGCTTAAATCCAGGGAAACTGTAGAAACTACACTCTTTAATATGACTCTGTACTATTCAAGCCAAGATTCTTTTATTTCATAAGCTTTTAAATATTCCTGAAATTGGTAGAATATAAACAACTACAATCATATTAACATTGTGTAGTTTGTTTACCCTTAAGATAATGTTGCAAATAATATAGTCATGTATTTTAGGTTTATTGCTATGTGCTTTAGAAGGGATATGCTTTGATAGCATTTATTGTTTAAATAACATATATAATACTATGGTGATACATAAAACATTCCAGTGTGTGTAAAGTAAATTTGTCATGTTCATAGCCATTTTATGTCTTAGCATACCTTTATATAAATACCACACTAGTGTACTTACTAGAACTTTGAAAAGCCATTTAATGCCATTTAATACTTACCTTGATTATACTGGCAGATTTATTTAAATAACTCTTGAAAGCTTACTTTTGGAACTTGCCAGGCAAAATATTCTATGGTTTGTTTTGTTATCCAATTTATCATTTCATAGTCTGTCAGAATACTCTTTTTTATTTGCAACTGAAATTCTTCAGTGGAAGCCAAAACCATATATATGCCTTCACTCCTATATCAAATGAAGGCAGATTTCATTCACTTAGTGTTCGGATCCATTTGATGCTAGCAAGTTAACAAAAATGAACTATTTCCTAAAATCATCTTCATAATAACTTTTTTGAGTTCAGCCCCTCAGATGTTGATAAATCAATCATTAATTTTTGCTTTTATGATTTAGGTATCCATAATAAAAACTTTTTAAACTGAGAGTAAGCTCTAGGTTTATTACTTTTGAGTTTATCAAAATAGCATTGAAAAGTACCATTCTACCTCAGTACAATTATGACAGCTGACTTTCTTAATTACCTCTTAAATATCTTTCAACTTTTCTGAGAGCCTTTTGATGCAAATGTTTAAGGGCTTGATTTAAAGCTTATTTTTCTCTTTCATTTTAAAAAACATCAAAGGAGTCTGGTATTTCAGAAGATTGCCAAAATGTGTTGAAACATATTTAAAAGAATGCATATTATCATAGATTGGCATAGTTTGTGTATATTGTTACTTTTCAGATTTTCAGCTATACATATATAAGGAAAAGGATTCTGTTGAGGGGAAGTATATGGTTGTTTTAGGGCAAAGGGAACCCTCCAGTGTCTTTGACTTTTCTCCAGAAGAATTAAGAGAAAAATGCATCAAATGCTAAGAACTTAGAAACTGCAATGTTTATTCAGAGTCCCAGGCCTCAGAGCAAATGCTTTTATGCTGCTGGGCTCCAGGAGGAAGACTTCAGCCAAAATCAACATGAGCAGAAACTCCCTGTGGCTGGGGTTGTGGAGACAGCTGCAACCACTTAGCCAGAGCAGCACCTCAGATTCCTGTCCCAGAAAACACTGACAACATGGATATGGGCCAGAGAGCTGTCAGGGTCTTTCTTCAGCTGTGGTCAGAAGAAAAACTTTCCTTCCCTGAAAACTAAATAGATGGGTTCAGCCCTGGTCATAATAAACCAACACACACATACACACACACACACACACACACCCACTTCTTCTTAGATAAGCCCAATTCTCGTCTTTTCTTTGTATATTAATCAGTATTTGGTTTAAATCATCTCTTATGTGGACAAGAAAAACAACATCAACAACAAAAAATCCAATTCACTTTTCTTAGGTCAGTTTTTCAATGAAATTGCGTAGCATCCAGAGTAATATTAGAGTCTAACTTGGAAAATGAATGTTTCATCTTGACAAAATTTTAGTCTAAAAGTAGCCATAATTCTTTGTTGAGATACTATTTTCCTCTATTGTTCTGTATAGTGACTTTGGTTGCATAATTCTTAGGAAAATAATGCTACATGAAAGAGTAAATAGATTTTTCCTATTTTTACTGAGGTACAGTTGACAATTAAAAATATTTATATATTTAATTTATATGTGATTATTTGAAAAATAAATACTTAAATATTCAGCATAATCAAACTAACATTTTCATCACCTCACACAGTTAGCTTAGTTGGTGTGGTAAGAACAACTTAAAATCTACCATCATAGCAAATTTCCTATATACAGCATAATCCAATATTGAAAACTATAGGAATGTTTTTGTACACTAGATCACCAGAGTTATCTTGCCTAGCTGAAACTTTTTACCCCTTGGCCAACATCTCCTCATGTGCCCTTTTGCTCAAACTTGATAGCCACTATTGTACTCCCTGTTTCTATGAGTTTGATATTTCAAAACAGCATAGCATTACTGATATGTGCAATATTAAAAATATTTTCACTCAAAGTGACTTTTGATCTCGTGATGATAGCTTTAAAAACTATTACCAGTCTTGTAAGAAGAGCTATGGATAGAGTAGGGAAGAAATCTCAAAAATAGAAGAAATAAGAGCAAAAAGGAAGTTGACATAGGATTATTTCACTTTCAAACACTTTGTATGTATTAAGATGGCACACACCAAAGTATGGATGTTGACATTGGAATGTATGGTCCTAAAATTATTATACTCCAAAAAGTATGAGTGGGTCCCACTCATTTATTCAACAAGTGTTTTCTGTGAGCTAGGCACACAGTACAGCACTAAACCCAACAGACTCCTTGCCTTCATGTAGGTGTTATTTCAGGAAGGGGAAGCAGGACACATTGAGAGAGAGGTTAGTACTTCATATCATGTGATTGGGAACAGACTTCCTGAAAAGGTGGCTTGATATCGAGACTCAAACCATGTGTCTGTTAGAAAAATTTTCCACAGACAGAGAAAAACTAGTACAAAACCCCATTGGTCTCCTTGAGAAGGTGCAGGTAATTAGTTCTGCTGGACAAACTGAATGGAGGGATGGTGGGATGGCTGTGAGATGCTGAATAAATGCATAGAATTGTGGCTGTCTGGCTCTTGGTTGGACAAGAAGCCATTGGAGATCCCGGAGCAGGAGAAGAATGACTCAATCTGACAAAAGTTTCAGTAGGATCCCTATAGCTTCTGTATGGATTATAGAACAGATTGGGACAGAGAGAAGAAAGAGAGGGAAATTAGTGACTTGGAACAGGGTCTTAGCAATAAAACATGTAAGAACTGGTTGTATTCTGGAGTGTTGTAGACTGAACATATTTTAAAAGCTTAACCTATAGGTCTTGATGATGTAAGGGTAAGGCAGAAGAGAGCAAAGAAGACTCGGGGTTGTTCCCGAAAATTTTGATCTCATCACCTGAGCGGGAATTGGATTGCTTTGGAAATTTAAGTGATCACTTGAATGTCTCCATTGGCTAAGAAATTAAACACAAGAGAACTACATGGAGGTTGATTTAGAGGGACACATAAAGGTTACTATTGTAAGGAAGAAGAATAAGATCTGAGTATTGTGTGACTTTGGGGAATTACTTCAAACTACTGAACCAAAGTACAGGAAGAAATTTCTAGAAAAAGAGAACTGTGTCTGAGGCAAACAATTTCCAGGAGAGCCATGTTAGAGTTTCCAAGCCAAGGCTATCTTTGTTCTGAAAGCCAGAAGTATTTACTCCAAGTTGTAGACAACTGAAAGGATACTGAGAGCTCCAGCAGAACATATCTAATTACATGTCTCTTGATCAGCACTGACATGTAGCTATGGGAAGGGGTGCAGCATCACAAAGTGCTAATGGTCGAGGTGCTGACATCACAAAGATGAAAACCTACTTAGGCTTCTCATTATTTCTGTGAGCCTGAGCGAGATGTGACTTTCTTAAGCTTTAGTTCTTTCCTCTTTAAAATAGTGATCTGATAATTAAATGAGGTCACGACTGCATTTTTCATAGCACAGTGCTTCCCAGGGAATCAGTACCAATGAATGTTATCTGTCCTATCACCAGCCCTCAAGATGTCTCTGAGCACTAGTGAGATTCAGTGCTCAGGGTCCAGGGGGCAGCATCAAGCAGGGCACATGAACCTCCCTTCACCAGCAGGAGAAAGAGCTGCTGCTTCCCACAGGGAAATCAGATGTTTGGAATTTTTATGTATCACTTTGGTAAACTCTTCTGGGTGTCACTTTAAGAGGCTGAAGCACCTCTGATGTAAATGTCAAGGTTTTTTATTTCTTAGAGGACCTGAAGATAAAGTACATAAAAAGACTTGCCTTAAAAACAGAAATGCAGGGACGGGGATTTAGCTCATTGGTTCCTCTGCCTGCCTTGAAAGTAGAAGGTCCTGAATTCGATCCCCAGTATCCAAAAAAACCCAAAAAACAAAAAACAAAAAACCCCAAAAAACAGAAATGCAGTTGTAATTTATCAAAATGATTGTTATATAAATTTAATTGTTATAGTTAAGTAGAAATATAAAGACTAGCACAGAGAATGAAAATTGGCAAAAATTTTAGTAATGTGTAAGGACATTTGTTTTCATTTCAAAAAAACTTATTATTCCAAACTTTGTATTACATATTTTATTAACATTGATTTTGTAGATTTATCATTTATACATTAAATTATACATACTTATATATGCAATCATATGATGTTTTACTGGCTGTATAACAAAATATTGAGTGTTTATACCTTGGCTATTATGGATATTTTTCATTTATAATTTCAATATTGTCTATGCTTTTTATAGGAATTTATCATAATTACCAAATGTAGTATAAACTAATCAAGCAATGTTTTATATCTTTTCACTTAGTCCATGTTTGTAGTATATAATGATTACATTCACTGCAGAGAATTGGTACATGTACAGAACACATTTTAGTTCCTTTTGTTTTGGGGGTTTTTTTGCATTTCTAGTATTTATTGAATGTTTATAAAAAAAGCATAAGGATTTTCAACAACTGGTTTTTGGTGTACAAAGTCTAAAAAAGAAAAACAAATAAATTCCTATATGAACTACAATGAAAATACCAATAGCATTCTACAAAAAAAATGATCTTTACTTCAGTTACCACGCCTAAGGCAGTCTTCACACATGACAGCAGCATGTTCCATACACACATGTAGCTTACACTGACAGCACAGGTGTTTTGCTTTCCTGGCCTTTTTTGTGGGACATACTTGACATCTTGCTGGCCTTGCTATTTTATCAGGAGGTTCTTATTATATTATACAATGTGTAGTTAACAGGAACATAAAATATCAAATAAGGTATTGAATTATTAATATATATTGTGTGTTTAGAATAAACATCGACATTTTCACCTCAGCTATGTACTTGCTTACAAAACCTAACAGATAACATCAGAAATAAAAACCTATGTGAACTGCAATGAAAATACCAGTATAACTACAACAAAAATAATTTTTGCTTCCATTGTCACACCCAAAGGAGTCTTCACATACAACAACTGCATGTTCCATGCACACATATTGCTTACACTGACAGGACATGTGCTTAGCTTTCCTTTCTTATGTGGCAGGCCATTCTTGTCACCTCTATTCTCTTCCTTCTGTTTTGCCAGGAGCTTTCTACTATATTGTACAATGTGCACTTATGAGGAAAATCAGATATCATTAAAATAAAATATCAAATGTGTAATGAGTGCTTAGAAGAGACATCAGCATTTTCATATCAGCTGTTTACTTGCTTATAAAACCTGAGATAACATTAGAAATAAAAACCTATGTGAACTATAATGAAAATACCAATACAACTCTATAACAAAAATAATCTTTGCTTCAGTTGTCACAATCAAGGCAGTCTTCATACATGAAAATTGCATGTTTCATACACAAGCATTGCTTACACTGATAGCACATCTACTTTGTTTTCTGTCCTTTCTTATAGGGCACAGTTGATATATTTTTTGGTTTTTCTGTTGTTATAGTAGGTCTTTGGGGTCCTGCACTTGCCTGTTCACCTGTCAGCTCTCCAGTGTTCTCCACACTTTTGTGTGTGTAGTTCCATGGGCAGAAACATTTTGTTTTTCCACTGCTGTAAATGATCTCTTATGAGTTCCAGTCCCAATCTTCTAAGAAAATTTCTCCATGGTATTTGGGACTTGTTATTTTCTTTGTAAACTACCATACTATTTATGCCACACGTTTAGGATCCAGTAAACAGAATCATTGGCCAATGCTTTGTGTTTCAAGTGACATCATAGTTTTTCCATGTTCATCAACAACATGTACTCCAGCTTTAGTTTTGTTGTAGAAAGTTTCCATCTTAGGCTTCCATTTTGTCAAAGTTTCCCTATCAATATTTCCAGCATGGTGCAGTGTTGACATCGGCAGTACCAGTTTGTTTTTTCTTTGCCATATAGGAAGCCAATGTAAATCTTTCTGAAATCCAAAGATTGTACTACACAATTTTCTGTTTTGAAATTGCAACATTTCATTTGGAATTTCTGCTTTGTTCCTGTGTGCAGTTCCTCTGCCGGTCAACTTGTGCTTTCTTAACAAATGTAATGTTGATTGGAAACTGGTAAAACAATTGTCAAATGTCACATTCTGATTAGTTTTGGAAACATGAGCAACAAGTTTGTTCACAGTATCATTCAGTTTATTACCATACAAATAGGGACCTGATAGCTGAGTTCCAGAATAAACTTGTAAATTGAAAGCATAATAAGTCTTCACACCTACAAGGGCATAAATTTTTATGTCATATTTTGACCCATCAATTTTCCATAAGTCTTTTACATACCTGCAATTTCAGTGCCAAGTCCCTGCTAAGTACAGCAGACCTATGAATGCCTGCAGTTCAGCTAGCAAGGTGACATAATAAATACATTTTTAATATGGCTATTGATGCATACAGAATGTTGTATTTCACAGCGTCTTCTTGTAGCATTTTGTCTGATACAATTTCCAACATTGAATGGCAATGCTGGCATTCTGTCCAATACATTTCATCCCTGCCAAGACCCTCACTGTATCTTCAGACCTAGTTCTAACACTGGATCATTCCATTTGGTTTTGTGACCATTTTGTAATATTTTGACTAGTTAAATATATACTCATATTGCTGTGTACTTCTTTATCTGAATCAAGGTCTGCATTCCCTGTCTATGTACCAATCAAGTCTTGCTCCATTTCACTATCACAGGAACTTTGGCTCACATGGTCAATGTCGAAGTCATCATCATCATCATCATCACCATCCACTCACACCAGTCTTCTGTTATGAAAACATATATTTTACTATAATGTATCATCCTCATCCATGAATAAGTAATCTGATGATTCACTTTGAACCTCCTCCAAAACTTGCAAATCTGGTTTTTCATGTGCCCATTGTACTGAGTTGGTCCACTTCTAACACCAATGACCTCGCTCATATGGAACTACAAACCACGTTAAAGGAGAAGGAGTTCCTTTTGTTTAATCCATTCCTCCACCTCCTTTTTTTCCAGCATCAGATTCATTAATGTATAAGACCTTGTAAAGTTAATTATCAAATATAAAGATAAAAAGGACTAAAGAACATAAAAAATGTAAAACAATTGTATTAAATTAAGGTACACTTTTAGATACATTGTCTACACTGGATTATACTTTTTAAATTTTTTTTCCTATTATATATCTTTTTCCTATATATTTTTTCTATACATATTTTTCCATATATATATATTGCATTTTTTATATAAGAGAAAATATGCTATATTTAAGCTTGTGTGTCTGAGTTACTTCACTTAACATTATGGTCTTAGGGTGCATCCATTTACCTACAAAGTTCTCAAGTTTATCCTTTATGGCAGAGTAGTACTCCATTGTGCATAAATACCACCATTTTTAAATCCATTCATCTGCTGATGGACATGGGGAAGAAAAGAAAGAGGGAAGTGGATCCTTGGGATCCAGGAAGATATGCTTTTAGCCATGCACACTGGCATACACCTACAATTCCAGCTATCTGAGGTGCTGAGACAGAAAGAGCACAAGTTTGAGGCCAGGCTGAGTGGTTTAACAAACTCCTGTATCAGCATAAAAAATTTAAAAAGAACTGGGGGTGTTGTTCAACCCTTAGGGCTAGGTTTGATTCCCAGAACCACAAAAAATACAGTTTTATACCTTATTTTATTCATAAATGTCAAAATAGTCCTCCTTCAAACAACCACAGATGAAAATTTATTTCCCAGAGTTACACAATTTAGGTTTTGTTCTTCTGAGATGGGGAAAGAGGACCTACAAGATGTCTGATACAAAAATATTGGTAAATAATACTAATGAAGCCTAGCCTTTGTTACAAGTCCATTTATTAATTTGCTTACATTAAATAGGAATTAAAAGTGACCCCAAATATATAAGCAAATGAAGTCAGAATATTAAGAGAATGTATTTAACTAATACATTGAACTAATTAAATTAAATATTAAGAAAATATATTCAGCTAATACATTAACTAATGTTGACCATTTGACATGATTTACATTATTCTTTGTCACTTCATCTCAAATCATAAAATTCCTTACTAAGAAATTAATTTAATAACAAATAATCTTTAAATTTTCTGACCTATCCAATATTTCAATGAATATTTCAATAATTTGAATAATCTGAATAAGTTCCAAATATTTTAACAAAATTTTCTTTCAGGTCCATCTACAGATGATCAAATGCTTCAGGCAATCTCTTTAGCATCATTTAATAGTGTCCTAGTGGAAGCAATCAATGGAAAGTATACAGTTATCATGGTTCATAGGTCCCTACTACCTCTCTTGAAGCAGCTGTACAAATGTTCCTCTTTTTGGGCGAGAAGTAAACCTGAAAAAGCTTAAATGTATGTATGTTTAATTTCAGATACTGGTGACTGTGTGAAAGTCTTTATGCTCGATAGCATTCATGATAAATAAGATGAATTAGCCCTTAGTAACTGACATCTGCTAGAAATGTCCATGATAACACACAAAATAAGTTTCTAATGTTGGACTCTGCTCAGATTAATTTCCTGGGTTACTTTTGGCTCCCAAGAAAACTTGTCATTGAATAATTCATGAATTTCATGGAAGTTTCCTGTTTAATATCTTGAGTAAATATTCTACAACTTTGAAAAGCCTTAGGAAGACAATGTTGTCAATATTGTTCACATGGGCTCTGAATGCTTTCGAGGATGCCAATGAGTATTTAATGAGATAACAAAAGAGCAGGGGCTGTTTAGTCCAAGCACAGTTTACTCTTATAAGCTGCAGCAAAAATCATGGATGCTAATCAAGGCCAATCTTAAAGCCAAGTGCAGTTGGACTCCATCATCTACCTGATTCAGCACAGCTGTTTCCAAAGGGAAATGAGAGGCATGTAATTTGTTCTCACAGGATTAGGACTGTGCCTTATTTACTTATGGTAGAGCTTTGGGTTTAGAGGTTACATAACCATGTTTATAACCTATTAATTGGCCACATAATTTATCTATTACTGATTGTGAAGCAACTTTTAGATATTATTTCAATAAATTTCTGGAGGCCTCTTAGTGATATAAAAAAATGTAAGTACTCCAAATGCCTTAAATTGGATCATGCAGGAAACCAAATAAATCATATTATTTTGCATTTCTGGCTTTGGAAACAAGCCACATTTTGAGAACATTGAGGAAGAATTAGCAAAGCTGACCCTGCCATGAACAACACAACTCAGAGTTCTCTCCTGAGACTATTAAAGTTTATTTGGCTAGGAGGAGGGAAGGATAGTAAAGAATGCAGTTCAGGAGGTGATCAACTAAGAGATGTGAGAAATACCCTGAAAGAAAAGTGCACACTTTTCCTAATTGTACCAATAAATAGATTGCTTTCAAAGCAGGCCTATGGAAGGCTGTATCCTATAAGATGTTTTGGTTCCAGAATGATGTAAAATTTAAACAATAACACAGTAAGTTTCCACTATTATGAAAACTACTCTTTCCACAGTTGTGTTTGGCTGCCTTAGAGTAAATATTTTCAAGCAGTAGGTTTGAGGAGAATTTAAATGCAGAAATAGTACATTTGATGGCTTAAGAGATCAATAAAGGACACAAACATATGTTTGAAGAGGATTCCACAGACCAAAAAGTTGTTTTCTTCACCATCTCAGTATCCTCTATACAGATCCAAAGGCAGGATTTTTTACCTCTTAAAAAATAGCAAGGAACACAATAAGGTTTGAAGAAGTTTTTCAAAGCTATAGAAAAAATTAATGTTACTTCTATCAATGTTTTCTGTGTATATTTTATATATTACATTGAAGACAATACCATTCAAAATTTTCTTTAAAATTTCAGTATCACCATTCTGGATCCATTATAAACACTCAAAGAAAATAGCCTTCCCTTCCTTCCCTTCCTTCCCTCCCTTCCCTCCCTCCCTTTTCCTTCCCTTTCCTTCTCCCTTCTCTTCCTGCTCTGCTATCTCTACCCTCCCCCCCCCTTCCCTGGTCTTCTCTCTCTTCTCCCTCTTCTCTCTGTCTGCTCCTCTTCCTCCTCCTCTTCCTCCTCCTCCTCCTCCTTCTTCTGCACCCTGAAATGTTCTTTTCTTTGTACTTTTCTTAAAGTGAATATTGGCCCCTTGCAAAATTTAATCCCCCTTTCCTTCAGTGCATGTCTATATATCACAAAGGAGAATTAAAAAGAAATGAACCCTGGTGCTTTTTGTTTGTAATTGGTGTCATTCTTGGGTTTTGTGATAGAAAATACATTTCCAAAGAGATTAGGAGAGATAAAAACAAAATTATATAGAAAAAAATCAGGAATATCATTGTTGGGTGGTCACTGAGGCCAAGTGTATGCTGATTTTAGCAATATGAGGCACAGTTGGATAAGAACATACTCTGTAGGGTTTTAGTCCCAGACTGTCTTGCTTTCTAAGCTGCAAAGTCCAGAAAAAAGTTCCTTAGATTGCCTGTGGTGTGTATTTTTCATTTGTAAAATGGGCATTGTTATGACTTGTATCTAAATGTTCCCCCAGATCTTCCTGTCGTAGTCATAGGTCGGGCCTTTCAGAGGTGGTTGAATCTAGGGTGTGTGATGTTGGGATTAAGGGTGTGATGCTGGCATTGATTCAAGGTGTGATGCTAGGATTAAGGCTGCTCCACCCTGGTGAGAGCAGTACCTGCCCCGAGATAGAATATAAGGGACAGAAAGAGGACTGCTATTGTTGCTTCTTGTTGCTTGTTGCTTCTTTGCTATTTTGAGCTTTGCTGCCTTCTGCCTGCCATAAAATGTTTCTCCTCTGCAATGCCCCTCTGCCTTGCCACCTGCCTTGGAGCCAGCCAACTATGGACTCTACAAACTGTGAGCCAAAGTCCTCCTTAAACTTTGGGTGTTGGGTATTGTGTCTAGACAACAGAAGAAAGGTAACAGACATAATAATAACTATTCCTCATGAAATCATTGTGAATACCTCATAAGACAAAAAGCATTAAGCATTCATATGTGGTCTACATGCATTACCCTTCAAATGATTGTTATTAAGAATATTTGAATATTCTTTCTCAATAAAGGATAAAGAGTTGTAAGAAGTAATAGAAACAGAAATATCTGGAAAAGTCATGTGGTGGGGGACTCTTCCTCTGATGTCTTCCAGTAGAGTATATTATCCTTACAAAGGGTTAGTCTCCTCTCTGAGCCTTGTTTCACATTTATTTTGTTTCTCCATTGGCACCTTTTAGATGAGGACAAATGCTTTTTGAAAAAAACCAAAACAAAAATGTAAAGACTGCATATTTATGTTGAATAACATCAACGGAGTATGTGCATTTATATGTCTTTCATTTAAGTCTGTAGAAATACTTTATCATTGATCCTTTCTTTGGGAAACTGGAGTTCTGTAAAAAAGAATCGGGTTCTGACTTTCAGGTGTTTTTCTATTTGTGGAATACAAATGATTTGATGAATTCTGAAACTTACAAATTAGAAAATGTTCCAAATGATATCCAAAAGTAGAACCATAATTCACATATACAACAACAATGATAGCTAACTGACAACTAATTGAGTGAGTACCAGATACTGGACAGAATTCTTTGCATTTTACGGTAATAGTTTATTTAGTATTCTCTATAACCTGAGTGATGATATTTTTTTTCTTTAAGGTAAGGTAGCATTGGTACATGGAAAAGATGGAATTGGCCAGAATATATGGATGAAAGTGGCAGATCTGAGATGTGAAACAGGGTACAATTCCCAAAGCATGTATTCCCAATTCTCTCGTAGTACATAGTGGTCTAAGTATCATACTCTAAATATGATTTCCCTGAGTGCTATGCCTGTGAATGGACTGAGGGACAGCATGAGCTGTGAGTCTTTACCACTGATAGGTACCCTTCCCTTCATTTGTTGCATCTTTGGCTCCAATAGCTGCATCAGAAGCAGCTGTAATTATCATAAAGACACTGATGTCTGAAGCAGAAGTGGTTCATGAAGAAAGAATTCTCCTTGCATATCCACATGCTGGTCAGTATAATTCAGAGGGATTTCCCTTAATTTGTGGTCATTCTTGTAGCTTCCCAGGGCCATTTCCTAAACAAAGGAAGATCTCTGCACATCAGATTTGGAATAGCCATGGCTTATTGTCCAGCAGTTTTATTGACTCATTTTTTATTCAAACAAATACCAAGACTGACATCCTTAAGCAGAATATTATAAGCTCTGCTAGCTGTTCCCCTGGAGATAATTGATGGAAACATGACTAACGACACTGAATGACTGCAAAAGCAAATGAGGGGGAATGGTCATTGGGCAGGGATACCAGGAGCTCTCCGGGCAGCCTGTTTTATGACTGCTCTGAAAGGACAACAATGTTCTGGCCGGACACTCGCACATGACTTAGAAAACCCCTATGGTCATTTTATTATGTGGTAAATGAACTTCTACAAAGTATCTGCGTAGGTGTGCTCTTTAAAATTTGCCAAGGTGCTTTTCATATGTGATTTGGTGCCTGGATTAATGCCTTTGAGAGGAAGATAAACAAAAGACAGTGCAAGGGGACACTGAGATACATGCTGACATCTGAGGCCATGGTGACAGAGATACATGGTGACAGAGGATGGAGGTTTATTGAAGAATATTGTGAGATTCTAAGGATAGACAGATAGCTAAATCAAAAATATGGTGAATGTTTAAATTTTAAAAAATAACATCATGGTTAAAGACACATTGCCAAGAAAAATGAGGTGTGTTAAAAGTGAAAGGGAGTACTTTGAAAGGGTTTAACAGGAATGTGGTTTTTTTACTATAATAATTTTGTATTTGTTCTACCAATGCTTGAAGAAAGGAGTTGTTCCATTTTCTTTTTTTTTAATTAACTTTATTGGTACATTTGTAGATATATGTAATGATCACATTCATCAAAGGAAATTTATACTTCTACATAATATATATTGATTCATCTTTTTTCCTCAATCCCTTCCCCACCATATTGTTTTTATTAAAATACTCACCATATTTTGTGATCTCTCTATGCTAATCAAGTATTTCTGGCAATTTCTTTCAAACATAAACATTTCTCTGTGTCCTTATCCACCTTATTCATTGGATCAGGCAACATAAGACTTCTGGCTCTTACCCAAAGTCTAAGTGACCACAAAATGTAAACATTATGAATCAATTCATGACATGAAGACAGTCAACAATAGTGCAAATAAAGACTTAAAAGAAGACTTTCAGATCTGCTTCAAAAAATAGCAAGAATGATGGTAGAAGTGTGTTTGGAGCAGGGATATTTTAAGATGAGATTAATGACAATGTATCTTTTTTATGTTATAAGTTTTTTCAAATTTAAGTATTCACCATTTTTATCATGTCACTTGTATAGGCAATAGATGCATTGATGTTACTATTGCTTTTAGCTAGAATAATTTTCAAAGTATAAAATAGTTATAAAAATCATATGAATACATACAATCTTAATTCAGCCACTGGACCTTAGTGTGGAAGACTGGTATATTTATTTTTTAAAGTATTGAAAAATTAGCAAAATAATTATGAAGCATTTCCCTGATAGCTAAAAGTAAGAAGCACATTTTAGAAAGAAATACATTGCTGCACTTAATTTATTTTATGACACTTTACAAATTTTTTTCCCATTAAGTTTATTGGTACATTTTAGGTATAAAATACAGTTACATTCATCGTTGGGATCTTGTACCTTTACATGAGTATCTTGGTTCTTATTTTTTTCCCCTTCCCTTGCCCTCTCTTC
>NW_004624856.1:5923328-5949591 GCF_000247695.1 Heterocephalus glaber | reverse complement strand
GGAGGTTTTAATCTCTTGGAAATCTGTTTATATCTGTTTTATGGATTCCATTTGTTTCCTATGTTGGGATTCCATCATGTTCCTCAGCTCCTCTACTTTTTATCTGTGTCCTCTCTATATTTATCAATCATGTCTTGCACTATGAGCACAATCTTTGCTGTTATCTGAGTAATTATTTCTGATTTCAATTTTCCCAAATCCTCTTTTGTTGCCAGTTCAGAGAGTTCAGGTGGTTGAGTATCAGATTGTTCCATCTCATTTCCCTTTGGGAGTGCTGTAGGTGATCCAGAAGTCTGGTTTTGAGACTTGTTTACATGTCTTCTCATTTCCAAGGGAGGGGGTGCTCCTGGCACCCACGCGGCTCACCTTCTCTGCCCCAGGAGCTTGGGATGGCAGCAGGGAAGCTTCCTTCTGGGTTCTGGGACCAGTTCAGCTTCTCTGCCCTAGGAGCCTGGAATGGAGGTGAGGTGCTTCCTTCTGGGTGCTGGGACCGGCTGAGCTTCTCTGCCCTAGGAGACTGGGATGGAGATGGGAAGCTTCCTTCCAGGTGCTGGGACTGGCTGAGCTTCTCTGCCCCGACACTTTACAAATTTAAGCATACAGAATTTAATTTAAGATGTTACAGTAGGTCACACAATTTTTATACCTTAATTCTCTCATCCATAAAGTTGGGTAATATTTATGAAGATTAGATGAGAAAACATAAGTTAAATGTTTAGCAGAGTCTAAACAACTTTGTAGATATCCAATGAATATTATTGTTTTTGTGACTATGCTCATGCATATAAAGGTGAAAGTATTATTAATTTTTACAAAATAATTGATCATTAGTATAGGAGATTAATTAATTTAGACTGGCTTTTTATAAGGACAAACATTTCAAACAAAATAATTGTGGGGAAATAAAACAATTATAATAACATGCTTAGCCCTAATAGGAAGGGTAGGTACATTGCTCAAAAAAGAAAAAATATATTTAAGACTATATGCCTGGATTGCAAAATATACAACTCTTGTTATATTAATATGTTGGATTACCTGACAGAAGTTAGGCTCATTCAATTTGTAGAAGTATAACAATGGAATAGCATAGATATTAAGAGACAAATTTAGACTAAAAAAATCTTAACAGCCAATGTTGTATGCCCAGCCTAGCAAGATAAAATTTAAGTGAAAAGGCTAAAGATAGCAAGTTAGAAAACATATTGAATAAAATCACATTTCATTACATGAAATTTCCAGAAGGAATAAACACAAGAACTTATATTTAAATGTAATGGTTACATCATTAATAGCAGGATCAATTTGATGTATCAGTTACAATGAGCTGGATAAAGAACAGCAAAACAGCCTAAAGGAGAAAAATTTTCTTGGCTATCGATATGTCTCAGAGTAGGGTGGTTTTCTTTCTGGTTAATTTTGTGGCTATATGCCTTCAGGAACCAATGTTGCTATCACACATTAATAAAATGAATTACTTCTCAGCAGGGAAAAGGACCAAGCTATTGATTATGTAGCATGAACAAGGCTCAAATTCATTATGCTAAGTGAAAAGGCCATGGAAAAAGGCGTAGTCAATGGTTATCAGTGGCCAAAGTGCAGGAAGATGATTGACTACAAGGAAGCCTGAGGGGATTTGGGGGAATTCTACAACTACTCTATGTCTTGTTGTTACATGACTATATAAATTTGCCAAAATTTATACATTTTGAACCTGAATTTCACTGTATTTAAGTTTTACTTCCATAAATTTAACAATAAACAAACAAAAAGGATAGATTTGTCATCTTTTGCATTTCTTCCTACCCACTAGGAAATTCACCTCCTGGTTACGAGAAGGCTGCCACATTCTCAGGTATCACAATCAGACAAGCTAATGTCCTGCAGGTGAGAAGCTCTTTCTTTATATGTTCTCTTTTCACATGTAAGAAAAATTTTCAGAAGCCTCTCTCACTACCCTGTCACACCATTTCCTTACACATCTCACAGACTAAACCTGGTTCACACATACACTACTTAATCATTCTGGTGAGGAAACCTAATTAACACAATTTAACCTTGAGCTTGAGATAGAGACACCTTCTCTTAGACTAGTACTTGAACACATTAGGAATTCAGAAAGAAAGAAAGCCTAGAAGTGGCTGATATAACTACGAGAGGTGAATTGTCAGTGTTTTCTCACCTGACTAGAAACCTTGTAATTTTATTCAACTTTGGACTAAGTCAATAGGACTCATGTAATAACTACCTCTAAAAACAAAACAAATTAATAAAAACAAATCTGAGCTAATGCTTGGCTTTACTTGCTTACTTTGCTTGTATATAGTGGTACTTCCATCTACTGACAAATGCATCTTCTTATAATTAGGGAATGAATGCCCCTCCACGTAATACCCTTGAAGAAAATTTCTTGATAAGACATAGATTTGGAAAATATGTTACATGAGCACTTAATGCAAGAAATAGTACTATCATGTGGAAGGCAATTTAGATATCTTTATGTTGCCAAAAACTAGAGAAAGAACCATAAGCAGAAGGTACAATATAATTTAAAGGGCAAATTTCAAATATAATTGGAGTTATCCCAATTTCCAATATTGGTGAGTTTTTCATCACTGTGAGTATTCAAGCCTGACCTACAACATTGCCTGTGAGGATGTGGTAGAAGAAAACTCTAGTGTAGCCAAGGAGTACTGGAATGGGATGCCTCAAGACTTTCCCATATCTATATGATGTTAGTCATTTTTCTTTGATACACAAGGAAATATATATGTATTGAGGTTGTATACACAGAGTATTCAGATATATATTCATATATCAAATAATATATAACATATATTCATATCTATAAAGAATTTGCTAAGTAGGATTCAATGACCACCTGTGGAATCAGCCCTGGAAGAAAAAAAAAAATGGATATATATGACTATTATATATATATCTTGGTTTGTGAGCATAATTATTCTGGAAACATGCTTATTGTCCAAAGTACGTGTATATCAAAGCGAATTTCGCCATAAGAAATATTGGAACCTCAGATGATTCATTCCAGAACCCCCAAATATTCATATAAAATCACTACAATATTGTAATATAATATAAATTAATAAAGAAAATATGAAATATAAGGAAAAATAAACAAATTAACAAATTAACCTGCACTTACCTTTGAAAACCTTCATGGTCAGTGTGAGGGACACAAGAAAGGAGGGGCATTGTGTAGGACAACTTTCACTATCACTACTGGAATCACTGCTGACACTCAATGGAATCTTTTTCTTTTCATGAAACTTTAACAAGGAACCTATCCAACAACACTTGCTTCTGCATCTTTTTGAGGATTTTGTGGAAATGTGACATTGCATCGTCGTTAAACACATTTAGTGCTCACACTGCTCCAGCCTTATTCTGGTGGTGCTTTTCTACAAAATTTTGCACTGTTTCCAACATTTTACAATCTCCTTAATCTCAGTTGAAGTGAGGGATTCCTCTGCCTGTTTCTTTTCCTCCTCAGTAGCCATGATCTTCTCCATAAGCTCCTGCAGCTGTGAAACAATCACACACAAATCTGCTGTGACACAGACAGAGAAGAACCATTGGCTCAGTTGTGACATGTGATCTTTGGCATCACATAACACTCTTATCGCAAGACATCACTCATTTACCAAGTTAAAATTTAGGGCTCGACATGGCGGCACATACCTGTAATCTTAGCTCTCAGGAGGCTGAGATAGGAGGATTGCTGTGAATTCGAAGCCAACCTGGACTACATAGTGAGACCATGTCTCAGACAGAAAACAGGGCCAGTGGGGGATTTAGCTCAGTGGTGCCACTGCTTGCCTCATAAGCGCAAGGTCCAGAGTTCAATCTCCCGTACCAAAAAAACCCCCAGATAAAAACCAACCAAACAAACAAAAAAAACAAGTTAAAACTTATTAGAAGTGCTTGTTTATCTTGCAGAACACTCACAGAACAAGTTCCTAGCAATCCAAAGTAGATATATATGTATATATAAAATGCTCTCATCAACAAACTGAAAAGGAACACATAATAAAACACAGATGTGTTACATGAGCTAGTAATTAGTTTAAAAAAATCTAAGGGGAATTTGGATGAGAGGTGGAAAATGTTTGACTCAGGGTAAGTAGAAGTCCTTGATCTGGGTGGAATCCATTCACAATGAAAACTCCAGAGAAACTTTTTCTTCAAAATGTCCCTTTCTTAGTAGAAACTCTAGCACTAGGGATGCAGCTCAGTCATAAGGCACTTGCTTAGCATGCTCTAAATCCCTGGGTGTGATCCTCAACACAAATACAAACACAAACATACAGAGAGAAAGAGAGAATGAATCTGACCCTGTGGTGATCATGTTCGAAAACCAAAACTTTCAAAGTCTTCCCAGTTTGTGGTTTATATATATATATGTTTTTAGAAAATACAAAGTGGACAATTATCACTACCATTGAGCATTTTCATAAACTTTTATAGCTATGAGAAATGAGATTTCTAACTTGTCTATAAAAGAAAGAAAAACAAATGATAAAAAATTCTCCATGGTATGCACAGTGTTGATTTTTTTCTTGAATTATTTTTATTAGCAGTAGTATTTTTACTTAAAGCAACTTCTCGTTTTTAAAACATTTAATGGAACTAGAAAGGTCAAGAATAAAAATAATACTTTATTATCAACTGAGCCAATTGATGAACTTTACATTGCATGAATTACTGTCATAATTATTGTCCTAATTGTGGAAAACTGGCGCTAATTTGAAATCATTTAAATGTATCAGATAAATTTAAGCAGCTGCCCAACTATCAACACTTCACTGGAAATACAGTATAACTCAAACTCTTTGGTGTAAGGGCTCACTTAATAACACAGGTGTGCCTGGTTTATTTTTAGCAGCCTACAAAATCCGAAGTTAAAAAGCAAATAAAGTGTGTGGGCAGCTCTTTTTTTGCATCATCTAGTTACAACTGACAACTTTTACCACAAGTTAAGTGAGGATTTTTTTCTCAAGTTACTTAAAAGCTCACAAATAACTAGAAGTACATCCACACCAAGAGGCTTCTTTGGTGGATGATTTATGTTGTGCTGGGAAAATGAAAAGAAAACTAAAAAGACCTTAATTTAGGGAAAGCCTCAGCCTGA
Source organism: Heterocephalus glaber (assembly GCF_000247695.1). The sequence continues at coordinate 5,944,439 of NW_004624856.1, read as the reverse complement.
GGAACTCAAATATAAGAAAACAAAAGGGTAAGAAATTGGAAATTGGAGATTATGAGCTGATTATGTTTTTAAATTTTGTATGCATACTGAATACTCATATTATGGTTTAGATCTAAAACGTTCCCCCGAAGTCTCATACATTCAGAAGAGGAGCTTGTCAGGAAGAGGGGAGGGGAGGTGGGTCACGGAAGCTGTGACCTGAGTGGGAGTATTCCTGACCCTCACTTCTTCTTTCTCTCTGCCGAACAGCTTTGCTCTGCCATGCTGCTTCTGCCCTAGAGACAGCCCATCATGGACTAAATTCACTGAAACTGTGAGCCCAAGTACTTCTCTTCCTTGAGGTTGAGGATGTAGGGCATTTTGTCCCAACAAGGGGAAAGTGACTAGTACAGCCCACACTCTATAAAGCCCCATATTCATCTTTAGGATAACACAGTGATGTAGATAACAGTTTTTATTTTCTTCCCCAGTGATTTTAGCATTGTTATAAAGAGCAAAAAGTAACACTTTTGGTATAGATTTTGTCTAACTTTAACACTAAGTTAAATTATGTTCCAATGATTCTGGTCATATTAAATGAGTTTATAAGAACACATTTTCAGAAGCAATTTACACTTACCTATGGGATCTAAATAAGTGTAGAGAGAGTATCCAGTTAGCAGCATTTTCTACAAGAGTAAGGGCTTCTCTACTTTGTTGATCAAATTAAAATGCTGCATCAATTTGTTTTTACAACTAGTGCATTATCTATTAACTCACTAAAACTTAGTTTGAATGTTTTTGTAATATTCTTTTAGCAGTTTCACAGGAATGATTAAAAATATTCTGTAAGGGTAAAACTGCTCTAACCGCTGGACTCAGGACAGTGATTTTCACTTCCATGCTTTTTCTAGTCTGCTTCTCCAGCTGGTCAAATCTGACAGTCCCTGCCTCTTACAGACACTGCAGTGAGCCTCACTGGCGCCCCCTTCCGTCTGTTGGGTGATTGCTTCTCTGGGAGAAGTGATATCCAGCCCTACTGGATTTGCCCCTTCAGGTCTTCACACCTCTTCTCAATTTATTGATTTTCAAATCTGTACGCAATTCAGAATCACGAGACATGGTTTAAAAATGTGAAAGTCAAGAAGAACCCAGAAACAACTAAAACAAAATCTCTAGGGATAGAGTGTGGCCACTGCGAATTTTTAAGTATCTTCCCAGCTGATTTTGGTACATGGTAGAAATTAAGAAACTGGTTGATTTAGGATAGGATTTACCCCCAAGCAATTTGTTGTCATAAAGGAGCAGAATTTAAGCTCATCTTTTCCATGTTATTTTCCTGTCATACTTGTGACAGCCATGTGCAGTGTAGTTTTTGTCCACAAGCCGGAAGCCCAAGCTTATTCAGCTCCTGAACATGAGTCCTGCAGCTCTGGCCAGGTGACAGCTACTCCCCCCATACCACTCTGAGGAGGCTTCCCAGGAGCATCAGAGACGCAGTGTGGGAACAGGAAGATGCCATATGCACACTAAGTATTTTTTAAAACTTGATTTAAAAGATGTTCCTTAATAATAAAGGAATAATCTGAGATCGATATGGTTCAAACTTACCCAAAGGCACCCAGAATACTAGGAAAAATGAGGTAGAACTAGGAAGAAGTCTTCAGCTTCCCTGGGTGGTCGGACATTAGAGTTCACCTGGCCTCACATGAGCTGCTTTGCGCTCCAGCTTGTCCTTAGTTGCCCGCTATGCTTTGGAATTTTGGCATTTCAAATCTTAGTTCTTTTGCTTCCCCCAAATAATGCCCCATACTCTTGTTCCCCCCATAGTGTTCACAGTACATAAATACATACAGCAACAAAACTCGGCCAGCCAGGGTGCACAAAATGTGCCGCTATTTTTGTGTTTGTAGCTTTCCACAAAGACGAAAGAATGCTACTGTCCTATAAAAGAGCCTTTTTTAAACAAAGGGAATTCTCTGAAGGAAATGAAGTTTATCGTTGGGATCATCTTCATCACTAAATGTTCCCCCATGAATTATTCTTCATAGTTTGGTGTTTGGGCAGTGTGAAGAGCGCTACCTATTCCTCAAGACCATTTTGTCTACAGCCATCCTGCCATCTCCTAATCTGCCCCTCCCCTCTCTCCTCTCTCTGTTCATAGCAAGCTCAGGGGTGAAACACACCACAAGCCTTTAAAATGTTCTTATTCATTCTGCAAAATCACAGGAAAAGTAATTGTAGCTTTCAAAATACTAAATATAATAGGAAAAAAGTCTACATGAATTATCCTGTTTAAATAAGCGTGAAAGCTCTTTTACCAATATCTGGATGAATGCAGATTAGATTTTATCAGTGGTTGCCCTCCACTGATCCAACCTCCATTTTCAGTTTCTTTAATTTTAGCTGTTTTTGTTGGTTCCAAATGGAAATGTCCTCTTGCTGCCAGTGGTTTAAGCTTTGCTATTGAAGATTACCAAGGAAAAGCTTATGTGCCCAGGTTTTTGCTCCTAAGAGATACAATTGGGATGTTAAGGTTTTCAGCTTAGTCTTCAAGTTCTGTGGTCCTCAGAAAAGATCCAAAAATTTTCCCTGAAATAAACAGGCCAACTACTGTTCTCATTTTCTATAAATTATTGACACCAGAAATGCCAAATCATGAGCTATGCAATAAAAACTTGTTTGTGCTTTCAAAACTGAAATGAAAAATTCCAAAACTCAAAGAACATTTCTTCTGTAAGTTTCTCTTCTGTCAGAAATTGTGTTATGTTCTATGTTTCTTGGAAAATACAACTTACCCTATGTGAAAATGACTCTCCTGCGATTTAAAAGCATTGCCCAAGGATTCTTTTAAAACAAAAATGTCTGGATTGATAGTGTCTGGAATTTCTCCAAGTTGCAAATCTCTCTGTTAATGGTTTTTAGCCAGTCCAATTTAATAGTGCTCATCTAAAAAAATTTTAAAGAAGGAAATCTCTGTAATACTGAATAATATTTGAATGGGCGAAAGTTAGACCATGACAATTTTGCATTTTTGTTGAAAGGGGAATTTTCTGTGCCCATAGCCACAATCCCTCTCATTCCACTACCAACTGCAGGGTGTGAGGTAGTAATGTTCTAAGAGGAAATGCTGTTTTGAGGACCTCAGACAGAGGGGACTGGGTAATGGGCTGGCAAACAGCAGAAAATAATGAGCACACACCATAAGGTAAGGTGAAATGGAAATAGTGTGTAATCATAACAGCTTTGATCTTCATCCTCTGAATTTACTGAGCTGTTTTTCTCTGTGGCTGTCAGAATGCAGGGAATGCCTTATACTTTGCCCTATTCAAATAAATGTTCTTTTCATTAAGCAAACTTCTCAAAGTTATGAACCATTTTGAAATTCAGAGTTTTCAAGTGGATTATTGCACACCAAGCAATCAGAGTTGTTTGAAGGAGATACATGTCTATACATACCCCCACCCACATGCACTTTATCACTAAAAATTTTAATTTTCATATTCAAAGAACACAAAGTACATTCTATATACATATAACAATAACATCGAATCTTTAGCATATATACAATTGTCTTTGTTTTCTTCCTTGGTCTTTGGTCAACATATACTTTATAAAACATCTGTAGCACTAGTATCATTCAAGAAACTCACCATACATTAAACACAAATCTTACATTTGTATATGTGCATATCCTTCAAACAATAAAGGCATATACCATATATATATATATATATACACACACACATGTATATATGTATGCACACATACTTTCATACAGTAATTAATACTTTAAAGGAAATAAATCCTTCTCTCCTCAAGGGCAAAGATGAGGCTTATTCATCTTGTTATCCCTCATGCAGTAATGAGTGCAGAAATTTTATACAGCAATGTAAGTTACAGAGGAAGTACTACCTCTGTAACTTTCTGAACCTATAGCTTAATGTCCCTGTTTTCTCAACAGTAATGTAGAGAAGCAAAATCTACTTAGTATCTGTTATTACATCATGTATGCATAGTGCTAGGGCTACTGGTAATTGTTCAACCTTTGATCATTATTATTCACTTAGATATGTGAAAGAGAAAACCAAAAACAGAATGTTTTCAATTAAATGTCATATTATTTAGATTTCTAACAAGAGTTCAATGTACACTTAAATCAGAATACCCTAAGAAGAATTCTATATTTACTTATCAAAAATGTGATAACAAAGTTATAAGATATAGAAGAAGAATGGCCCAGAGACCTGAAGGGACATAGAGGACATTGTGTTCCTGATCCAGTGCAGAGCTGAGACCTGTGTTACATCTCCATGTTACTTGTCTCCATTGTTTCACGTAATGCATTGCTTCTTTAAGATTGCAGATATAGAATGTGTAACCCAGGAAAGTTCCTGTTTGCTCTTTCCATGCCCTTTGATTAGCTCTTTTGATTGGCAATTTTCACGTCATCATGGCTCCTCAGCTCTGCCCAAACCCCAGGCCATAAACTTCCTTTATTTCTTTGCTCAGTAAGTAGTGAACAACCTTGATTCTTTGACAAGGGCTTTTTTGTAGTACTCACTGGTCACCCTCTGTCACAACTGACCAGCAGAAATCGCCCCATTCCTGGGATCACAATTCTAACTTTCTACTTCCTGAACTCAGCCTCCTATTAGCATATTTGTGACCTCAGGCTCCTCCCTAAATCTGGATGAAAGATCAATTAATAGAGATGAATGAATTCATTTTAAAGTCAGGAAAAGAAAGTCTTTGCTTTTTAAATTTAGGAAAAATAAATGGGCAATAATAACCAGAATAGTGGTTTCACTTAATCATCATGGGCCTCTTCTAGAACTCTCATGAGTTTCTGCCCTGTATCTTCCAGGGCTTGCTTGCAGGTTTCCTTTAGTGTTTAGGGAACCAGAGTTAAATATTTGATTTACAACCAAACAACAAGAACAAAACCAAAATGAACAAACAAAAACCTAACAGATTCATGTCAACAATTATAACTTTTATTCTACAAATTTCAAATGTATTCATTCCATAACATACTTGCCTTTCACTTGTTAATACTCTTGTCTCTTAAAATTCTCTCCTTTTCAACTAGGATTCTATATTCTCCTTTATAGCCCAATAAATCTCTTTACTTTTGTTATCTCTCTAGAAACACTCCAACCATTCACTTTTCTCCTCCAAATTTTCATTCATGAATCCATAGTATGGTGAAGAAATTTCACATAAACTGGACAGATATTACTACCAGAATATCTTTTACCTTGCCCTAATGCTCTTCATTTCCACTATAAACTAAAACTAAATTGTCTGATATTTTCATTGGCCCACACTAGCCTCTCACAAGCAACTTTAGCATCAGGGTTTAAGCCACTGAGGTCCATCCGCCAGGTCAGAGGACACTGGAGGATACAGCTCTAGCCCTGAGAGGTGGCCAGCAGCAGGGCAGCTACTCACAGGGTGCACAAAGGTGTTGAATATTCAAGCTACAATTTTGTGCATTAGGCCTCTTGTAGAGGACAGAATAGGATAAGAAAAATAAAAGGTATAAAATATTTAATAAAGGCAGTTGAGTTTTCTTCAGTATTATCAGGGTTGAAACATAGTTTAGATTAAAATAAACAATAATTGAATGTTATAACTTAGAGGAAAATGGAAGAGTTTAAACTAAAATATACAACATTTTAAAGTTACTTTTTAAAAAGTCACATACCCACTAAACCTAAGTTCGGTGAGGGTTCCCCCACATATAACGTCTACATGGAGGTGCACTTAAGGAAGCACCTTACAATCTAGTTGGACACTTGGTGGAATAGAAATGCACACACAGAAGTTTGAACATTTTCCAGTAAAAATAAGTCATTTGGTTTTTTTTCTTAGTTCCTAACAAGGATGAGTACAAATATTAAAAGTAAAGATAAATAGGCCTTGCTGAATTGTCCAAGATTGATTCCATTTTAGGTCAAGGCCACGTAATATATGAGTGTGGTTTTAATTATATTGTTTTCTAGTGAGCATTATGGGTGTGTCAATTCCAATTTCAATTATTTCATGAAGTTTTTCTATTGCCTGTGCTGCAGTGAGCCACACTGTTCAGCTAATGCTGAATCAATCAGAACTCCACCTAATTTCATTGGGAATATTTTATGAAGATAAACTGAATATTTGAACCTAGTATCTTGGAAGGGACCAACAATCTGTGGATTAAGAGATAGCTTTTGTATATGAAAAAATTTCCTTCATTTTATGACATAATTACTAAAAGTACTGTTGACATTTTAACTGCATGTAAGAATTTATGTATTTCAATTATGAGTAGGTATTTTCATTATTTCAAACAATTACAACTCTTGCAAATTTCTGGTTAAAATAAATTCTGCATGAAATAATCTAGCAGATTAATGTAGCTAAGCCAAAACTAAAACCTTGACCATTTTGAATATTTGATACCATGGTGTATTTTAAGGTAATTTTTATGTTAAATATTATTCATTAAGCCATTTAGTGAAAGTGAATTCACAATGACTTCTTATTTTTATATGTATTTTTTTAAAAAATCATGCCTTCTTAGTTTCTAAGTGAGAGGCACCACTTTGGAGAATTCTACACATTCTTAGAACCTGTGCATGATTTCTTTTGTCCTGTTGACATAACCAACGCTCTTAAAGAGTAGTTTTACCCATTATGGTAACATAACTTAAATATTCAGAATTCCATATTCTTATTTTCATACTAGACACTCATATAAGTTTGATAATCCAATGTTTCAAAAACTATTTATAGAGAAGTGTGTCTCAATTTTGCATTAGAGGAAAAAGCAAGAAAAGAATATTTTTTCCAAGTTGACCTTTTCAAGCCTATATTCTCCAATACAAGACAATATAGATAAGAATCTAAATTTTCACTGAAATTCAACATACTGGGCAACACTTCAATTTTGGTGAACTCTCATACTACCTGAAACTCTAAGATTGAGGATGATGGAAAGAAAATAGGTCACTATAAAAAAATAGAGTTATATTGTTTAGACTATGTTGTATTTATTTTTCCTGACTAAAAGAGCTTTGAAAGACAACAGTTGAATTGTCAACATTTCTCTAGTATTTATACCGTGAGATTGAAATAATGAGAGTAATTTATTGTTCTTGGATAGGACCCCAGTTTTGAAAGAGATTAAATTGATCTAGTTCCAGCTAACATTGTAGAATACACAAATTTTCAGAAATAAGTGATTAGTAAAGTTCTTTAAGAAAAACAAAATGACATCAATATTTATATGAAATCAGTTATCTGAATTTTCTGTATTATAACATACATTTTAGAAGATTTGTTAATGTTACTAATAACAAATATTATTTGGGAATTAAGTCATAAAATAAAATCATGGAAAAAGGATAGTTGGTGTACTATATAATTTCTGATTTAAAAATATTAATACATTTTGGTTACATACTCTTTAAAATACTTGGAGAAATGGAGAAAATATATTAAATATTGGTCTTAATTAGGGATTACCTATTAGAATAAAACATCATGAACTATATATTTTGCTGTTATAGATAAAGGAAGCATATATCCTTAGATTTTTTAGCTGAATATTTATGAGGAAAAATGTATATTGAGCTCCAAATATTTGATTTTTAGAGTCCTGTAAAAGAAGTATTACTGATTCAGATACCCAGCTATCATCTTTATATTTCATTATAAACATGATCATTGACTATTGAAATGAAATACCTATGTTGACTTTTTAATTTTATCAGTATGTACCCGAGCTTATCAAAAAAATTTTTAAAATATTACAATAAAAGACATATTGCCATTAATCTTCCTCAAAGTATTGCTACTCAATTTACACACATTATCAAGTCATTCTTGCTATTTTCAGAAGCAGTTCTGGAAGTCCTCTTTTGTGAGTGTCTTTATGGTTGTAATAAAAAAAAATACAGTGAAAGATGCTGCCGATTTTCATCCAATGGAAAGGTCAGCTTGTAAAAACATTAGAATGTGTCCTCATCCACTTTATTCTCCAGATCTAGCATTGTGCATCCTCTGGCTCTTCTCCAGTCAGAATGACCATGGAAGGCAAATATTTTGAATGAATTCGAGACATTAGACAGGCATGACAATGCAAATACAAACACGCATGAAAGAGGACTTCCAGAACTGCTTCATAAAATGGAAAGGATGATGGGATAATATGTTTAAAGAAGGGGGAGAATCTTAAGGGGGACTAATGGAAATATGTCTTTTACTGTAAAAATTTTTTTATTTAAAAGTTCACTGTATTTTTAGAACATATTTCATATAGTTCAAGATAGAAAGACTGCTCTCTGTCATGCTGATTTCTTTTTCTACAATGACTTCCCTGTATTGATTGTGTTTTCATTCAACTTATACTTACAATATGGTTCAGATCTGTGTACATAGTTGCTAGTGATACTTTCTTAACAGCCGGAAAATATACTTGCCAGTACCCTGACATGAATACATTATTAATTGTCCAGTCTGGGCAATAGCCCAAGGTGAAAGCAACAGGATAAATGGCCCAGTGCCATCATTTTCAACGGATCATAGTACTGTTCTTCCCTTTCTAACATTGGCTCAATTCCTATTCCTTAATTGATCTGTAAGAAGCTGACACTATTATTTCTTAATTTTCTTGTTTTGGAAATGTTTAATGGATTTCTCCCTCATCTCTCTGTTCATATTTCATTATCCCCACATGTCGCTGCCTGTAATTTGTACAGATTCTTAGTTTTTCTCCCTTGTTTCCAGTACCTTACTATAGAATTTATGTTAAACTCACTCCAAACTTCTTTTTAAAAATACTCTATGCTATAGATACCCAAAATTCTATACATGCAGACAGAGAGGGTAGGAGTAAGAGTGTATAGGCGATGAGGGGGGAAGAGTCAAAGATATCAGGAATTTTTCTCTTTAAGTCAAGGAGTTAAATTTTTCACTAGAAAAAGGCTCAAATTCCACAAGGTAAAAATAATTTACTGAGAAAATACTGAGTTCAATCATTATCTTGAAGATTGTTATCAGCCAAAGCAACATTATGATGATGGCACACTGAATGATACTACACTGAAGTAAGACATTTCTGATGAGTACATTTTTTCCTAGGTGATTTCCACTACTACATAGATTCTACTAGAGGAAAGCTTTTTGGAACAGTTGTCTTTTTGATCAGGCAACTTACAATTAGTTGATACTTTGTTCCTTGCATAGGAAGTTAGATAAAAATTAGTTCTTAGTAACTTCATGACAAATGATTCTCAACAATATTATATCAGCATATGAAGCATGACTAATAATGACTTGAACTATATATCTATTAAAATGGAATTTAGGGCCAGGGATTTAGCTCAGTGGTTCCAGCTCCTGCCTCACAAGCACAAAGTCCAGAGTTCGATCCCCGGTACCAAAATAAAATAAAATAAAATGGAATTTAAATAACCAAAATAGTCATTTTACCTACATGAAAAATTGTATACAAATAATATTCTTGAATGATTATATACATGAGTCAGTAAAAATTCAAAACCTGTTCATGACAGAGACTACATTAAGATAGCAGACTAAATATGTATATCCCATGACTTAAATCTCCACGTTGTGATCATTTTTTGAATCTATAATTATAGACTCATGGATGTGACTATTAATTCCACCAAACATCTACTTAGTCATTTAGGAAATAATTCCATCTTTGTTTAAGAGTTTGTGTTGGAGAAGCTGCAATTCTTATAAGCAGACACTTCTGGTAATGACCATAGAGCATCTCACACTCTTCCAGGACTCAGTGAAGAGTCTGTAGACTCAAGGGAACAGATGGGTTAGGAACCAAAGTAGTGACACTTTCAATACTAATGTGTCAGCTGCTAATATGTATCCTTGGTACATTTTAATAACAATTAAAAGGACAGGACTTTTTCTTTTTGCATGCAATAAAAAGGTAATAATTGGAACTTTCAAAAATAATGATTGTTGGGTGGAAAATGTGCCACTCTAAATTCATAAACCTAAAATGTTTGGGAATAATATTCATAATAGCACCACCCAACAATGATTCTTGAATAACTATATCTCCATAAGTAAATAAGATTCATTATGTGAGCCACATTTCTATAGCTCATTATTCTATAATCAAACTTCATGTGCAAAATGAACACATAAGAAAGTAAGATAATCTTAGATTCTGAGTATATAGGAACTTTTTGGAAAATCATTTATTATAAATACTTTTACTGTAGATTTTCTGACTTCTATGGGCTCTCCACATGGATAATTAGGGATTTGACTAATGTCAGAATTGCTCTCTGAATATTTTAGGGCTGTTTGCTTTATGTGTCTATCAGGATCAATCCCTATTCAGAATTAGACATTCCTCAGAGATCATATTAGCTGTTTAGGGCCTCAAACTATTCACTGCATTTGGTCAGACAATTCTGGTATATTAACTAAACATCTATACAAGAGCTGGAGTGGATTCAAACATAATTTTGAAGAAAAAGCAGTGGCCCTTTTGAAGGTGCCCTTTTGAGCCACTTCTGTGGTAGAGGGTGATATTAACTTAAAGAAAAGGAGGGAAGCAGGAGAGTTAAACTTTTCATTACAGAATATTAACAATGCCTCACACAAATCTAAAACTCCAAATATTGCTTGAGTATCTGAAGTTTGAGAAGGACTACTCCACTAGTATTCTGAATGCCATTACCATAATAAGCTGCCTTGTTAAACAACACAGATTTTTTTAGCTGAGGCATCTTTAGTTTGATGATCCTTATCGATAAAAAAACTAGCCAGACATCATAAGCCACACCTGCAATTCCAGAACTCTGAGAGCCTGAGCCAGAAGGGTTGTAAATTCAAGCCCAGTCTTGGTGACTTAAGGATTTAAACCCTGTTTCTAAATAAATAAATGAAGAAAGAAAGAGAGAGAGAAAGAAAGAAAGAAGAAAGAAAGAAAGAAAAACAAGCTAGAAAGAAGACAATGTGATGGCTGAGGTTCTATCTCAATACGATACACAAAAAAATTGAGGAAATATGGAGAGATACAACCAAAGTTTTGTAAGATACATAAAAATATATTTTATCTTAGCATTACCTCATTTAAACCAAAAATTGTATAATAGATGCAAAACTTACTCGATGTCTCTTCAATATTTTTCTTTCAATAAAGAGCCTCTTGAAAAAAATTTCTAATTCCTAGCATTCAATTATGAGGGGAAAATAACTGTTCAGTGAAATTTATAAGCTCTCTATTTAAATAAAGAAAGTTGCAAAAATCCTCAACAAGATACTGGCAAACAGAATATAGAGGGTCATCAAGAAGATCATATACCCTGACCAAGTTGGATTTATCCCAGGGATGCAAGGATGGTTCAACATATGTAAATCAATAAATGTAATACACTATATTAACAGTCAAGGAAAAAAACCATATGATCATCTCAATAGATTCAGAAAAAGCATTTGACAAAATCCAACACCCATTCATGATAAAAGCCCTACAGAAAACTGGAATAGAAGGTCTTTATCTCAACCTGATTAAGGCTATGTATGAAAAACCAACAGCTGACATTATACTAAATGGTCAAAACCTGAAAACTTTCATGCTAAAATCAGGAAAAAGACAAGGATAGGCACTATAACTACTCCTGTTCAATATAGTTCTTGAAACATTAGCCACAGGAATTAGAAAAGAAAAAGAAATAAAAGGAATAAAGATAGGAAAGGAAGAAGTTAAATTGTCATTATTTGCTAACAATATGATACTTTTCATAGAAGAACCAAAAAACAACACCAAAAGACTTCTAGACTTAATTGACACATTCAGTAGAGTAACTGGATACAAGGTCAACACTCAAAAAGCAACAGCCTTCTTAAACACAAATAACAGACTCACTGAGAGAGAAATTAAGGAAACAATTGCTTTTACAATAGCATCCAAAAAAAAGTAAAATATCTAGGGATCAATCTAAGAAAGAAAGCAAAAGACCTCTGTACTGAAAACTGCAGCACTCTGAAAAAAGAGATCAAAGAGGATATCAGAAAATGGAAAGACATCCCTTGTTCCTAGGTAGGAAGAATCAATATAGTGAAAATGGCCATACTTCTAAAACTGCTATATAGATTTAATGCAATGCCAATTGAAATGTCAACAATTTATTTCACACAACTAGAGACAACAATCCAAAAATTCATTTGGAACCAGAAGAGACCTAGAATAGCAAAAGCAATTCCAAGCAACAGAGACATGTAAGGGTGTATCACAACCCCCAACTTGAAACTATACTACAAAGCTACTGTGATAAGAACAGCATGGAACTGGCAAAGAAACAGACCTGAGGACCAGTGAAATAGATTAGAAGATGCGGAAACAACTCCAGACACACTCAGCCACCTCATCTTTGACAAAGGAGCCAACCATCCTCACTGGAGGAAAGAGAGCCTCCTTAATAAATGGTGCTGGAAAAATTGGGCTTCAACTTGCCAAAGACTAAAACTAGACCCATGTGTATCACCATGCACTAAACTAAGATCAAAGTGGATTAAAGATCTAAATATTAAAAGAGAAACACTAAACTTCCTGGAAGATAAGTGAGGTAGAACTCTTGAAGACATTGGCATAGGAAAAGACTTCATGAACAAAACCTCAGCAGCAAGGGAACTAACACAAAGAATCAACAACTGGGATCTCATCTCATCTTATTTAAAAGTATCTGCCCTGCAAGAGAAACCATCAACAGAGCTAAGAGACAACCTACAATGTGGGAAAAATATTTTAGCAGCTGTACCTCAGACAAAGGACTACTATCTAGAATATATAAAGAACTGAAAAAAAATCAGACCCCCTCAAATTCAAAGACCCAATTCCAAAATGGGCATCTGAAATGGACATTTCTCAGACAAAGAAGTAAAAGCAGCAAACAAATATATGAAAAAATGTTCAACATCACTGATCATTCCACAGATGCAGATGAAAACAACACCGAGATTCCACCTCACCCCAGAAAGAATGGCTGCTATCAAGATATCAACCAATAACAAATGCTGGCAGGGATGTGGGGAGAAAAGAACCCTTCTCCATTGTTGGTGAGAGTAGAGACTGGTACAACCACCGTGGAAATCAGTATAGAGATATCTCAAAGAACGAGGTAGAGGCCCCATTTGATCCAGCTATTCCCCTGCCGGTTATCTTCCAGAAGAATTAAAAGAATCATACCACAGCGGTGTATGTGCACCCATGTTTATAGTGACACAGTTTTAATAGCTAAAGCTTGGAAACAGCCCAAGTGCCCATCAACTGGAAACTGTATAAAGAAGATGTGGGTTTTTTTTTTAATAAAATGAAGTACTACTCAGCCATAAAGAACAAGAAACTAGAGCCATAGCTAAATGGATGAATATCGAGGCCATACTCTTAAGTGAAATAAATAGGAGACGCATGTGTAAATACCGAATAGTTTCTCTAGTGGGAGAAACTGAAAGTGTAAATAAGGATTAAAAAGAATAATTGATAATTTGAAATAGGAAGGAAAGGTCCAAACGGGTAGGGATAGTGGGAGGGGCAGGGGAAAGGAAAGAAGGGAAAGGAAAAATTATGAGAAAAGAAAAAAATGGAAATAAAGTCTATATAAATAGGGAAGGGGGGAGGGGGTGAAGGGCGCACAGGTAATGGGGGAAAAAATAAGAACCAAGATACATCATGTACAGGTACAAGAACCCAATGATAAATGTAAATGTATTTTATACCTAAAATGTACCAATAAAAGAATTTAAGCAAAAATAAATTTAAAAATTAAAAAATAAAATAAAAAGAGACAATATCATGCTTATCTATTGTCAATAAAATCTGTAAATTTTATCTTACTTATGCCAAATTCTGGATCACTGGTAACTCTTCTTCCATGAATGCAGAAACTGTCTTTTCATTACCTTTATATTCCCAGTATTTAATAGACTGCTTAATTAACAATAATAGCAATATTAATAATACAAAAGTAATAGGAGCATCTCAGGTTTATTGAATAGAAATTTAAGAGTTTTTGAAACAGGAACACTGGCAGGTCTGGGAAGATAAATCACTGGACTCTGGCACCCTAAACCTCAGTGCTGGCATTCAGCTGAGGTCTTCCTTCTACTTGGTCACTCGGCCCACATCAGTCTCATTTCTCTACAACTATCCATAAGATCCCAATTTGACCCACTGGGTTGTGAAACCCTACTGAGCTTCAAATGTTCATTAGGAAAATAATTAGAAAAGATAGGAAAAAATCCCAATTATTTAGAAAACAAAGAATAATCTGATAGTAGTGGCCAGACAAGAGACAGTAGTGTTTTTACAAGTCATATCTATATCTATATCTATATCTATATCTATATCTATCTATCTGTATCTATCTATCTATCTATCTATCTATCTATATATATTTTTGGTACAGGGGGTTGAACTCGGGTCCTTGCGCTTGCACAGCAGGTGGCGAAACCACTGAGCTAAATCCCTGGCCCATATCTGTATTATTAAATAAAATGAACCAAAATCTCCATCTTTAGTCACTAACAAATATGACTATAAGAACACCAAAGAAACACAAATTAGAAATGAAATCACTGCATTCATGGATATACTACATGGATATTCTCCAAACCACACTTAGAAGTGGAAAATAGACTTCTCAAAATATGTCATAGCTTTAATTTCCACTGAGATGGGTCTTTTTTGAGTGGAAAATTATATTTTCAATGTTGAGATGATTAATTTAGATACAAGACTTCTGTTTTAAAGCTCTTCAGCAGTTTTAGAAGTGGTTTTAACAACTGTTAGAAAAGAATTTCTTCATGGTCATTCTTTCAATTGGTATATTTTTGAATACAGAAAATGTGACTTTACATTGTTTCTGGATTCCAATTTAATCACAGATAATCTGTGTCATATTCAGGCATGGATGTACCCAGTGATGGTTCTGAGCATTTTGGCAAAACTGCATTTTTTTCCAGTTTTCACTTTTAATCACAACTTCGTGTTTCAGTCTCCTTCCAGTTAGTTTTACATATTTGCTCAAATTCTTCTTTTTACTTCTGTTTTCCATTTCAATTACTTAAAAAGCATAGCCCTTTTATGAAGGAAGTTGAGTATCATGTATTATTTTTAAGAATTAATATTCTTATCACTTAAATGCATTGTAATGTCAAATATACATTTCTTGAAATTTGCCATTTTAGAGACTTTATTTTATTTATTTAAATTTGTATTTGTTAAATTATTTATACGCATTACAGAAAATTTAAAAAGTAGAAATGCATGTACATAGAACAATGGCTTATTTATATTATGAAGAAAAATATACAATTAACATGTATATTAGATTAAGTCATGTGAAAATGCTAATATTGTTACAAAAGACAATTTGATACAACTCATCCTAATAAGTACATACCTTAGAAAAATGTTTCTATAATGACTATTAAATATAACACTTGTAAAATATATTAAAGGGAAAACTTGAAAATGAATTATATAAATAACATATCTCATGAAAATTATATCAACTTTCCAAATTGTAAACTATAAATGATTAATAATAAAGATAATGAACCTGGCTATATGGATGGAAATATTTTATTTTAATCAACCAATATTTGATATACCATAGGTTTCACCAATGACAGTTTATATAACTAATATTTGATAGTATATAATGGCATTGCAAAAATTAATTGACTAGAATAAAACATTTCCTTTTAATAAAAAATGTTTAATGTCTGGAAGATAATTGTGCTTATGGTTTAAATGAATTTTTATAATGTTATTTAAATATGACCATAGAGAGGATCCTTTAAACTGCCAGCAACATGACCAATGTCTCGTCTAAGTACAGTGACAGAAGAAGATTGGGGGAAGGAGTTGGCCAAATCCTAGAAGAAGAGGGAAAAGTTGAACTATTAGGCAGTCATTTGATTATTAAGTCATTCCACGTGAATTCTGTGTACTTAAGGAGGAAAGCACTGTTCTGGTAGTTAGATAGTTGGGGATTTGTGTCTTCCATCCCTTCTGTTAGTAACTGGCCAGCTGTGGGCAGCACATGCTTTAGCCTTATTGAGTATCCATTCTTTCCTCTCTAAAGTGAATGGGGTAGGCAAAAAAGGGCAGGTGATTTTTGTAAGCAACATATGTCTATCAACATTTATAACCACCTCTTTAACCAGAAACATATATTATACCCTAGGAAAGTACCTTCTCCTGAAGCCAGACTTAGCTTGGGGCCTCCAATACTCCAAAATAGAATTCTTTCTTATTCACGTATACTTTAAATAATTATAATTGGTCAGGACGGACTTAGCACTTAGACAGCACTATCTAACATTTTTAATTTGTCTTGAGTTGTTTTCTACTCCGTTGGCTTGCAATAATGCATAATCTAATTGTTAAAGAAAAACACATCTCATATCTACATAATTCTACACTGAAGTGAAATAATAGAAGCAAGAAAAACAATTGCCAATAAACACTATTCAACCAATCTCCTCAGTACTGTCAGTATGTACATAAAATGCTTGCTGATGTTAAATTCATGAAGACAAACCGTCCCTTCTCACTCTTCATCTGTAAATTCTGAACTGATTTTTAAACTGACTGAAATTTTAGATTTTGTTGTTTCATTGCATGGCAGGTTTTACACCAAATCTCACACACGCATAAAGTACAAGGGGTCTGACCTTCCAAATGAAGGAAAAAAGGGAATCATTAAAGTTATTTATTTTGAAATTTATTTAATGGACTAAATGACACTGTGAACATACTTGTACCACAATCACAATTTACAGGTAACATGTCACACAGTTGTGAGACCCTTCTCTCAAGATACTGTGGTGAGCTGTTTGTACAGATTCCTTCAGATGGGAACCCATCCTTCTGTGCTCATACCCTGCTATCTAGGCCGCTCTCCCTATCGAGAGCATGGAGTCAGATCCTTACTCTAAGTCTGAGTTGATCTTGTGACTCTTTTGAACAATAGAATGTGGCAGAAAGAAATTACCTTGTCACTTTCCAAGTCTAAACTCAAGAGATGGTATGGTGTTCACTGTGTTGTAACAGGAAAGCTCCCATCTGAGTAAGTTGGCGTGTATCTGCTTCAGTTCAGGTGGCCCAACTGACCAAGTCACCAACTGCCAGAGCCTCAGAGGGGTGCCCTACAGGGCCCATTGCCACCAGGCCTCACAGGGCTGTGGTGACCAAAGGGAGCAGAGCCCAAGCCTTTCATCAGTGATCGTGAACAAATGAAATCATTCTCTTAAGTCACTGTTTTGAAGTCATTTATTATAAGTAAAGTAAAAAATTTATACACTCACATATTAACAACATGCTTCATGTGGAAAGCCACATTATTTGTTAGGTGCAAGAGCATTATTTTGTTTATTCCAAAACTGTTCACCTCTTACAGGTTAAAGTGCTTAATTAGGGAAAAAGGCAAAGATATGTCCTTTATTCAGTAGTTCCCTTGACTTAAGGAACTGAAGTTTTATTTAAAGAACAAAAATATTCTACTTAAGACATATGTTTTCTTTTTTTTAAAAAAAAAAGGTCAAGAAAACTTTCTACTTTTCTGCTTTGTTATTTTAGAAGCTCCTCTTTCTTGTTGATCATATATATATTTGGAAACCTTCCCAGAAAAATAACTATAAACACATGTTAAGGCTACAAACCGCAATTTGCTGAACCCTAATTTATCATACCTTTCCCCGATCATAATGACTTCTTGTCAAACATTAGTCAGATATGTCTATAATAAATCACTAAACACAACATTTTAAATTACAAAATGGGGAGCTGAGGAAATGGAATTCTCTGTCTCTTTAAATGAAGAAATGTGTATAATATACCCTCAAGTTTATTTCCAAGTGTCTTCAAATAGCCCAAGGCTCAAGGTATGCTTTGAAAGCATAGACTTTTTTTTTTTTTTACCATTTAGATCATAGTTTTAAGTGTTCTTTGTGAGGAAAATTCGTTGAATACCTGTATTAAATTAATTGATGGTCATTTCTCTGAAGTCTAATAAATTTATAAGGATTTAGGTAGGACATTAGAGGAATTGTTGCAGCTTTTATTGTTACTATCAAGCACATATAAAACCAGTGATCACCACATTTAAACTTAGTAATTCTACACTCAAATAAAACGTTTGAGAAATAGCTGCTACTGAATGGTAGTCAGTAATAAATGAGAAGATAGATCACTTTGTGACAAATTTATTTTCAAGTTTTAGCCATCTAAACCACTATCCCTTTTATAGTTACAAGATTTTCTAATTATAATATGAAAATAGAATAACTTTTATGACAGTATATCATATATAATTATAATACAATCATTTCACTTATGGACAAATATATAAAATCTTAAACTGTGAATAAACATTGATTAATTCTCTGTTTAGTTAAATATTCATTTAATTAGGTAACTAAAATTATTTATTAAAAGCTATCATCTTTAATTGCATTTATCTGAGAATGCAGACATAATTTAATATCACAAGCTACAATATGGCAGTAAATGAATTAAAATCATATGCTACATCAATTGATTGTAGACTTTATATTTTAAATTAAACAGTTTGGAATAGTCAAAGCCTTTATATAGGAAGGCTAGCCAAGGGAAATCAAATATTAAAAATTATACAAAACTACACTACATAGAAAGTGTGATATTCATTTCCTCAAAGAAGATGGGTACAAGCAAATGAACATAGGACCCTTTCCAATTCTCACTTGTGGAGAGAGGCAATGAGAGAGACATTGGATATAAATATAGATATGTGTAAGCTTACATACATAAATCAACATTTGAACTGAAAAATGATGTCAGAGAAATTGGCCGGATTTTTGGAGGAAATAAGATCATATACCTTCTCTTTGGCCTTAACAAAAAAGTAAATTCCAGATGGAATATTTTGCCTAAAAAGGGAACATCAAAATGTCAGAAAAAGCAAAATAAATTTGGAAGGAAATGCATCAAATAAACTACACAAGACATGAAGGAAAATTGAAAACCTTTAACAATTTCTAAGTAGAATTAATGACAATTAATGTTGGTCTAGAACTTCACCCTAATGACTGATGCATTATAGTTGAACATATGATAGAGCAGTCAATATGCACTATTCTTCTTTTCATATTATTTATGAATATACTAAATACAGTTCTATATTTCATCTAAATTGTTGCTCTTTTACATCATTAAGCATCAATTAATTTCCAGCCACTCTTTTAAGGACCGAAAGTGAATAAAGCTGATCAAAATCCCTGACTTTCTATCATATTAGAGGAGACAGAAAATAACTAAAATTATTACCACAGAATTTTGTTAAACAAAAGCTTCCTAATCTGAATTCTGTGGAGACAGAAGCAGTAACAGAGAAACTATAGATACATATACAGAAATAGATGAAGATATGGATATAGATATGAATATACATGTAAATATATGTGCAATTACATATGTGCAATATATGTGAAAATGTATATAAATGTGGAATATATGTTTATATGTTAGATAAAATATGTATATATGTTAGATAAAAGGATGTGTTGAAGAGAAAAGTAATAAATGAGAATAAAATGTACAAGGGCATGATTTGAAATTCTGAAATTTTAGAGAGACCAAGAAAGGCCTCACTGAAATGACGATTGAATCAGAGTTTTAATGAAACATGCCAGTGTGTCACATGGTTATCTGGGGTAGGACTTTCCAGAGACAGACAAGAGACCACCTCCAAAGCAGAAAGTGCTTGATGTGCTCAGCAATGGAGTGGAAGGGAGACCTAAGGAGATTAGAGAAGATGTGGAGATACTGGGGAGAAATGAAGCCTTATAAAAATTGTATATACATTTAAATTGAGCTTACATGTCTTTTTTTTTCTTTTTTTTTTTGTACTGGGGATTGAACTCAGGTTCTTGCACTTGCACAGCAGGCAGCAAAACCACTGAGCTAAATCCCCAACCCTAAATTAAATTTACATATGTGTATTTTTAAGTTGGAATGGATAATTTTTTTGGCCTATTGAGAAGAAAATTTCAGGACTGATTTAAAGGCAGCCTTTGTTTTCTGTTTTAACTGTATAGAGAATTTTCTATTTTCTCTGTAGAGTTTGTGAAGTATATGACTGGGCTGATGAATGTAGGTATGTATAGTTAGGTAGATAGATAGGTAGTTAGATAGCTACTTCATTACATACATCAAATGTTTTCAGGATCTTTATTTTAAAGTAGCTGATGTCAATATGAGACACTGGTCTTCCATCACATGGTGAACCCCTATCTAAGAAGTGTATTTACTGGTATTTTCTGAGATTTGCTGCCTCTCTTACCCTAAGACTTCCTCTATACCTCTTCCCATTTCATTCTGCACTTCCTCAGGCAGGCACCAGCTCTGCTAAGCCTAGATCTTATGAAGTTTTGTGGAAATGGGGGATGTAACTTTATACGTTCTTTTTTTGTTTTTAACATTAAATTTCAATTTCCAATGTGCTTTTGCTCATTTTTCCTTATATTTAATTAGTAGCAATTTCTCATGCTGCTAACCTCATTGTTTTTGCTAAAAGGAAGTTTAGGGTACTATTTCTGTTTGCCTCTTTCCATTTTCCCAATTCTTTGATATAGTTTTGAGATGGAAAAGGGGAAAGTATTGAACTGAATCTTCAACTGTGATATGTGGGTAAGAAAAGGATATTTTAAAGAGTTTTGAATTTTTATAACTTAATTGTATTATTAAATATATACAAAAGAGTGCAAAAATGTGTACACACTGATGAATATTCACAAAGTGAGAAAACCTGCATAACAGCAGAAATAGACCATTATCAGAAGCTTAGAACCCTTCTCAGACTCTGCCTCCCCTACTTCTTGATTGTAATGTTTTAAATTACTTTTTGCATTTTATGGTTTATGCATTGTTTTGAGTTTCAACTTTTTAATCAGAAAATATTATAAGCTACATGTAAAAGTATTTTTTCTTTTCCTTTCAACAAAATCTTTCATTAAGAATAGTTATTTCGGGCCGAGGATTTAGCTCAGTGGTTTCGCTGCCTGCTGCGTAAGTGCAAGGACCGGAGTTCAATCCCCGGT
>NW_004624856.1:5911008-5922827 GCF_000247695.1 Heterocephalus glaber | reverse complement strand
CTCACATGGGCTCCATATACTTGGAAATTGAGGAAGAGCTACAGGGGCTGCTTGAGCTGCTTTCTTGGATTTAATTGTTACATTTTGAAAAATAAGATTTATCCTAGTATGTCTGAATTCACCTTTTAGCCATTGAATTAACCAGAGGCTTTATCTTTTTTATTCTGGAAGAGCAGTGGTATCTACTCAAGCCAATCTTTGAGGTAAATGAAATCACAACCTGCTATTTCACAGATTGCTGTTTAACTTTTAAAACTACAGATCCTTTTCCTCCCTAAAGGTTAAAACACTGTGGTGCATTTTAGTAACAACACAACGAGCCTAGGAATGAAGTCTATTTGACAAGATTGGTAAAGCCCTCTTGGTCTACAGAGGAATAAATATGACAACACACTCGCACACTACAGTTTTGACTTCGTTTTCTTCTTCAGCTCTGTTTGGCCTTGCCCTCCCCTTTATTTGGAAAGTGCACTGGATGAGTTGGCATCCAGGTAGTGTACCCAAGTCCAGTGTCAGCTGCAGGGTAGCCCCACAGCCCACAGATCACCCTGGTGTCTGGGAAAGAGAAGGCAGGGTTGAATAACTGTCCAGTTGGTTGAGCCCCACAGTTCCCCAGAGTGTAAAGCTGCAAGAAAATCTTGCAATACTGGCACTCTCCTAGCCAACCCTAAACACAATGGAGACCCTGTAAACCATTGGCTGGACTGACTGTGGCAAAGAGTGAACCAAAGCAAGAGAGGCTCTCACTCATGCAGGGGGATCACTCTATGTGCAGATTTCTTGGCTTTCACTTCTGGTCTCTCTCTCTTGAGAATTTGCAGTGCCCTAATGTGCCAGCACCCACTACAAGCCCAGCCATCTCTGGCCACTGCCACAGGACTTCCATTTCTCTGACTGAGTGACCTTTGCTTCAAAGCAAAAGCTGAACTCCAAGCTGTGAAGTTTTAGGAGCTGTTTGTCCCTTGCCCTCCCTTTCTGGACTCTGTTGGGTGGGTTTCATTCTAGCCCTGCCAATGCTTTTGGTAACCAAGTAAGCATTGGGGCTTTCCAAAATGTTGTTAACTATCTATCACTCCAAAGTGCCACACTGCAGAATGAGTGTACCTTTTTATCAAGTATGCCCTGTTTGAACAGTAACAATTCAAAATGCATAAAAACACAAAGAGGCAAAAGAATGACACCAAGCTTGGCCTTTGCGTTGTCAATCTTTTTAAAATTTAAGTATGTAATGAAAAAGATTGTACATGGAACTTTCAAATTTCATGTTTTTCTTTCTTCCAGTACTTAACTGTCAAGGTTGAGATAGTGTCCAATCTTGTTTAGATATGAATTACATATTAACCAGCAGAGTCAGATCCTGACTCTTGTTTGCTTTAAGGGCAGAGGTGTAAATAAAAAGTAATGGAGTTTCTTTTCCACTTTCTGGTTGTGCTTGCCAATGATAAAATTTGAACACTACTCTTATTGTAGTGAATGCCTTTGTGTATACGTTCTTTAGTATTTTTAGACATGAAACTAACCCTTAGTTCCAGGAAAGTGGCACTTGTCTATATAAATGTATTAGATTTTTATTTTACATAAGTATGTAATTGAAGAAATCCCAAGGTGGTGTGTATATAATAGAAAATGCTCTATTATAACATTATACTATAACATTAATCCAGTGTTTTCTAAGAGTATAGTTATTAAATATCATGGGAAACATCCAGATGGCTGAGAATGCTTTAATAAAGTATGTAGTGTTTATTATAAGGAAGATAGTTTTTTCAAATATTAAATTTTTATCACCTAAATATATTGAGTTTAAAAATATTAGCTTTGTTAGTGATTAAATATTTCATAAAGTTCTATCATGTGTCAGACACTGAAATTGTTCCAAAGAATTAGTGACTGGAGCCACAATATTACTGAGAATTGACTATAAAAACTCTTATAAGAGAGTTCAGTACTGTCATTACAATGGGAAATAGAAAATGGTCCTTTCCCTCAAAGAACTTGTGACTATAGGGGAGATGAATTAAGGAAATAGCAAGTATAGTCTAAAACATAGGATAGTAATGCCAAATGAGAAATGTCATGCTCAAAGAAATTAGTGAAATTAGAGAGGATTTCTGTCTGTAGGCACAGAATTTATTTGATTCATATTGAAATATTTGAAGAATGAGTGTCTTAGACCAATTGCTATAACAAAATACTCGAGACTGGATCATTTATAAAGAAGAGATGTTTTTTTTGGCTTGTGTTTCTTGAGGCCAGGGAGTCCAACAGCTTAATGCTAACATCTTGCCTTGTGGTTGTTTCAAATGGTGTAGGAGAGGCCACTTGGACACAGGCTTTATGAGAGAAAAAGCTTTATTCCTGTCCAAGTGTGAAGAGGGACTGAAATTGGGGGAAGATTTCAGCAGCTTGCTGGGAGGGAAATTAGATTTTAAGGGTTTTTTGAAAGGGCTGAGGAATCTGGAGTGGATTGTTTATGAGTGAGGGTTCAAGGACGGGTTCAAGGACAGGTTCAAGGACGGTCAGCACAGGTGTGCGTACAATACTGAATTGTCTGGTGCTCGGGAGGTGTATACTTTGTCCTGTATTTTCTCTATGGTCATCTGTTCTGTTTACTGAGAGTTGCCTGTTGTTTCCTGAGGGCTGTGTGTTTGCTCAGAGGATCTCATCAGGCCAGGCATGACAGTAGTGAGGGCCTTGGGTTGCTTTAGCTCAAAGGGAAAAGCAAAAGAGCAAGTGGATATAAGGAAGTAAGAGACACAAGGAAATAGAATTTGCCTTTAAAATAACATGTTCTTGGGATGGAAATGTGGCTCAGTAGTAGAGTACTTGCCTAGCATCTACAAGGCCCAGGGTTCATACCCAACATGGGGTGGGGGTGAGACATAAATGAATCTGCTTTTGAGATAGCTATTCTCCTCCATCAAGAGTGAACCCACACTTGTAAGAAGGTGTGATCCATTCATGAGTTCACAGTGGCTTCACCCCAAGATCCAAACATCCCCTAAGGCCCCAACTCTCAACACCATCACACTGGAAACCAATCTTCATCCTGAGTGTATTCAACCACGGAAACTAGTAAGAAAGTCCAGCAGGAGAGGCTGAGTTAAGGGAAAGTGTACTTTTACAAATGGAATAACATGAGAGTCACTCTTAGTTTGCCAAACCACACTCACAGGATTATAGTCAATTATGAGCACTGTTTATAAAAATTACAACCAGAAACATGTAAAGAAGAAGGTAGGCAGAATGGTGAGGTGATTTTAAAACCATGTGATGTATATAGTGAGTGGACACAAGTTCTGAAGATATTTAACTTAGAATAGAAGAAAATTAATCAGGAGAGATGTGATAGCTGTCTTCACACAGCGTGCTTGAAGTCAGCAATGTGAGAGGGGGATCAGACACATAATGCAGGATTCCAGAGGCACAGCTCAGGCCAGCGGTAGAAACTACAGGAAGATAGATTGCAATGTAAGAAATAAGCAGCTAAGAGTAAACATTTTTGGAAAATGGAAGGGACAGGCTCAAAAGGAAAATTTTCAAGCAAGGCAGTATATAGAGTGGGTAAAGCCACGTCAGTGAAATCTGCCTCTTGCAAGCTATATGACCATTACAAACTGCTTAGAATGTTTAAGATTCCATTTCCTCATTTTTAGAATGGCAAAAGTGATTAAGCATTTATTTCATAGACCTACTTTGAGTATTCTGTGTTTAGCCAACAGTGACTGGCACATCACAAAATAGCCTATAAATTTAATCAAGCCAAATGCTGCTCAATCTCACAACAGTCATTATAGATGTAAATTAAAGCACAAAATGATCTTTTAGGTTTGATCAAGTTGGAGTTACATCTTTGCTTTGATAGCAAATAAATAAGACGTCAGAGCTGTAGGGAGAGAGAGAAGTTATCTAAATTAAAGTAAACAAATCAAAAAGTTACAGGATATAGAGCAGACAGGCACAAAAACAGAATAATTTTGTTATATGGTAAAACAAAATACTCCAGTGGTACAAAAAGATAAACAGCTTTTTATACTAGAAGGGACAGCACTAAACATTGGGCAGACATGAACAGATAGTTCCGTGAGATTTGGACAAAAGAAACTACTAGTAAATTTTCAGAGTTCAGATCATGAGTCAGATTGTAATAGATAAAAGGGTGAGTAGAGTTGAGGACATGGAAGTAAGCAGTGAGTTAAACCTTTCTGAGAAGTGTATTTATTATTATTTTTGTGTGTATTTATTATTTATCAAACAATATTAGTGTAGTGCTTAAAAGAAGGGCACTAAGTAGGCATTCCAGGTGGTAGGTAGGCAAAGGAAATGTGGAAAATACTGTTTTATACAAGAAGGAAATAGTTTCATTTGACAGGGAGCCTTGAAGCTTTAATAGAGGAAATATTCAGGAATCTTTGATAAGTAGAATGAGTTCCAGAATTGGACATTTTTCTATGCAATTCTGGTTCATTTCATGTGGAATAAAATATACAGAATCACAATTTGGGCCTTTATGACTGGGGTATTTTTGTGTCTAGACTCAGTGGACTGAACTTAGAAACTATAAATGCAAATATAAGATGGAAAGTATAGATGCAGAGTGTGCCTGTTACATCAAACAAAAGTTTATATCTAGCTACCTTAAAATTATTATCTTAACAAAATTATTCCTTACTTACATGTCACTATTGCTCAGTATTTTCATTATATATTTTCATAAACCCAGCGAGTATCTATCAGTAATATTTTCTACAGGCAATATTTATTTAGCTTTATGTTATTCAGTTTCTGTGCTCAAATTTCCTTCTTGGACAATTCTCTTTTTTTCACTGGGTTAATTTATATTTTTTCTGAAGTATAATATCATTTTGCAGGTAATTTAGTATAGCTATCACTTATTTCTCTTTGGTTTAACATAGCTATTTCACCTTGATCTTGAAAGATTGCTTTCCTGGGTATACAGTTATAGTTGGAAGTTACTACTTAAACATCTTTTGTTACTTTTTTTTTTTTTTTTTCGTACTAGGGATCGAACTGAGGACCTTGCTCTTGCCAGGCAGATGGCAGAACCACTGAGCTGAATCCCTGGCCCTTGTTACTTTCTTTTTGACACAGGATTGCACTGTGTAGTTTAGGCTGGCTTTGAACTCACAATAAACCCTGACTGGACTCTAACTCACAATGATCTTCTTGCCTCAGCCTCCTGAATCCTGGGATTACAGATGTGCACCACCATGCTTGGTAAAACCTCTTTTAAGATATCAATGTCTTCTGGTTTGTGTTCTTGCTGGTGTAATGTTAGTTTCAAACTGTTTTGTAGGTAATTGCTTTTCCCGCCCCTCTAGCTGACTTTAAGATTTTAACCTGCATTTTCACTCTGTTTAAGGAGAATTCTTTTTATCTTTTGTGGTTTAAGTTAGGTCTTCTTCCTCTGCCTGTGAATATCAAATTTAAAATATTACTACTCCTAATAATCCATATTCTCCGCCAGATTTCTGAGTAGATACATATTAGGTCTTCTTATAATAAAAATAATGGTACTCAGTGTCATCTCTTCATTCACAATTTCCATTGCTTTGATTCTCCATTAGTCATAGAATAATTTCTTCAGATATATTTCACATTCATTGCTTATTTTTGAAGGATTTTATTGTTATTTATTTATTGTTTACTTTTGTTACTACATGTTTGCAGTACATAATGATTACATTCACTGTGAGGAATTGGTACGTGGACATAACACATTTCAATTCCTTCTTTTCACCCCCTCCCTTCACCCCCTTTTAATTTTTCTAGCATCTATTCTTATAAGAACTTATACAGTTAACTATCATATAAACAAGATTGAATAATAGGCTAAAGAAATAATAGGCTAATAGGCCAAAGAACATATAGAACATGTAAGACAATTGTACAAAGTCAAGGCATACTTTTATACATATGTCCGGGCTGGATTACAAAACCTTTTTTTTCTTTCCTATTATCGGTCTTTTATTTCGTACTTTATATATACTGAGTTTTTCATATAAGAGAAACCATGCAATATTTAAGCTTGTGTGTCTGAATTACTTCATTTATGGTTTCAAGGTGTATTCATTTTCCTCAACAAATGATTCAAATTTATCCTTCTTTATGACAGAGTACTACTGTGTGTATAAATACCACATTTCCATGACTTAGCAATTATGAATTGTGTTTCTATAAACATGAGTGCACATAGATCAGTGTGGTAGGATGTCTTTAACTCTTTTGCAAAGATACCTAGAAGGGGAACAGGTAGGCCAAACGGAATTTCTACTTTTAGTTTTTTGAGGAATCTCCATACTGATTTCCACAGTGGTTGCACCAGTCTACACTCCCACCAACAGTGGAGAAGGGCTCCTTTCTCCCCAAAGCCCTGCCAGCTTTGTTACTGGCTGATCTCTTGATGGCAGCCATTCTTTCTAGAATGAGATGGAATCTCAGTGTTGTTTTAATTTGCCTTTCTGGAATGGCCGGTGATGTCGAATATTTTTCCATGTTTTTTCATGTTTTTCCAGCACTATCTGTTAAAGAGGCTATCTTTCCTTTAAAGAAGGGATTTGGCTCCTTTGTCAAAGATATCATAGCAGAGTATGATTGGAATTGTCTGTGTATCTTCTAATCTGAGCCATGAGTCTTTTTTTTTTTAACCAACACCCTGCTGTTTTTATCGCTGTAGCTTTCCTTCTCTTTGAGGTTTGAAACTTGTCTTTTGAATTTTTAATTAAAATAATTGTATTTTTCATTAAAATATTTATCTGGTTATTTTTCTTCTGCTTTGTTATTTTTGATAGCTTCTTATTAACATAAATGCATCTGCTATTTTCATGTTATGTGATATATATAATAATCCATATATGTTAAGTCCCTTGGATTCAAATTACTTATTTATCTTTGTAACTTTCTTGTAGTAATAATATTTGTTTTTTGGCTTCTGTTTTTATACTTTTCAATGTGAATTTATGTTTGGCTGATCTTAATCTGTAGATGTACTTAGAGTCCAAATGGAAGATTTTCTTTTTAAAGATAAATTTTCCTTGCTTTCATTGGGAGCCAAGGAGGAGGAGGACTAAATTGCTGAATCTTGAGGATCCCACCTTAAAAATATCTCAGGCTTTGTTTTCCATTTTAAAATAGCCCTATAGTCTGTTGGGTCTCCAAGCCCTTGAGAGGGCTGTCTTAGTTACTTTTTTTCTCTCATTGCTGAGACAAAATACCAGACACTTATAGTTAAAGGGGGAAAGGTTTATTTGGCTCACAGTTTGTAGAGGTTTCCATCTATAATTGCTGGCTCCAAGGTAGGGTGGCATGGCAGACAGGCATTGCACAGGAGAAATAGTTCATGGCAAGCAGAAAGTAGCAAAGCAAGCAAGACATGACCATAGCTCACTCTGTGCCTTATATCTTATCCAGGCAACTTAGGGGGATAGCACTCACACCCTTAATCCTAGTGCCCTTGATCCTAGCATTACACCATGAATCAATCCCAGAATCTAGATCCAGACCCTACTGAAAATGCCCCATCTATGACTACATGAGGCTTTAGAGGGACATCTAGATACAAGCCATAACAGGGCATATCATTTTTCTCTAGAATGACTAAGATTTCATGTTTATTCTACACTTGCATTATTTTCAGTATTGCATTACAAAGTGTATTTCTTGTCATTTATTCAGCATGTTGATACTTTCACAGAAAAGTCCCTCACATTGTTTAGTTCATTATTTTTGGAAGCCACTGTTATGTTGTATATCTAGATGTTCTCTTCAAAGCCTTATTGGATCCAGGCAGAATTGTGGAAGGAGATGAAATCCTGAGGGTGTGTTACTCATCAGTGGGTCATCCACGGTTAGGAGCTGACACTTGATTGGAAGAGATGTGTCTCTGAAGGCCTGGCCTTGAAGGTGCATCTCCCTCCTGGGCTCCTCCTTTCTCTCTGCTTCCTGGCAGCCATGAGGTGAGCAGCTTTTCCCTGTCAAGCCCTTCTGTCAACGCTGATTCTCTCCTGGAGCCAAGAAACCTTGGATGGAGCATGAGCCAAATATTCCTCTCCTCCTTTAAGTTATGGGGGTCAGGTATTTTGTTTCAGTGAGAAGAAAGTGATGAAGACAGCAATTCTCCTTGAATAACTCATTTTATTTTACAGCAAATTTGATGCTAATTAATGCACCATACTCATGGCTAGATTATTTTTTAAATTTAAAGATAGTAATTTTGTAAAACACTACCTTAGAATTTTGAAATTTGAAAGAAATGTATAATCAACTCTTCAGATAAAGAATATTTTACCTGAGACTCTGCTGGGAGTCAGCAAGTAATTGTTATAAAATCATAGTTTCTACATCTTGGTTCTCTGTTGTCTAGTAGGTAACAACTGGCTATAGGTGGTTATAAAGCCCTTGAAATATATATAATCTGAATTCAAGATTTTCTTCAAATGATTGTCAAAGATTTCATACAACTGAAAGGACATAAACATTTTGTGAATAATTTTACACTGATTACACATTGAAATGGTAATATTTTGAATATATTAGATTAAATAAAATACATTTTATGGTTAATTATACTGTTTGGACTTTTAATGTTATAATAGAAACTTTAAATTATATTTGTGGCTCACATAATATTTCTACTAGAAAGTGTGGTAGACTAGCCAGAATTTTTCAAGTTTCTTAAAAATTTAGACATATTTTTAAAATACTAATTTTAAATGTAAAATGATTATATTTTCATAAACTTGCAAAGGATAACTTCTAAAGAAGGCTTACATGGTAAGTGAATGCTATGACTCAACTCTAAAACTCTTATTCTAGAGTTATCTTTGGATAAGAAATGGCTTTAATTTTGTTTTTAATTATAAATGTGTATTATAAATTCTCTTCATTAAAATTTTAAGGAATCTAGAGATAAATAAATCCAGTTAAAAAATAAACTTGATCCTAACTATTCTGAAATGAATAATACTACACTATTAGACTTTTTGTAACTAAAATATGTATGTGTATAATTTTTTAAAATAATAATTAATTCCCAAAGTAAACAAGAAGACAGTCCTTGGTAGAATGGTTTTTACCAAATAGGAGGGATCTAGGGGGAAGTATGGGGAAAGGTTCATAAGTGAGTACTATGTTATAGCTAGAAGGAGAAGGAAGTGCTAGTGTGCTATTGCACAGTAGTCGACTATGCATAACAATAACTCACCGTACATACAGAAAAGCCTAGAAGAAGATATTGTGAACATTTTCACCATAAAGAAATGATAAATGGGACCTGCTGGCCAGAACCCGGTCCTGTGGACATCAGCATCCCGCCAGACCATGCCGCATGGATGCTGCACAGCATCTGAATCCACATGGCAGAGGCACTAGAGGGAACATAAAAGGCATCGTTATGAGCCTCAGAAGACAGAGCAGAGTGAACAACAGAGAGGGCCTTTCTGACACTCCACAGTGAAAATTGAAGTCCACTGGGAAAGTGAAAAAAACCTCTTCAATAAAAGCACACTGGACCATCATGGTTGGTAAGTTGGTGGGATGAGCACCTCCCATAGAAACCTGGACTCGCATACAGGGGAGGACAGCTGGAACCTGCAGTACAGCCTTGCAGAGTTTAATCCTCAACTTGGACCTTGCAGCCAGAAATCACCCTGAATCTCAGTAGACTACAGCTGGCTTGCTGAGACTAATCAACTTAGACCCACACACTGCTGCCCACACTGCTTACCAAGACAGCAGAGACATATCCTGAGGGGGATCTTCTTTTGTTTGTTTGTTTTGTTTTATATATGTATATTTTTTTCTTTTTTCTTTTCTTTTTCTCTCTCTTTGTCCCTTCTGGCTCTATATTTCTCTTCATCTTTGTTCCTGTTCCTGTTTCATTGTGAATTTTTTATCTCTGTCCTCTCTACTGTCACTTTTATAGGAAGGTGAATACAATTTCTAGCTTCCCTATTGTCAGTTTGTTCTGTACTTGTCTCTGTTCTTTTGCTCTGTCTGTACCTCCTGTCTTCAACAGATCCCCACAATTTGCATGTCCTCTAGCCTCATCTCTAACCTTTCCCTCTCCCTCTATCTCTCTATCTCTCCCTCCCCAACCCCTGCTAAATCCTTACCCTGAAGGGTAAATTTGCCATATTAAAGGGTTTACTTACTACAAATACACTTTGAGCTGGCCCTAGATTTTTATCTAGCTCGCATGGTTAAAGGCAACAGATTAACTGCTACCAAAATCTGTCATTTTCTAAGCTGTGTCTGATGCTGATTGTGTCAATTGGGCTAAGGTATTGTGATTGATATAATCAGTTGTTCCCCTGAAAATGAGATTGCCCAAGAGTCATTAGAGACTCAAAGCCTAAAAAGTCCAGCTATACCTGGAAGATAGCTTTGAGAAAAAATCACTCCACTGGGGCTCTAAACACCAGTAATAAAGATACTCAAAATAAGAAATATTGGAGGGCTGGGGATTTAGCTCAGTGGTTTCACCACCTGCTGTGCAAATGCAAGGACCTGAGTTCGATAACCAGTACAAAAAAAAAATTTTGAGTGTCAGCCCAGGAATTAAAGCAAACAACAGCACCAACAACAGAATTAAAAATGAGAAGACACCTTGGTAGGACACAAACACAGACTTCCAGCTCACCAAAGGCAAATTCTGGAGGAAACAAGGTGGAAAAATATGATAATCAACCACCTGGACACCCTGAACTGATAGCTCAGGAAGTAACAAAACAGATGAATGAGGCTCTAGAAAAATTCAAAACAGAAATAATTTCCCAGATAACTACAGAGATGGTGAGCAGAGTGAAGGACATAATTAGAGGCTCTAGAACAGAAAAAGATAAAAAAAAAAGATGAGCTCAGAACCATGCTGGAAGCTATGAATCCTCAGGATAAGAAAGAAATGGAAACCATGATCACCCAAAATAGGAAAGAAATGGAATCCACGAAACAGATCAAACAGATATCCAGGAGATTAAAAACTCCATTGAAATTATTCACAGCAGAATGAGCAAATGTGAAGATAGAATATCAGATATAGAAGACAGAATTG
The DNA here is from genome assembly GCF_000247695.1 of Heterocephalus glaber. The sequence continues at coordinate 5,911,756 of NW_004624856.1, read as the reverse complement.
CAGTTAGTGACCATGAAAACAGAGATTTCTTAAAAATAGTAAGGGACCACAAGAAATCAATCCAGGAGAGAAATCAATCCATGAGAAATCAATCCAGATGATCCAAAGAAGAATGACATAAGACTGCTAGGAGTCCATGAAAAAGAAGGAGAAAGTACAAATGACATTAAAAACTGTTCACAGAAGAAATAGTAGAAAACTTCCCAGACAGAGGTAGAGAATTTGACATACAGATAAGTGAGGCATATAGAATTCCAACTAGCCATGATCAAAAATAAATCTACACATAGACATATAATAGTCAAGATCCCAGAAACCCAGCAGAAGAACAAAATCCTACAAGCAGTTAGAGAAAAGAAACAAATCATATACAAAGGAAAGACCATTGGAATCATAGCAGACTTCTTAACACAAACCCTCAAGTTAAGGAGAGCCTGGAGCAAAGTATTTCAAGCCCTAAAAGAAAATAACTTCTAACCTAGATTGTTGTACCCTGTAAAATTATCTTTCAAAATTGATGGGGAAATCAGATAATTCCACAACAAAGAACACCTGAGAATTTTCATGAACACCAAACCAGCACTCCAAACAATTCTAAGCAATATCCTAGTAAAAAAACAATGAAGGTCACAACTCCATGAGGCCCAACAGAGGGAAGCCACCAGGCAAGGCAAGAAACTAAAGGGAAAAGGGGAAAAATAAAAAAATGAAAGAGCCAACAACAGTAAAACATCAGGACAAGGATGAG
>NW_004624856.1:5880689-5910417 GCF_000247695.1 Heterocephalus glaber | reverse complement strand
CTCCTGAACAACCAATGGGTCACAGAGGAAATTAAAGAAGAAATTAGACAGTTTCTACAAGTAAATGATGATGCCAGTATAACATACAGGAATCTATGGGACACAATGAAAGCAGTTTACACTACATGGGAAATTCATAGCAGTGAATGTCCATATTAGGAAAACAGAGAGAACTCAAATAAACAACCTAATTCTGAACCTCAAGTTCCTAGAAAAAGAAAAGCATGACAAAGCCAAAGCTTGTACGAGAGGAAATTATAAAGATCAGAGCAGAAATCAATGCAATGGAGAGCAAGAGAACAATACAAAAAAAAATCAATGAATCAAAGAGTTGGTTTTTCAAAAGATTAAATAAAATCGATAAACCCTTTACCCAAAAAAGGAAAGAAAAGGCTCAAATCCATGCAATTAAGAATAAAAAAGGTGAAGTCACAACAGATCCAGCAGAAATCCAGAAGAACATCAACATCTTCTTTGAGAACCTGTACTCTAATAAAATGGAAAACAGAGAAGAAATTGATAGAGTCCTACATACATACCAGTGGCAAAGTTAAATGAAGAAGATATAGAAATTCTAAACAGCCCAATTTCACTGAGTGAAATTGAAAATGTAGTTAAAAATTTACCAACAAAGAAATGCCCAGGTCCTGATGGCTTCACTGCTGAATTCTACAAGATATTTAAAGAAATATCACCAATACTCTTTAAAATCATCAATGAAATTGAAAGGGAAGAAATACTTCCAAATTCATTCCTGGAAGCAATTGTTACTTTGATTCCAAAACCAGGGAAAGGCCTAACCAAAAAAGAGGAATAAAGGCCAATCTCCCTAATGAACATAGATGTAAAAATCCTCAACAAGATACTAGCAGACAGATTACAGAGGGTCATCAAGAAGATCATACACCCTGATGAAGTTGGATTTATCCCAGGGATGCAAGGATGGTTCAACATATGTAAATCAATAAATGTAATATACTATATTAACAGAGTCAAGGACAAAAACCAAATGATCATCTCAAAATATGCAGAAAAAGCATTTGACAAAATCCAACACCCATTCATGATAAAAGGCCCTACAGAAAATTGGAATAGAAGGTCTTTATCTCAACCTGATTAAAGCTATCTATGAAAAACCAATAGCCAACATCATGCTAAAAGATCAAAAACTGAAAACTTTCACGCTAAAATCAGGAAAAAGACAAGGATGCCCACTATCACTACTCCTGTTCAATACAATTCTGGAAACGTTAGCCACAGGAATTAGAAAAGAAAAAGAAATAAAAGGAATAAAGATAGGAAAGGAAGAAGTTAAATTGTCATTATTTGCTAACAATACTATTCAGAGAAGACCCAAAAAACAACACCAAAAGACTTCTAGACTTAATTGACACATTCAGTAGAGTAACTGGATACAAGGTCAACACTCAAAAAGCAACAGCCTTCTTAAACACAAATAACAGACTCACTGAGAGAGAAATTAAGGAAACAATTGCTTTTACAATAGCATCCAAAAAAAAGTAAAATATCTAGGGATCAATCTAAGAAAGAAAGCAAAAGACCTCTGTACTGAAAACTGCAGCACTCTGAAAAAAGAGATCAAAGAGGATATCAGAAAATGGAAAGACATCCCTTGTTCCTAGGTAGGAAGAATCAATATAGTGAAAATGGCCATACTTCTAAAACTGCTATATAGATTTAATGCAATGCCAATTGAAATGTCAACAATTTATTTCACACAACTAGAGACAACAATCCAAAAATTCATTTGGAACCAGAAGAGACCTAGAATAGCAAAAGCAATTCCAAGCAACAGAGACATGTAAGGGTGTATCACAACCCCCAACTTGAAACTATACTACAAAGCTACTGTGATAAGAACAGCATGGAACTGGCAAAGAAACAGACCTGAGGACCAGTGAAATAGATTAGAAGATGCGGAAACAACTCCAGACACACTCAGCCACCTCATCTTTGACAAAGGAGCCAACCATCCTCACTGGAGGAAAGAGAGCCTCCTTAATAAATGGTGCTGGAAAAATTGGGCTTCAACTTGCCAAAGACTAAAACTAGACCCATGTGTATCACCATGCACTAAACTAAGATCAAAGTGGATTAAAGATCTAAATATTAAAAGAGAAACACTAAACTTCCTGGAAGATAAGTGAGGTAGAACTCTTGAAGACATTGGCATAGGAAAAGACTTCATGAACAAAACCTCAGCAGCAAGGGAACTAACACAAAGAATCAACAACTGGGATCTCATCTCATCTTATTTAAAAGTATCTGCCCTGCAAGAGAAACCATCAACAGAGCTAAGAGACAGCTTGCAATGTGGGGAAAAAAATTTTAGCAGCTGTACCTCAGACAAAGGACTACTATCTAGAATATATAAGGAACTGAAAAAAATCAGAGACCCCAAATTTAAAGATTTAAAGACTGAATTCCAAAATGGGCATGTGAAATGAAAAGACATCTCTCAGACAAAGACGTAAAAGCAGCAATAAAATGAAATATGAACATATGAAATAATGTTCAACATCACTGGTCATTCAAGAGATGCAGATGAAAACAACACTGAGATTCCACCTCACCCCAGAAAGAATGACTGCTATCAAGAAATCAACCAATAACAAATGCTGGCAGGGCTGTGGGGAGAAAGGAACCCTCTCCATTGTTGGTGGGAGTTGACACTGGTGCAACCACTGTAGTAATCAGTATGGAGGTACCTCAATGAACTAAGACTGGGATCCCATTTGGCCCAGCTATTCCCCTGCTGGCCATCTTCCCAAAAGAATTAAAAGAACCATACCACCACTATATATGTGTACCCATGTGTATAGCAGCACAGTTTGCAATAGCAAAAGCTTGGAAATAGCCCAAGTGCCTATCAAAAGGAAACTGGATAAAGCAGATGTGTTTTTTTATAAAATGGAATTACTATTCAGACATAAAGTATGAGAAACTAGAGATATTTATAGCTAAATGGATGCATATTGAGTACATACTCTTAAGTGAAATAAATAGGACACACATGTGTAAATACCAAATAGTTTTTCTGATGTGAGAAACTGAATGTTTAAATAATGATTAAAATGAATAACTGATAATGTGAAATAGGAAAAAAAAGGTCCAAAGGGGCAGGTGAAGTGGCAGGGGTAGTGGTAAGGAAAGAAGGCAAAGGAAAAATTAGGGGAAAAGGAAAAAATGGAAACAAAATTTTTGTAAATAGGGAAGGATGGAGGGGGTGAAGGTAGGACAGGAAATGGGGAAAAATTAAGACCCAAGATATATCATGTAAAGATATAAGTATCCAGTGATAAATATGAATATTGTATACCTAAAATGTGGCAATAAAACAATTTAAGGAAAAAAAAGAAAAAGAAATGATAAATGTTTGAGAAGATAGATATGTTTAAACTAATTTAAACATTGTACAATACATATATGTATCAAAATATTACATAGTATCTTAATAATTATCATTTTATCATTATATGTATCAGTTAAAAATAAACTTAAACAGAAAGGAAAAAATAGTTTCAAGGTTAGATCTTTTTTTAAGAGTGCTCACCAAAATAAGGTAAAATAAATTATCTTGGGGAATAAAATCACCCTCAATAGAATGGTAGCAATATATGTGAACTAAAATAATGACTATATTGTATGTGAAAAACAAAAAAGTAAACTTGAAACTATTTTGGAATTGATATTACTTAAATACAAGATACTGAATACATATTTTAAGAAATTAACTTTTCCATAATGATATGTCTTTTTTTTTTTGAGATAGGATCTCCCTTGTAGTCCAGGGTGGCCTTAAACTCACTATGTAGCCCAGACTGTCCTTGAACTCTCAGTAATCCTTCTGCCTCAGCCTCCCAACTGCTGGATTACAGCTGTGTGCCAACACACCTGCAGATGTGTCTTTTTTCTATCAGTATTATGGAATAATTTCACCTCATAAAAAGAGTACTGTAAAGGTTATCAAGGGACACTACTGCTAAGTATAAAAGTCGACTATGAGTATTTCATTAACTTCCAATTGATGTGACTGAAATTTAATGATAACCCCTGGTTCTTAATCTGTAGAGAAAAAGAATGGAACTCTATTTATTGTCCCTGCATTTTTCAGTAACAACCTAAAAGGCTGCCGTGGGAACACAAAGGCCAGACATTCTGCCCCCAGCAAATTTCAGAGACATTTCTGTGTACAAAATTACCCAATGCTATGCCTACAGGTTTTACAAATTGTTAAGTGAAGCCTTGAAGGTTACCATTGCTATATATTGGGACATAGCATACAATGTAAAATTCAGTTGAGAATTTAAAAGTTTTGTTGTTGTAGGTTTAATTTTACTTCTTTTTTTGTTTTTGTTTTTGTTTTGGTAGCGGGGATCGAACTCAGGTCCTTGCACTTGCACAGCAGGAGGTGAAACCACTGAGCTAAATCCCCAGCCCCTTAATTTTACTTCTTGGTGTTCATTTTTCCTTTGCCATATTCTTCATGGTCAATCTTAAACCAAATGTAGTGGGTGACTGTGAGACACCTTTAGTAGTTTGATAACAAATTACCAATCTTTTTTATTAGTACATTTGGAATATAAAATGTTTACATTCCCTATGTGGCTTTTTTTCAATCCCTTTCCTTCTCCCTCCTTCCATTTCTTGATTCCTTTCCCATTTGAGAAAGATCTAACTCCATACTTCCTATTATCTACCTTTTTATTTTGCTCTTTATTTATAACTTGGGTTTCTAATATTAGACAAACTGTGCAACAATTAAGTTTGTGAGTTGTGTTTACTTCACTTAACAGCATGGTCTTGAGGTGCATCCTTTTTTCCTGCAAAAGAATCAATTTTATCTTTTTTATGGCAGAGTAATACTCTATTGTATGTAAATACATTTTCTTTATCTTTGCATCTGTTGATGGACACATAGGTTGTTTCCAAGATTTAGTTATTATGAATTGTGCTGCTAAACATGGCTATGAGATTATAATATGATGTATTTAACTCTTTTAGGAAGATATTTAGAAGGGGAATAGTTGGGGCAAATGGAATTTCTAGTTTTAGTTTTTTGAAGAATCTCCATACTAAAAAAAAAAAAAAAAAGAATCTCCATAAATCTCCATACTGATTTCTACCAACAATGTAGAAGGGTTTCTTTTCCCCTACAGTCTCTCCAGTATTTGTCATTATTTGATGTCTTGAGGATAGCCATTCTTTCTAGAGTAAGACGGAATCTCAGTGCTGTTTTCATTTGCATTTTTCCAATGGGCAGAGATGTTGTATAATCCTTCACGTATTTCTTACCCATGTTTACTTTTTGTTCTGTAAAGTGTCTATTCACTTCACCTGACCATTTTTTTTTTATTATGCCTTTATTTTGGGGAGTTCAGTACTCAAAACTTTAACAAGAGCAATTGGGGAACAAAAAGAAATGAGAAGGGTATGTATAGAAAACGAGGAAGTCAAATTATCATTATTTTCAGATGACACGATCCTATACAAAGAAAAATCTACCAAAATACTCTTAGAATTAATAACTAAATTTAGTAATGTAGCAAGATACAAAATCAACACACAAAAAATCAATAAAGTTCCTTATACTAATATTGAACCTACTAAGAAAGTAATTAGGAATAATACCCTTCACAATAGTATTGAAAAAGTTAAACCCTTTAGGAATTAACCTAAGAAAGTGAAAGACTTCCACAATGAAAATTATAATACTCTTGAAAAGAAAAATCAAAGAGGACATCAGAAAATGAAAAGACATCCCCTGTTCCTGAACAAGCAGAACCAATATAGCCCAAATGGCCACACTTCCAAAATTGATATTCACATTTAATGCAATACCAATCAAAATACAAACAGTGTTCTTCTCAGAATTGAAGAAAATAATCTTAAAACTCATATGAACCTGAAAAGTCACAAAGTAGCAAAAGCAACCTTGAGTAACAAGAACAAAGAGGGAAGCATCACAATTCTGAATTTGAAGTTTTATTATATTAGTTTTGTAGTATCAGTATTGGTGGTAGAATATTACTTCCTTCTCCCTGTGATAATCGGAGATGTGAGGCTAGAAGTGAAATAGTAAAACTAAGGCTCTTGACAGTGTGAACACCAGAAGAAAAATTGGAAAGAGAAGAAACAGAGGAAGGGAGATAAAGAGGGATGGAAGTAAGAAACAAGTATTGACCTCACCCACCTTCAATGAATAAAGTCCTTCTTCAGTCCTTTGTGGGAATAGAAAGCTCTCCATTCAACCAAACATTCCATACTTTTCCCTTTTTATTAAGTAAACAATCTCTGCCTGTACACATGGTCATTATTGTCATAAAAATATAGAGGTTATAAGTGTTGACTAGGTGAATATATTTGAAAGTATACCTGATTTGTCATCACTTAAAAGTTTTGAGGCTGACAGCTGCATTTCAACAGCAAAAAAAAATTTAGCAATGAGGTCCTCAGTGTTGCATTAGTGGAAGATGCTGGACAAAGAAACCTTTCAGAAGTATACTCAGTAGGCTTTGGTGAGTGGTGAAGGGTGGAAAAAAGAACTCAGACAATGGTGAGGGTGGCTCAAGTGCAGAAAAAAGAACAGCAGTTCAGTATTTCATCACTACCTTATCTGTGAGCAAGTGAGAGAGAAATTATTTAATCAGAAAACCTTACTTTTCAAGTCATTTTCTTGACTCCAAGCCCAGTGGCTGCACTGGGAATAGCTTTCAAAACAATGGTTATATACATTTTTATAGAGTTTTTTTACTTTATCGGTACATCTTGGAGATAGATAGATAGATAGATAGATAGATAGATAGATAACATTTATCACAGGGATTTGTACCTGTACATGATGTATCTTGCTTCTTCCTCTTTTTCCCCCTGTTCCCCTCCCTCCTTTCCACCCCTTTCCCTCCTTGTTTACAAAAGCTTTGTTTCCATTCTTTCCTTATTCTTTCTTTCCTTTACCCCTCTTCCTCCCTCCCTTGTTCCCCTTCTCATTTGAACATTTTTTTTCCCATTTTATGTTTCACTAATCTATATAACATGAGTGCCACTAACATGGCATCAGGTGTTTCAAAAAAATTACACTTAGAACGTATTAATTCTGGCATCTACATATGACCCAGAAGATAGAGCACTTAATTATGAGTCAATAAATGTAGCTTACAGACACAGAGCTTCTGTTTCATTGGAATAAAACTTTAAGACTCATTCGCTGTAATAATACTTCAAGCATCATTCTCTGAATTCCTCTAAGTGAAACGGGATGATTGATGTTGCTTTTGCCTCTTCTAGGATTTAATGTAGATTCCGTTGTAGGTATTTCTCCACTCTATGATGATACCCATGTGGTGGGAAGGAGGGCGGCACAGCGGGTCTCAGGCTGGTGCTCGGTACCCCCAGAGGAAGCCGCGGAACCCCCACTCAGCCGAGTTCTCCTACCTGCAGATGCTCTCAGGAGGGGCCTCAGCGGGTGAGGAGCAGGCTCAGCTTTGGCTGGGGTTCCAGAACCAGGGTAGAGGCCGCGGTGCAGACAGTGAGAATCACAGGACTTACAGTGGCTCTGACTGGAGGATGGGGCAGGGAAAAGACCCAGAGTAGGCCAGAGCAGGCCCTTTCTCACCACCTCACACCCCACTGGGAGCAGAGCCCGTGCGGGTCTCCCATCCCCGCCAGATGCTACTGAAGTTTTTACAGAAGGGGTCTCTTCTGCTGAGTCCTAAATGCCACTGAATTTGAGCACTGGAAAGAGCATTTGTGAAGCCAAACAACTGAGAGGCTGGATCGCCAGGTGGAGAACGTCCAGACCAGCGCCAGTGGAGCCTATTTCCAGCTCCCAGAAGCCACCAAAAGCCCTGGTAAATTTACAACTCAGCAAGCAGGAGTTTTGCTTTTACCTGGGATTGAAGGGGGCAGAGAAGAGAGCAGGGGTGAGACACTGCTCCTACCTGACCACAGCAGACCCTTAAGTAGCCAACTAGAAAAAGCAGGGTAGAAGTGGGACAGGACTACAAGGGTGAGCACAGAGAGCTGGGAAAAGCAAACTAGGTGGAGCTAGTAGCAGAGCACACCTCCAAAACTCATCTGGGAAGCTTTTACATCCTGCCTGACAGTAGGAGGCTCCCAAGCATGGCCCTTTTCTCTGTCTCTCTTTCTTTTTCTTATTTGATTTTTTCTTTATTTTTAAATTAATTTTATTGGTACATTTTATGTATACAATATAATGACATACATCATTGGAAATATGCATCTTTACATAATCTCTCTTGGTTCTTATTTTCCCCCCATTCCCTGGCCTTTCCTTTAACCCCTCCATCCTTTTCTACTTACAAAGACTTTGTTTCCTTTTTTCTTATTTTTTCATATTTATTCCATTCCCTTCTTTCCTTTCCCCTACCCCTCCCACTTAACCTTCCCCTTTGCCCCCTTTCTTCCTATTTCACATTATCTATTATACCTTTCAGTCCTTATTTACACTTTCAGTTTTTCACACTAGAGAAACTAGTTTGATATTTACAGATGTGTACTATTTATTTCATTTGAGTATTGCCTGAATGTGCACTCATTTAGCAATAAATGTCTCTAATTTCTTATGTTTTATGGCTGAGTAGTACTCCATTTTATCAAAATTTTTTCCCACATTGTGGGTTGTCTCTTAACACTGTTGGTGGTTTCTCTTGCTGTGCAGAAGCCTTTTAATAGGAAGAGATCCCACTTGTTGACTGTTTATGCTAGTTCATGGGCAAGTGAGATTTTGTTCATAAAATCTTTTCCTACACCGATGTTCTCAAGAGTTCTACCTACTCTCTATTCTAGCTGGTTCAGAATTTCTGTTTTAATATTTAGATCTTTAATCCATTTCAATTTCAGTTTAGTACATGGTGAGAGGTATAGGTCTAGTTTTAATCTTTGGCAAGTTGAAACCCAATTTTTCCAGCACCATTTATTAAACAGGCTATTTTTCCTTCAATGAGGGTGTTTGGCTCCTTTGTCGAAGATGAGGTGGCTGAGTGTGGCTGGAGCTGTTTCTGCATCATCTAATCTGTTCTACTAGTCCTCAGGTCTGTTTCTTTGCCAGTACCATGCTGTTTTTACCACAGTAGCTTTGTAGTATAGTTTCAAGTTTGGGATTGTGATAACCCCTGCCATATCTCTGTTGCCTAGAATTGCTTTTGTTATTCTAGGTCTTTTCTGGTTCCAAGTGAAATTTGGATTGTTTTCTCAAGATCCATGAATTATGCTGCTGGAATTTCAATATTATTGATTTGCATAAGTTGAACTATCCCTGCATCCCTGGGGTGAATCCCACTTGGTCAGGATGTATGATTTTCTTGATGATCCTTTGCATTCTATTTGCCAATATCTTATGAAGGATTTTTGCATCTGTGTTCATTAACAAGATTGGCCTATAGTTCTCTTTTTCAGTTGGGTCTTTCTCTGTTTTGAGGATCAAGGTGATGCTTGCTTCCAGGAACAAATTTGGGAGTATTGCTTCCCTTTCAGTTTCACTGAAGAGTTTAATCAGTAGTGGATATAAAAAAAAGACCAAGTCAAATCATGGGCAATTGTAAGAAATAGACAGTTCTTAAGAGATGAACAAATGGTCAATAGATGTATAAAAAGATACCAAACATTTTTTCTATTGGGGAAGTGAAAATGAAAAGAACAGGGAGGCCCCATCTTACTTTAGTAAGAATAGCTATCATCAAGTAGTCAGTAAACAATATATGCTAGTGAGGATGTGGAAAATAAGGAACCCTTTTACATTGGTGGTGAGAATGAAAATTAGTGCAACTACTATGAAAATCTGTATAAAGACTTCAAAAAGCTAAAAGGTAAAATTCTGCTTGACCCAGCTATACATTCCTGAGTATATTCTATAAAAAGGTAGATGTCATGTCCTAGTGACACATGCATATACATGTTTGTAGCAGTGCAATTTACAGTGGATAAATTATGGAATTGTACTAGATGCCTGTCAACTAATGAATGGATGGTAATATAGACAATGGAGTACTACTCAGCCATAAAGAGTGGTAAATTTGGGTCATGTGTAAGAAAGTGAATGGATCTTAAGGTTATATGTTAAGTGAAATGTACTAGACACAGGGGGTCAAATATTGCATGGTTTCTCTTATATAATAAACACAAAATATAAATCTTTTAAAGAACAAAATAATAAAGAACAAAATAAATAGAGAGAACAAAATAATAGACAATAGGAAACAGGGAGGTAGACTTTTGGAGACAGGGAAAGGTATCTGAGAAAGAGGGGGAGGGATGGTGCAGAGAAAAGGGCTCAAAATGATCAGGATCCTATGTACTATATACATATAGACACCAATTTCCTAAAACTAACGTCATTATAAGATATCACAAATCCATACAAATTTAAAAATTAGTACAGTTGAAGTACAATTAGTACAATTGAACTAATTTAAAAATTAGTACATAGAAAGAATACAGACTGAGACTAGGAAAGTCTTAAGAAGTAGAAATTGGAAATAATTAAATGCACAAAAAACACATGAGAATATTTAGTGTATTTTAGAAGAGTCTTCTAGACTTGCTTGGAATATATCGCCTAAGGGCCAATTTATAAATAATGAATTCTAACTGTACAAAAAATCAAAATCACGACATGATTCTGTCTAGACAATGAAAGGACATGGTTTGAGTTAAATTTTGTAAAAAATTCCTCTGTCCTTAAGGAGGAGGTGAGAGTTAAGAGGGGAGGCCTGTTCATTTAGTCCAGCAGTGATGTTGTACTGGGTGAGTGGTGGAGGTGATCAGAGGCCCAGGCACAGCAAGGAGCTGGGGAAAGTTTGATCAACAGGTGCTGAGTTACAGTCGGACAGCAGTGGGAAGTTTGCCATGGTAGGGTGGAGATAGACAATATGTGACGTACCTTTCAGAGAGCTAGAGGAAAGGATTTCAGATGTTTGCAGCATAAAGAATAATAAATATTTGAGGAAATGGTTATATTTCATCTTATTTAAACATTACACAATCTATACACATATTACATGGCAACCTATTAATATGTATACTTTTATGTTTAATGTAAATCCATATGAAGTAACATTGCAATTACATGTGAAGTTAAAAAGCACATTTAAATAAAAATACTGTTTAAAAAATTGTAAATATTTTTACAAGTATATTTTTATACGTATACAAGATTAACTTATACAGTAATTATACATTACATGTAATGTATGTAAGAAACATGAAAGAAAGACCAACTAAAAATGCCTCTGAGATTTCTATTCTTAGTACATAACAATGACACTGAGAGATGAATGAATGAAGAAAGAGCAAGTTTAGAACACTCAATATTATCATTAGACAATAGTGTGCATGTTGGTCTACAAAGTAAGTTTGTGCTGAATGTCAAGTCTAAGACCAGAGTGAGGCAAATGTGACACTTGTGTAAAGTTTAAGGAGTCACAAAAGTTAAAATAATTAAGGTAAATAATATTTTAGCCTAATATTCTAAAATATTTTTAAAAGTATAAATTAATGCAAGCAATCATCAAAAACTATAAAAATTTAAGCAAACGCAGGATCAATAATAGTGCTGTACAGTTATACCAAAGCCTGAAAATGTTGTAATTGACATTTTAAGAAATAATTACACTGAAAACTTAATATTTTAATTTTTAAATATTAAGTAAGTGTAGGGCCGGGGATTTAGCCCAGTGGTTCCGTAGCCTGCCTCGCAAGCTCAAGGACCCGAGTTGGATCCCCGGTACCCAAAAAAAAAAAATGTTAAAAAAAATATTAAGTAAGTGCTATTTAATACTGACTGTGCCAGACTACCACTGATGTTGCTGGTCATGCAGTGTGTGAATGGAACGGTGCCCTGGGAAGTGGTTGTACAGCTTCCACAGTGTTTCACAGCGGCGCATTGTGGGGTCCTAAAACCTCCCTGCAAGGAAAGCAGCATTAATACACAACAGCTTCCCAATGCTGACAAAACGACTGACAACCCATACTTAAGGAGAAGAAGTTGTTTGGGTCTGGTTTCAGAGGTCTCCGTTCATGTAGGCTGCCTCCAAGGCAGAAAGACCGGGGCAGAAGGGCTGGAAGCAGAGCAGAAGAAAAGCTCCACACAGGACGGGGCCAGCTACCACATGTCGTCCAAGCTCACACTCCCATAAGCTACCCAGACACATGCGGAAGTGGGCTTCACTGACCTCCTAGGAGATCGACAAGTCAGGTCAGCAGGCAGCTTCACAATATGTTACACCCTTGGGTATAAGAATTATAACTTGGAGACAACGTCAACTAGGGAGGAGAGAGAGAGAGGGAGGGAGGGAGGGAGGGAGAGAGAGAGAAAGAGGAGGAGAGGAGAGGATGGAGAGAGAAACAGAGAGAAAACTGATAATTGAATAGAAGTGTTTGTCTTATTTATTGATCTCTAACTGAATTAGACAGTGTGTCAAATACTTTACATATATTTAATCTACATAACACTATAAGATGGATACTTTCATCTTCACAGATGAGGAGATGGAGATAAAACAGAAGTTAAGTCTTTTGATCAAGGTATTGCAATTGATCCATGGCAGAAGTGAGATAGATATACCTGAATCTACAATCTGTATTCCAATCTACCAAAGTGCTTTGATGTGTTTTTAACATTTTCTCTAAGAAATCAAAGAGAAATTCACCTCATATAGCAATTAAAGCCCATTAATATCAATTACACATCTATATTAGGAACTAAGAATCACTTAACTAATCAAAGAATTTTATGTTTTTAAATATAAAGGAAAATTATCCATATTGCAAATAATATTTCAAAAATTATTTCATAATATAGCTAGAAAAGTTTAATCTTTCAAAAATGTGTATGCAAACCATATGTGAACCCTGGGCTAAATAATCATGAGCATAAAGAGAAAAACTATTATATTTGATATGTCAGGAATAATATAAGATTTAATAAAATAAAAGTAAAAAATAAATGGCTTCAATTTATAAGACATATCAAGTGAAATAAAAAAGAAAATCTATGTAAAGTGACTTGGAACTTATTTATAAGAATTATATAAAAATAAAATGAATGAATACTTGAATTCTACTGAACAATATGAAAGAACACTTGAAATACTACAGATGCTTACTAAGCCTTACATAGCACCCTTTTATATTGCAAGGTCAAGTTTTTTAGTTTAATGCAGCACATTGATCCTATCATGTCGGTATTTGGGAAAAATGGTAGACATTTTATAATTTAATTTGGGGTAAAAATTGTGAAAATAGGCATAAAATGTCTGGAAAATATAAGGTTCTTGCAGAAAAAAACCCCAGAAATTAAATTGCTTTGATTTGAAAATTAAAAAACTTCAAAATAGTACATAAAATGAGTATATGCCATCTTTTGTGATTAGCTTTTTTTTTCACTAGGCATTGCTCCCTGGAGATTCACCCAGGCTGTTATTGATATCAATAATTCTTGACCAATGTTCTAGATATAGAACAATAGAATAGAATACTGAGCTGAATTTAGTATATAATAAAAATAGTCAAAAAATTGAGGAAAGAATATTCAGTTTATAAGTCATCCACTTGTGAATAACCAGTCTTCAATATGAAATCATATCTCAATATTATACATTAAAATTTAGTATGTAGAATCAATTCTTTAGGGATTTATCATGTATTTATTTAAGCTATAACATAAATATCAAAGACTAAAATATGCTAAGATTTTTTTTAAATTGTAAGGAGGGGAATGACTTTCATAGGTCCAGATTTAATGGCAATGTTTTCTGTGTATCCTGTAATAAATTTAAATCTATGTAGGCAAAGAGTTAATACTACAAATCTCCTTGGTAGACTTTTGGGTCTCTACCTACAGTGCTATATTACTTAGAAAAAAACTGAGGTAGAAGGTATAGCAGATCTCTTCTCAGAAACCATGTAAGCCAATGAAGTGACATCTTTAAAATGCTGAAAGCAAACAAAACAAAAAACACAAAAATCTGTGAACCTATTACCAGAATTCTATGACCAGAAAATGTATTTATAAAAATGAAAAAAATGGAGCCTTTTTCAAAAAAAACAAAAACTGAGAATTATCTTCAGTAGAACTACTCCTAAGAAATTTAAAACTAAGTTCTTTTGATAGAAGCGATGATACCAAACACTGCAGTATACACAAAGAAATGGAGATCTCTGAAATGGTAAAAATAAAAACTATAATAGACATTTTTATTATTTTTAATAACTTTGAAGCAGAGGAGAATAAATAAGGCTCTTACTCTTCTCCTGAAGTATTATGATATTCAGTGCTAATTTTTGAGCTAGAAGACATTAATTCTTCAGAATTTTAAGGTAAAATGGAGGGAACTAAGATGTTTAGCACTATAATGCCAATACGTAACCTACTGGGAAACTGGGAATATTGTTCACCACTAAGCTACATTTATTTTGAAAAATAACAAATTAATGTTAACTATTGTCTGTTGCTGGTAAAGAATAGAAAATTTCAGAAATTATAGTAAATTATTAGTAGGGGAAATTTAAACTTAGATCACCATAAGGACTTCAAATTTTAGATGTTATTTCCCATGACTTTGTAGTGATTTTACAAAATTCTGGAGAGGAAATCAGCACATTTTTACTAGGAAGGTAAGGAGAAAATCTGCTACAAGATAAAATGAAAATAACCTCCAAAATAATAAAATATGATTTGTTTTACAGTTTGTATCACAAGAGGGAAATGAACAGATAAAGCCAGGAAATTTGAGAAAGACATAAAAAATTATGGAGAATTCTAATTTTTGTTAAAAATGATTTGTCAATTCTATTAGTTAAAGGCAAGCTAACTTTGGGAGCAAGTTGACATAATTTGAAAAGTAGCTATGTCCCCACAGGCCTGGCTGAGCTGTTCCTGACTGAGCAAGTAAGTCCTGAGTGAGTGAGCAAGTCCACCATGGTCACTGACAGAAGTCCCCAGGAGACTGTGCTGCGGTGAGCCAGAGGTGAGACAAGGGGAAATCAGCCAAATGCATTTGTCTGTCTTTGTTACTCTTTATATACTCTTGATTATGGATTTTCTAAGTTAGTTTTTCTTTTTTATGAATATTGCACTATGCACTATTTATCATAGTCACTGAGTTTCTCAGAACATTCTTAAATTCTATATTAATGACAAGCTCCTAAATGTCTTACACTAGTCTTAGTGATATACAATCATCACCAGAATATTTCAGTTGCTGAAATTTTTGTTCTTTATGGCCTTCAAGTCATAAAGCAATGGATATAGTTATAAAGCAGTGCAGGGATGAGAATGCAAATGATATCTACTTTGTATTCAGCTAACAGTATGGACCTTCTCATACTGAAGTCATAGAGGTTAGAAGGCATTTGAGATATGAGTTTTGTTTTACTATGATAGAGCAAAGCATTTTTTCCCATGAATAACTTAGGGGGAAAGGCTAATTAGCAGCTCAGTGTTATACATTTCTCTGGCTTCAGAGAACAAAGGTCACTGGGTGAAAATCAGACAGGCCAGAAATGTTAATTCCCCACACCCCACAATCGTGCCTCTGTGAGGACGAACTTGGAAGCCAGCCAACCCAGTACGTTCTCATTGTCCAAGGCACATTGTGAAGAGAATCCACCACCCACACGGGATACACAGGCCTCAGCCAAATGAGTATTGCCCAAGTAAGAAAAAAAGTCCATGCTTAAGAGAGCCAAGATTCTCTCATAGGCCTACAACTGAGTCTTTTAAAAAATGTGTCTTTGTCTATTTTGTAACAGAGTGTGATAACACTTGTCTTCCTTCAGATAGTGCTTGATTCATCTTTCTATCAGTTACAACATTGCAATTAAGGGGTAGATTTTCAATAAATATTGAGAATCTGTAAAAGAATTTCTCCCAATCTATTTTAAACCCATAAAATATATTTTAGGAAACAAACACTTTGACAGAAGACTAAGAAATAATAAATTTCAAGGGGCCTCAAGTTAGTCTACCATTGAATTAATTTATTCAAATGAGAAGTTAATTCTTCATTCGCTCCAGTTGAGTTTTTAAATTAATTTTATTGGTACACTTTTGATATATGTAGTGGTGATTCCTTTCATCATAGGGAATTTGTACCTATAAGTACTAGTAACAAAGATCCAGTTGAGTTTTAAACCTATCTAAATGCAGCTGGTATCTGGGGCATGTTTTGCATGAAAGAAGTCACTGAATTATACTCTAACGTGTGACATGCTCAAGAGTACAAGTTAGGTCTCCTTCTTTATTTTGATTTGGAAGAAAAATAGGATGGAGCACATATTCAAGCAGTTTACCTTCCTAAATAAAGAGGAAGTAAATACTGGAGGAAGCAAAGAGAAATAAGGAAATAGCCAACTTGAAAAATTCCAGAACAAAGTTACTTGAAAGTGTGAAAAACATAATTGTTTAATTATACATATTTGATGGGATTGCCTGAGAAGTTAGAAACAGGCAATATTTAATTATGCCCACTACAGAGAGGAAGGTATCATTATTTAGGAATAAAGGAAAATATTTAAAATGAGTTTTCTTCATTAAAAGGTCCAATGACAATGAACAAATATATTCTTTAAACAAAGCTTGTGAAAGATACAACTGCTGAGCCCCACATGTTGTCAAAGTCTTTTTAATCATTGGATAAATTTTAGTTAACAGCATATATTTTCATTTATTTATTAATTGTCCTTTTCCATTTAGTTTTTGCTTATTTTAGAAATATATACTCAAAATTGAACCTTTTACCATATTATTTGTGGTTTAAGATTCCTCTGCTAATTATTTTCTGCAGTTACTTTATGGTTAACCACATAAGATTATTTTATCCTTGGTTTATATTTTTACAACATAAATTAAATTCTAGTTCCTCCCATTATGTCAAAAATATCCCCCTTTTCCTAAAGTATTATTTCCGGGCAGATTTAAGTTCAGTCCCATAGAATTCTTCTTATTTTACTCAAATAAACCTTTCCTACATTCAGAAAATGAATTAACTTGATTCTTTCAACAAAGGCGAGCAGTTTTACACATAATTTTAAAAGTCCTATTTAATCTAAATTTGAATCTTATTGTTCTAAATATTTTGATAATTTTTGTTTAATTTATTAGGACAGAAATAATACTTTACACGTTGGAATCCACTGACATGAAAAATAAAAACACAAATGCCTTGTGTTGGGCACGTGAAAGCCCTTCTTAATTTGGATATCCTACTTTTTAGCTGCTTGGAACTGATGTAAGAGGTATGATTGAACATTACAGTGAATACTTAAATTTTAAAAAGTATTAGAGTAAAGACATATTGCCATCAATACCCTTCAAATTACTCTCTTTCTCTTTAAACCCATCTATCTCTTGATCTTGCCACTTTCTGAAGCAGTAAATAGAAATCATGTCCTTTGTCTCTACTACCCAAAATTTTCCAAGAAAATCATTAGAATTTTCAAAATCTTGACATTCTATGTAAACAAATTTGACATTGAAAAGAAAACTCGATTGGAGCAGCACATATTCAGTGTGGGCACAAGGCAGGCGGTTAAGAGCTCTGCTGTGAGTTGACAGCTCCCTCCCCACGGAGCAGCCAGGGGCAGCGCTGTGTGCACTGCATCATGACCCGCAGGCTGCTTTCCTTGTATGTTCACATATGGGCAGTAACCTTCCAGTGAGCCAGAAAGTGTGGGAACATGTTAAATAGAGCTCTCTATTAGAATTTACTACATGAACAAAGTGCCAGAAAGTAGAAAGTGTTGGCTCTGGAACCAAAGACTTAATTTTCCCTGGGTCTCACTGATCAGATACTTGGCCTTTCTGGTCCTCCATCTCTATCTGTGAAACATGGAGCCTGGGCTGGGTCTCCCATGTTAAACTGGATTCTGTGAAGTCTTAAGAAGAACAAAGATGCCTGAAAGGGCAAGAGAAAGTCTCAGGAGGTGAGACTCATCTGGGAGATCAGCATTAACTCTCTGCCGTGACCTACTGTGGATACTGAGGCGTCATACACAAGTTGGTTCGAAACAAGGTTTTGACAAGTGAACATTACTGAAAACCACCCAATGGTCTTTTCCATTTGAAAAGTTGACTCTCCTATGGTGGCCATTAGTTATAATGTATAAAATATTATAAATCTTATATTTTTATTGCACCTTTCATCTTTTTCAGTTTCCACATATATCACCTTATTTAATTTTGTGTTAGGAAGGAGATGTGACCCCCACACAAGGTGACTAGAATCCAGACTCTTCTCCTGGATCCGCTCTGCTCTACCATCTCTCCTCATTGTCAGATCCAAGCAGACAACTTCAGTTCTTCCTCCTGTTTACAATTGTAGGGATTAGATAAATAAAGGAGTTTACTTCTGGCAGGTGTGTGATCATACTATTAAGTATGATCAATGGATTCTCGATTCTAAACAAAACTCTCAGTACCCTGGATAAAGCATAGCTGAGTGTGGCCCATTGGGCCACTGAGTGCTGATCTCTGACTCACTACACCTATTTCCTCCCAGCAGATGTATTTACAAAAAAAAGACCCAATTATATTTGTTCCTCCAAACCAATCATGCCCATTTTTCTTGACATTATAATAATACATTAATTATGTGTTAGAAAATCCTATTAAATATGGCCTTGAAAAGATTTTTTTTCCTGGTGAAATGTATGCTTTGGAGAGGTTTGATGAAAGCAAGTCACTTAAAATGTTATGAGATTAAGTACAGGAGAGGAAACTGTAATGAAGAAAAATAATAAACATGGAAATATTTCTCTTAACAGTAGTCATTGTTTCATCCAACTGCTATGATAGCAGACTGAAAGAGCCTACTGCATTGCCTAACATTTACCTTAAATATGCATTCAACTTTTAGTCAAGGCCTCAAAGGGTTTATAGTTAGCATTTAAAGAATGAATCAATTACTGTACAGAGATACCAGGAGACCCTGGTAATGCTAAACCAGAGATAAAGAAGAGATTTTTTTTACATTAATCTAATTATAATAAAAGGTCAAACATTGTATTTGTTGTTGTTTATTGTTATTGCAAGCCCTGTATCATCAACCTAAGACTTGTGGGTTGTACTGCCCAAACTCACAAAGATAAGTAGAAAAGCCAGCTGGACTAAAGGAACCACAAGCCTGTGAGAACAGTAATTGTTTTGCAGTCAAAAAAATTAGAACCAGTTCAGAGAACAGTTTGTGAAATGAGATAGGAAAATGATCAACCTTGAAAATAGGTGTTCCAAGAGCATGATTGAAAATCTGAAGTATTAATGTTGGCCTTTCCTTGTTCAAAGGAAGATCCTTATATTTCTGAGAATTAAAACACAAAAAGCAGTATTAGTTGATTGGCTCCTTCAACTCACAAAAGAATCAATTCATGTCTTTATGAGAAATATTTAAAGAATGGTGTACACAGTATTCTTGGGGCATGCACAAGACATTGCAATGCTTCCTGAATTCTCAGTGAGGATTTTACAGAAGAGACAAAGAGGACAGTTGAGTTGCATCTAAGAGAAAAAATTTACAGAATAGGGAAGTGGAAAGAAAAGAGTGGTGTAGAATAGCCAGTGGAGAAGGGCAGAGGTCTCTGAGTGGAAGGAATGTGGAGGGGACTGCAGGGAATTATAAAGGTAAGGCAGCAAAAGGATGGAGATGGAAAGATTGGTTTCCAAAAATGTGGTTTAAGTTTCCCCACGTTCATTTTAGAGTGGTTTTATATTCAGTCTAGGTATGAACTTAAAAATACAGCATAATAATAATAATATAAAAAAGAGACTTAGCTGAATATTTGGAAATCTATGTCTTGTGTTAAAAAACAAAAGGTAAAGAAGCTAACTGTCATTTCTTCACTGCTTCACAGCCTGGAGCTAGACATTGATTGCATTCTCACTCAATTCTTACAATCCCATGAGACAAATTATCATTATTCCTTAATTCTGAAGATAAGTTAAATGTCTTTACAGTGTTATGTGATTTATTCCAAGATTTCCTAATCAATTAGTGGTCTAACAGGACTTCCTTGCAGGTTAATTTTGGTATTATCACTGAAAAATAATTAACCCACTATGGTCACTAGCCTTAAGAGCAAACACCCAGAGCTGCAACAGTACAGGCTTCCGTAGGATTTGGAAAACTGTATACAGAGCTGAATGGGAGCAAGAGCCTGGAATATCCAGGGAAAGGGGAAGGTACAGATTTTGCGGGGATCCGCATCCACAGAAACCCAGTCCACAGACTTCTTCTCTAGCCCATGCCCCAGCCAGGGGTCGGACTGACACCTGTCTAGCTGAAGAAGACTGACTACTGCATCCATGGAAAGACTGAGTGGATATTTTAACCACTTAGGCTATGCCAGAGGCCCAGGTGCATGAATGACTTGAGTTGTAAGTATTGCCCTTGCCTCCCTAATTTAAATGGTGGACCCTTCCTAGACATATGGGCCTTACTAAACTCATCATTCCAGGCCAGCTGACTTTGCCATGCACAAAAACTCCAGACAGAATGCGTGCTTCTCTTCCACCTTGACTATGAGAGGAGATGTCCTGGCTAATATTACTCATAGTCTGTTGAGTCATCTCCAATACACACACCATACAACTTTAGATACACAACATCAATGCATATTTCCCTAAGAATCCACTCAAATGATTTCATACTTGACCATTCATTTGTGCCAGAGAATAAATGAGCAAATATTTGATCTTGTACAAGCCACGTCTCTTAGTTCACATATGATGAAACACACATGTCAAGGAGATATCAATTGTGTGTATTATGTATGCATTATGTCTGCTATTCTGCATTTATTTCCTAATATTTGTAAAAGATTACTAGAATTTCTACAAGAAACTATATGGCATTTAAAAATATAACAAAGCATGTAAATAGATGTATGAGCATCTTCATTTTCTGAAATTGTCGTAAGGACAACTTTCACCCTGCATATACCTCTTAATCCTGTGTTTTGTCACAAACTACAAGCTCATCTCAAGATAAATGCATGCATTATCAGAAAATTGATAGGTGATGTATAATTAAATATATGAATCAATAATTGATAAGTATATAATTGTATTAGTAACTACAATAACAACATAACAGCATTATGAAACTTTGTAATACCAAGGCATTAGTTATGGAAATTTATCAGAGTTTTTATTGAGGAAGTGACTGTAATTCATTTTTCTGTTTTACATTTGAGAAAAATAACTAAAATCCTCAAAAATACGTATAATACTCTTCGATTAATTGCCCAAAAAATTCTTTTGTGAGTCGAAGGAGCCAACCAATACTGCTTTTTGTGTTTTAATTCTAAGAAATATAAGCATCTTCCTTTGAACAAGGAAAGGCCAACACTAATACTACAGATTTTCAATTATGCACTTGGAACACATATTTTCAAGGTTGAACTTATTAAAATTATTTAAATTATTTTCATTTTTAAAATTATGTTACAAATTATTTTAATTATTTTCATTTTAATTATTTTACATTTAAATTTTATTTTAAATAGTAGTTTGAACATTGTTTCAAAGTTTTAAATTCTTTTTCCAAAAAAGGAAAGAAACCTGTTAAAAAATCTTAATTAAGTAGGATGTCTCGAAACATAAAATGCTTTGCTTGTCGTGATGCACTTATGCAAACTAGAGTGTAAGTTCAGTTCCTGGGAGAGTGATTAACACGTTCACATTAACCCTTGGAGAATGATGTGGCAAAGGGTTGTGTCATTAGTTTACCCTAAAAGGAGGAATTACTCTCTTACACTTATGATTCAGCCTGGGCCTTAGAAAGTCAAAGTGTACCATGGTACAGGTGTCTCAGAGAACTCTTATATTAACTAAAGGGGAAAATAACATGGCCTGAAGCCATTGTTTCAAATTCTAGCAGCACATGCCTAATTACTATGGAAGCAATAAGAGGGATTTGCCTAAATGGCAAGTGATAGGTTTAAGACTCCTTAGTAACCAAGAGCATAAGTTAACTTCAGAAGTGTGCATCATCAGAAGGAAATTTGATATTGTCATTTATATTCACTTCTAGATGTTGGCCTTGAAATTTGCTTTTTGACTTACAGTGATAAGCTTGTGACAGAATCCTAAACATAGAGTGCTCATATTGTATAGTTTTAAAAGGAGGATTCCCTTCTAAGATAACATGTCAGTTCTTACACTTGGTTAAAAAAAAATACAGCTTTATTGACTAGCAAATTCATTCAATATCACTGTAAAAAGAAAAATTCTTATCTAATTGTTATTTTTTTTATAAAGAATTCTGTGTCTTTGTCCAATTCTCTGTGTCTGTCTTCTCTGTCTCTCTCTCCTTCTATTTTATCATAATACTTTTTTTAGGCAATATAAAGTGTTTTTAAAACAAATTAGTTTAGTAAGTACAATTCTATCTTTATCATCATTAAGGTCCTTTTATATTTTTGGTGAATTTTATCCTTTCCATGGAGTCCCTCCTCAAGTATAAAACAGTAGAGTTTGGTAGTTTCATTAGTAAATCTTCTTGTATAATTAAATTCATCAAGTACACATTGGTTGTCCTACTAAAACTTTACTAAAATGAAGATTTTTTTCCCAAAAAAGTGTATATGAGAAAATACACCAATTAAGTAGAAAAGAGATAACTATATACTGAAATACATTGCCAGAAGGACCAACACATGGAAAGAGAATTATATTATCTTATCCCCATACATTTCTTATTTTATCTTTCAAAGGCCTGAACGGAGCTGTAAACATCAAAGCAATAGTTTATCTCAAAATTTTTGTGTGCGTGAAGAAATGGCGGAAAAGCTCTGAGGTTTGGAAGCTTTACACAATTTTCCAAGGTAACACATTTAGTTTAATTCAGACCTTGTAATAAGTACTAGGCAGCTAAGATGAATAGATGTAGTCCTTGCTAAAACTCCACAGAATTTACATACACACACACACACACACACACAATAACTGATGTTTGTACAGGATGCTAACGGCACAGACTAGAGACACTTAGTCTGGGGTAAGGGTGCAGGAAAGATCACTGAAAGAGTTGATACTTGAAGAATAATTTTTAGAGAACAAATAGAAGTTGAAATAAGGAATCTTTTTTACTGTTTATAATTATGACATCATCAGTTGTAGTATCTATATCCATGCTTCATATTTTTAAAACCAATTTTGAGCTACTATTTCAGAGATCCGAGGCAAAACAACACTTCAACAAGCAAACAATCCTCAACAAATAATAACATTAAAATTTAAATTGTCTAAAAAGTATATTGGCCAGGGCTGGAGATTTAGCTCAGTGGCACCGACCCTGCCTAGCAAGCTCAAGGTCCTGAGTTTGATCCCTGGTACCAAAATAAATAAATAAATAAAAATAAAGTATATTGGCCAATATCAGCAGTATTATAAGTGCTGGCCAAATGCCAAACAAATTTAATCTTAAATTAACATGAAAAGTTAAATATGGACTTAATTTGTTTTAAATGTGCAATTATATTTTTTGAAAAATTTTTATTGCTTTTGCCTCTGAAAAATAGCAATTTTCATAGATTCCAGTAGCTTATGGGTCACATTTTACAAGGTAATAAGCATTTATATTTAAAAATGCACACATACACCTGAATACACACAAATTAATTCACTTAGTAACAGTAAACAACATATTTGATAACTGATTCTTAAAGGACTTCTTATTAGTGATGAAACAGCTCTCTATATAGGGATAATACAGCCTAGTTTGGTGAGTTTTATATATTCAAACTTATTATTTATGTGCCATTCATCATTATTAAACCTTTTTGTCTATGGGAATTCAGTATTGTTGACTATTACTTATCCCAGTAAACAAAGCCTTGCTAAAAATGTGAATTGCACATGTTTTTCTCTCTAATATTGAATCTTCCTAGGTAGAAGAAAATAATTTTCAAGGACATGTCACATAAATGACTTCATTTTATGTAGCTCAACAAAAATAAACAAAGATCCCTTTCAAGGTATTTTGCATATGTTATGCACATTCTCACCTTCACACATTTCCCTCTGTCTTCAAAAGTTGCATGTGCTGCTTTCTTGGTAAATGCACAAGTCTTGGATACCAATCGAAGCTCTCTTTTACCAGATACAGCTCTATTTTCATTCCCAGAATGAATGCAACTTTCACAAACTGCAGTCCCTGGACAAATTATTTGGAATTGTTTAACAATTTTGAATGGAAAACTTTCCACAACTGTGTAATTTGTGTGTGTGTGTGTGCATGTGTGTGTGTGTGTGAGAGAGAGAGAGAGAGAGAGGAGAGAGAGAAGTTTCCTTGTCTTTATGTGAAGTTCTACTAGAATATGAAATATTAATTTTTTAAAAAACCTCTATACTTCAAATTAATTTTATTTAATTACAAACTTAAACTACTAGTAAAAGAAAAAATAATTTTAGGTAATAAATAATTTAATTATGAATTTTGAAATTATAACAAATACTTCAGAAAGCAAATTTTAAAAGTTTATATGAAATATAAAAATATTTTTAAAACCTGAGACAATATTGTAAGCCAATTCTAATTTAAATGGTGTGTAGTCCCTTCCCTCAAAAAACAATTTCTACACTAGTATGGTAATCTTTGGAGTATCAGTGTTTACTGTTTATGAATTCTTTCCAAGACTTTTGAACTTCTGTAGAATTTTCTGTTATTAGATTAATTCATTTTTATAATATTATCATTGTTTTCTTAAACCTTAACTTTCTGGAAGTTTTTTAGAATCATATTAGATTCATGGCTCAAGTTAAATAACAATGCAAAAACCAATTATGTCTACGGTATGACAAAAGATGTCTTGTTGAATCTAAATTGAGTAATACTTTAAGAAAAAGAAGAACATGTATCTTTCCTGACCCTTTCTATATGATTATTTTTTCATAGCCAGTGACATAAGAAAGAATTCTTTTCCCATGTTTGACTCTTAAATGTAGGTTTTTATGTTATGTGAAGCCCTGATGGAACTGAATTTAAAAATATTTTGCATAGGAAATATTCCTAAAGATCATGTAGTCACCCAGATAAAAAAAATACAGAGAGAAAGAAAAAAGAAGAATAGAGAGAGAAAAAATAGGAAAAGAAGAGAGAGAGAGAGAGAAGACAAAGAGAGAGAGAGGGGAAGGGAAGAGAGGCAGGAAGGGGAAGGAGTGAAAGGAAGAAGACAGAATCTGATGTTCATGAAGTAAAGAAATTTTCATGGGAACAATAAGTGAGATGCAAAAATATTTGGTTATATTTTTATGTCTTCTATTACTTTCTGTTTTCAACAAACTGGTATCCATGTTCTTCAGGAGAGTATTCATAGCCTCTTTATCTCTTTCCTACATAATTTTCACTCTTCCCTTTTTAAAATCTTCTTCTTACACATCTTCTTACACATTTATATTTTCTCAAAGGAGGAAAGCTTTGTTTTTGTTTTTTGTATTTTTTGTGTTTGTCTTTGTTTTTCAGCACTGGGGAGGAGCCCAGGATACTCTTCCACTGAGTACATTACACTTCCAGTCTTTTTTTCTTTTTTGTGACAGACTCTAACTAAATTAGTTGCCCACAATAGTTTCAAACTTGCAACTCTCCTGCCTCAGCCTGAAAGAGTAGCTGGGATTACACCACCATGCATGGGTCAAGCTGTTGTCTTTTTTCATGAGTTCCCTCTACCTGGTGTGATTTTCCCAGGCCTTCCTACCA
Source organism: Heterocephalus glaber (assembly GCF_000247695.1). The sequence goes on along the minus strand of NW_004624856.1, from coordinate 5,884,684 downwards.
TGCAGATGTCTGTGTTACTGTGGGTCACTTTCCACCTCCCTCCAGGCTGGACAGTGTCCTCCTAGACAGTTCCATTAAAGTGTCTTTTGTTCCTATATATATAGCATTGTTTTATTCTCACATGCTCAACATTTAAAAGTGACTGCTACATAATGTGCTCTTAATGCCTTCCATTAAAGTGAATTAACAATGTTAAGTCAGTTCAATATAATTTCCCCAATTTTTCATTTTAATTGAGAGATAATATAATCCATTCCTGTGCCAGACATTGAAAGAGCACAATTTAAAGATTATTTTATGTAATTCATTCAAATTATTTCTTAAAACCTGTACATTCAGTTTCTTCTTATATCTAATTTAAATGTTAGTATACCTAGCTTTATCTTTTCTGGTTTATGTAATATTTTTATTTCATTTGAGAGTACTGTATTTGGAAAAAACTGCTGCACTTAATAATGCAGTAAGGAACAAGCTAATAATTTTTAATCTATCTGCAGCTCTAAACACCAATTTCTAAGTTACAGAATTTTACAACTAAAGAATATTTTGAAGATTAACATATCTAAAGGCATTTATGCTATGGTTAGCCAGATAATCTCTGCACGTTGCATTATCACAAGCCTCTCCAACAAACTACCTTTTCTGCTGAATATTTATTTAAAGGTAATGTTTTGGTTTATATCTAGATGTCCTCCCAAAGCCTGCTGTGCTCATAGGTTTGGAGAGGTGATTGGATCATTGAGGCCTGATGCTTATCAGTGCATTAGGCCTTGGATGCTTCTACAGCTAAATGCGAGGTGGGGGTGGGGCCTGGAGTGAGGAAGTGGGTAAATCTCCCTCCCTTCCTTGATTCGCCTTCCTGCTCCACACCACACCGTGCCATGAGCTTTTTCTCCTCTGCAATGCCCCTCTGGCATGCCCTGCCTTGGAGCCAGCCAACTGTGGATTGAAACCTCTACACACTGTGAGCCAAAATAAATTCTCCTCAGAATTATGGCTGTCAGGTATTTTGTGTCAGCAATGAGAAAGTCATCAAGACAGTTAACTATCCTTTAAACTTCAGAGGCTCAGAAGAAGGCAATTCATGTAATCAGAAGAAAGATTCTTTTCTTACTACTTTGGGCTTGAGAAAATGGTATCCTCAAGTTATAGACTCTCAAGTTATTCAGAAAGTCCTGGCCCAAGCTCAAAAATTAATAGATACAGATACACTAATTGAGTAAATGCGCAATTTGTTTTCAAATTTGAAGTCCGTTTTGCTAGATATTTGCCCTGAATACTTTATGCCTTGCACTACTAGGTATCTTGTCATTGTTTTGAGAAATCTATAAGTATTTTTGATATCACAACAGATTTGAGGACTGCAGGTACCAGTTTCTTATTATGCCCTAGAGGATGGCTCATCCTTGCTCCAGTTACTGGGAGTTAGCTCTGAAATGAGCTCGATGTGCTACTTTATCTGACTTAGTTATTTTCTGCTCTAGATTGCCTTTCTACATATTGATCCTACCCTACAGCAACATTACTTCATCATGTCCCTTTAGAAACCCTGCGGGCTATTGATTGCTGATTGTGTGAGGAGCTCTGGAGGCAATCGATGCCCCACACTAAGCTCTGAGTTGTACTTCCTCAGTTCTACAACACACCAGTGTATGGGGCCTGGAAACGCTCAGGTAAGGCCCACAGCCCGGTCAGAAATAGTGATTTAAAAAAACACTAACAACCCAAGACAAGATATGAAAATACTGTGGAACTAAATTTTAACATATTTTGCTTCATTCACTTTCATTTAATTTAATTTTTAAATTTCGGTCCAATATATATAAAATAAAATTTGTCACTTTAACCATTAAAGCATGTAACTCGGTGACATCACATCAATTTGTGTTATTGTCATACTCATTTCCCTTGCACTATCATGCTCTTTATCTTCCAAAACTGAAATGCTGCCTGTTAAACCCTGGCTCCTCATTCTTTCCTCCCTCCATTCTTCGACAATTACCATTCTATTTTCTGTATGAATTTGACTGCTCTATATATATTTCTTCTTTTTTTTTTTTTGGTACCAGGGATCAAACTCTGGTCCTTGCACTTTCGAGACAGGCGGCATAACCACTGAATTAAATCCCCGGCCCCTTGTATATACTTCTTCTATGTGGAATCATACACAATTCTTCCTTCTGTTTTTTTTAGTAGTACACTTTTCCAGTACCTGATGCTCACAATCCTTGTGTGTAGTTCAGGCTGGACTCGAGCTCACTATGTAGCCTGGTTGGCCTCAAACTTGCAGCCATCCTTTCTCAGCCTCCTGTGTTCTGGGACTACAGGTGAGCACCCCCACGCCTGGCTTACAACACTTCTCAATTCCTTTTTCATCCTCTTTCCCTGCCCTTTCTCCCTGCTCCCTCAATCTCAAGATCCCTTCCCATTTAAGAAAGATCTATCTCCCTACTTCCTATGATCTATCTTTTCATTTTGCTCTTTATTTATAATCTGCATTTCTCATATAAGAGAAGCCATCTGGTATTTAAACTTGTGTGTCTGACTTATCTCACTTAATATTGTGGTCTCAAGGTGTATCTATTTTCTTACAAATGACTCACGTTTATCTTTTTTATGGCAGAGTAGTACTCCAGTGTGGGTAAATAATACATTTCTTTATCACTTCATCTGCTGAGGGCTATGCAGGCTGGTTCTAAGATTTAGCTATTATTTGTAACTGGTTTATTTCATTTATCACAATGTCCTCGCTTTTTTGCCTATTGTAGCATGTGTCACAATATCTTTAGTATTTAGAGCTGAAATATATATATATTTAATATATAACATACATATATGTATATATAAAATGTAAAGATATATACATAAATATAATGTAGTTGCATGTTGTTTATCCATTATTTTTAAGTTTAAGAAATAATCCATACATATACACACTAAGAAATATTACAAGTATTTAATATCAGCATTATGATAATGTTGACAGTCTAAACATATTCTTAATTGTCCATCCATGAAGGAATAACTAAAATAGTAGTATTTTTGTGAAAATTTAGTCATGATTTCTAAATAAAATGCCATGTGAAAAAAACTTAGTTCAACATCTGAGAAAAGAGCTGAATAAATATTAGCCTAATTACTTATTCATTTTTACTTAGTGTCAGTTTGCAGTTCCCAGTTACATACTAAGAATAACATGATTAAACAAAGAAGAATCCAAGAATTTGAGAGACTCAAATCCAAATGGTGAAAAATAATTAAATTCTGAGACAGATGCTGAGGTTTCAAACTACTTTCACATGTTCAATAGTTTTATCCCTTGGAAATGGGATTATGAAATAGTATTAAATGCTAAAATCAGGATATAAAATCTAGAATGTACACATTGATTAAGATTATGCAAGCTACAATCAGGTGCAAACACACATGCACATATACACAAAAACAAAAATAATTAATATTGTTATGATTTTTATATGTAAAACTATCTGAAAAGTAAGAAGTTACAAACATGTATAAAAGTTATTTTGAGAATTTGGGATATGATTAATACCAAGAATTTAGGTTACATTAATCTGTTTTCAGGGTATAATTACAGACTGTTATTGAAAATAGGGCTTTAGTTATAATTTGTGCCAAATCTCCAATTCATAGATGAAGAATCTAAAGTTTAGAGATGTATAAGTACTTGATTAAAATATTGCAGCAAATGAGAATAGAAGCCAGCCTTAGACTTCTAGTCCTGAGGCCTCTCCTCTAAATTTTCACATTCACTTTTGAACAGACTTCTATGCATCTCCTGTTCTGGAAATCTTCAACATATATTATCTTCATATATATTAAAGTACACAGGATATATTCTGCTGAAAAGAAATCACATGAAACAACTTGATTCAGGGTTGTCTTTTTAATACATGTTCAAATTAATCTAAAGAATTTCACGAAAAGATACTATGTAAATATAATGCTTCATATTATTCATAGGATTTATTATA
>NW_004624856.1:5849658-5871588 GCF_000247695.1 Heterocephalus glaber | reverse complement strand
AGCCACATGTGACCACAGCTACCATATGTCCTGAATTCGATCCCTAGTACCAAAAAAAAAAAAAAAATTAGAAACATCTCAGAGTTTCTACCTCTTTGAAAAGTGTATGCAATGATTGATAAATGGAAGCCCTACCTAAACATATAGACCAAGATTCATATATATGAGATTTGCAAAAATATACTATCAAATTTCTTCTTTTGAGCAGCATTGAATAGTTCCTTTGTTTATTTGATTAGCAGCTATACGTTCAGATTATTTTTACTAGATCCAATTCAATATTGGAAATAGTGGTAAACCAAGTCAGAAATCCAGATACAAAATTTATTTTTGATATCTTCACACAAAATTAATAGTTAAACTTTCATTCAAATCTAGATGAAAGTTTTTATTCTATTTCATTTGTCTAAATTATTAGGGATAATTTAGCAAGAATATTGCAGCCTGATTATGAGTGACCATTTCACAGGGCATAGCCATGCCTGTATTAGCAGTTTTTAAGTTTGACCCGCTCTTGCTACAAATGTTAAAAACATCCAGGGCAATGGTAAAGCAACCAGTGAATACAATTAATAAAATTACTTACCAGAAATTCATATGTTGCTTTCATTTCAAAAAAAAAAAAAGATACAGCAGTGTTTATATTGGTCTAGTGGATTTAACTCAATATCTACAATATCTTTTAATCACTAATAGTAGCAACTATAAGTCATGGATATTTTTAGACTTGGGATTACTTCTTTTCAGGCAACTTTTGATTGTACTGTTGTATTTGACTGAAACTAGACAAGGGTATGTATTCTATTGTGTTTTAATTTTGGTGATGAGTTTATTCATGAAGCATCTTAATTTGTGAGCAACATGTCTCTAAATTCTGAACAATTTTTGATCAGCACGAACAGTTACAGCCACTGCTTTTGTGATGAGATCCTCCAGTCATAGTATAGAATTTTAGAAATAGAACAAAAGTGTCATATAATTTATAGAAGCAGTCACTTCCATGAGTCTTTGGAAGAATAATCTAAACCACAAACTAAGAAAGCTACTAATTATCTTAGAGCCAGTGGTCTGAAACTTCAAACATGCTTGTCTGATAAAGAATATGCACTTATTCTATAACTTGAGCTTTTGGCAAATTTTGAGAATGAAAGCATATACATCTATCAAGTGAGAAAAAAATGCCCAAGTTTTCGATTAAAGGGACAGTGGGACTACTGAAGCACCAGTGAGATAACTTGCTGGGATTACAAATGAACTGTTCATTTCTGTATCTGCATACACAGCTCTAGACACATCTGGCTTATAAAATAACAGAGTCTGAAGGAAACAAATGCACTGGCTGTTCAAGAGATGAGAACTATTCTACTTTATCTAAAATGCTCAAATTTTACATAAATGAAAAGATAATATTTTGTTTAATAAATAATGGAACAATTAATATTCCAAGACATTCTCTATTACAGGAGTTTGTAGATTTTCAGAAATGTTTTCCATTCATTGATTAGAAGTAGGACATTGGCCATTATGATTTGCATTGCTGAGTGCCTTTTTAAATTGACTTGTACAGTGCTTGCTACAATCTTTTAACTCAGTTCTTCAGCTAGTTAGACGTGCATCATTGTTTTACTTTTGAAGCTTTTAAAATTATGCTTGAACCTTAAGTTATTTCATTTTTAGAACATTAATAAATTGTGAATCCAAATATCCTGTTGATTACCAAAAATTTAATGAATAAAAGTTTCACTTAAAATCAATTTATTCACTTTAATTATTTCCTTTGAATTTAAAAAGGTACTTAATATTTCATACTAATACAATATAATGATGCATATGCTGTTACACATATGTGAAACTATCTTTTGTTCACTGGTTCCCAAGAAAAATTGAGATAAATATTTCACACTGACAGTGCAAATTGATTACAGTGGTAACTTAGAGAGCACTGTTAATAGGTTCTGGGATGAGCAACAAATGCCAAAAACAATGAGTATCAAATAAAATTTTCCCATGAGGAACAATATAAATAATCTTAATAGATGTCCACCAAAGAGAATGCACACTTTAAGGCTAAATATAAAAACACAGAGTTGTTTATCATTACTTTACATGACAAATAAACTTAAAAATTAAAAAATACTGAGATTAAATGAAAAAAAACCTTCACTTTACCTGTACTGAGCAGAGTCCACTGCCTAATAGTGTGGTGGGAGAGTGGTGACAAGGACAGGTTCCACGTAGTGTTGCTGGGAAGGAGAATCCCTTTCCATAGAACATCGTGCACCTGCATTTTGTGTGTTCTTTCTCTTTTCTACTTTTGTTTTCCACTTTGCATCAGAGACTTGCATCACACTCTTTGTTACCTTTGCTAAAAACTTGTCCAATGAGTACTACTTTTGTCTTCTTTTCAGAATTCCTCCAAAGTATGAAATTGTTTAGTCTTTCAATAAATTCACTTTTCTGCTTGTCAGAACTTTTTCTGCATAGTAGTTCACCATGTTTTGAATTTCTGCACATTTTGCACACATTTCTTTCATTAGGCAACTGGGGGTATCCTGCCTTATCTCCTCATATGAAGAAACCTCTTCAACCTCCTTTTGTTGCTGCTCCTTCTGTAGTTCCTACAGCTTCTCAACACTGAGCACTTCATGTTCTTCCTTCACTAACTTCTCCATATCAGCAGCATCCACTTCAGACCAAAGTACAATATCTTGCACATCTGTTCCTTCTGTCCCTGCATCCCTGGTGTCCGTCTCTCCTTTCATGTCTCACTGAGTCATAGCTTCTGGTCACAAATTCTTCCATGTCATAAAAGAGATTCCATTTCAGGCCCTAGCCATAAGATTAAGAAAGTGGAGGGCATTGAGATGCTCCTTGCAGAATTCTGTGAGGGTCAACCAGGGATCAGAGGTGACCTCTAAGCACCTCTGGAAAAATGTTTTAGTACAACTTTCACAGTTTGAAATGACCTGTAGGTCCAAGGGCCAGATAAGTGGAGTAGTGTAGGGGCTAGGAATATTGTAGTGATGAAGCTGAACTCCATTCTGTCCTCCCCCAAGCCAGGAAAGTACCCAGGCACAAGATTGAGAAGTAAAACTTTTTAGGCAAATCTTGCTCCAGCAAATACCTTTCAGAGGGACCAAACACTTCATTTATCCAACTCAAGAAAACAATGTGTGTGAGGCAAGGTTTGCTGTTTGCCCTCCACATCACATGGAATTTGTTGTTTATGACGTTATGCTTCTTGAAAATGCCTGAGTTTTCACTTGGATGAACTAGTCCACACTAGCATTGCCACAAAACAATGGAGTGAGCCTATCCTTCAGTGGTTTTGGATATATGTTCTAGTTTGCAATATTTTTTTTTAAGTCCAGTCACATCACAGTTGAATCTTTATGAGGGATAAAACCCTCAGGCTCTATTTAGTCTTGAAGTTCACTGATGAATTCAGCAACAACCCTTAGATCAGCACTCCCTGCCTCTCTGTGCCCCATGACATCATGGATGTGGGTCCTGTTCACAATATCAAAGCAGCCATTGAAGGCCTTCAAAACTTCAACACTCTCATCCACTGGTCCCAGTCTGTTTTTCAGATCAGCAGGCAACATTTCAGCTATTTGACTTATCATGGCTTGAGATCCACTGTGGCTGACTAACTACTTCTTGTTTGCCCAAGTTAATAGCAGCTTTTCAATTTCTTCCAGTGTTTAGGATCATAGCTTTGTTACTGTTTTAACTCCTTTCACATGAGCTTTTTTCATTGCTAGTTTCTTATTAATGATAGTGGAGATTTGTTCTTGGCATAGGGGTTCCCTGGAAAGGTTAGCAGTGCATATACTGCTCTCAAATTTGACAATTCTTCCTTCTTTCCTTTCTTCTTTCCTTCCTTCTTTCTTTCATTCATTCTTTTTCTCTCTGTCTCCCTCTTTCTTTATTTTGTTCTTTCCTTCTTTTTCATTCTCTCCCTCTCTCTCTCTTCCAGATGGTAGTGTAAAATAATTTTCTTCTTTGCTAAAACTACTTATTTTCTTAGGATCCATCATGAGAGGAAAAAAAGCTCAAAAATACCAAAAATAGCCACAAAAACTAAGATGAAACTGAAAAGGGACATTCACAGTGCAAGAGCTACCACACGACCTCTTGTTTTGGCTGGAAAGGATATCGAGTCACAAGGCAATGGGCACGGAGCAGCTCTGCTTTGCATGTAGACTACCAAACAGAACAGTGCTGGGGCACATGTGTACCACATTCAGTGTGTTACAAAGCAGCCAAGCATGAAAGTGTTACTTACTGTATCGTATAAATTTTCCTTGATATTTTAGCAAGTAAAGGGACAACTATAGAAGAAAGGCAATGTTAAGTGATCTACATTAAGTAAGTGTGGTGGCCATAAAAAATGTAAAGTGAATATGATTTGGAACTTGATCAAATTTCATTGATCAAGAAAATGTCAAATTGTGACATTTCTTAAAGGGAGAAAAAAACTCTCCCAGTCAGATTATTTACTTCTAGAAAATCTCTCTCTCTTCTCTCTTCTCTTTTCTCTCTCTCCCTCCCTCCCTCTCCCCCTCCCTTACTACCTCCTTTGGCTTATTTGTTCACTAAATTGCTCATAAACTTAGATACAGTTTCCTTTTTCCCTTTTCTCTTAGCAGAAATACATTCCTCTCTGGCTGTTGCTTCCACATGTTCAACCCCCATGTCTTTAGGCATATAATTGACTTCAGGTCTGCTCCAAACACTACAGGAGGCTGGCTTCTTTATCTTTCTGTTCTAACCAAACCAGTTGGAACTATAGAAATGCACCACACTCTGAGTCAGATTTGAGTCCATTTATTTAAAGCCAGGGACCAAGAGGGGCTAGTGCCTGGAAAAACTCTCAGCACCAAGAAGCGGTTTGGTTTCTCCTTTTAAAGCATGCTTTCAGATGGGGAGGGCTCAAGGGGAGACCAAGCAGAATTTAACAGAAGCAGAATCATGCCAGGTTAGTTGGGAGGTGGGGGAGCAAGAGGAAGTTTTACATACTAGGTGAGCTACAAAACATCCCATAGCTGTAGCAAGTTTTCTGCCAAACAGGATGTGGGTTTTGGTTGCTTTGTCTAGCACAAGCAAAAAATGGTGATGAGGCTCAAGATGGAGTTAGGTTGGCTATCACATTTCCTCCTCATCTTCTGTGACTAAATGAAGGCCTATTTCCTAAGGTGGCTGGTATGCCCTGCACTTGGTTTATTCCTTCCAAAGTTTATCGTTGTTTTTCCTTTTCTGTATTATAAAATGTAATATAATACCCTTAACTATTTTATTTTTTCTGAATGATTTTTTCATTACTGGAAATTTAGGTTTTATAAAAGAAGTATATAGTAATAAACCAGAAAACCAAAATGCCTTGAGGTCTAAATCCTTTATAAAATATGATTTTCCAGAATAAACACATCAGACTGATTCATATCAATCATACTGAGGCATGATCAGAATAGGTTGATATCTACAAGTTCCTTGAAACTAGTATTAAATAACTAAAATGCCTGTACATCTTTTGAATTAATATATGTGCCATTGTTCAATACTGTTTTAAATGCTTTTATTTAAATGTAAAATCAAAGCTGTTTAAGATGGAAAATCTCAATATTTGAAGACAACGGAAATGAAAAGAGATTAATTTGAGCAGTAAGAAGCAAAGTCTCATTTTGGATACAGAAGAAGCAATAATTTTCAGAGATGAAAGCTCTGAAGTTAAGAAGACTGATTAGCCTAGAAGAGATTCCACAGGTAAAAATCTAAGCTAACAGACAGAGAGAGCAGCATGGAACAGAAGAGAGAACTATGGAAACATACCGGACCCAAGCTGAATATTTAATATTAGAGAGAGCACAGGAGTGCTTCACAGAACTGAAAGCCTCACTGAACACCTAACCAAAAATTCCTATGCAAAACTCATGAAAAAAGAAGTTAAGTCTCTGAATAGGGGGAAAATAAAAAGCTTAGAGTGAAAAAGAACCAGAAAGAGTCAATATGGAGTATGATCTCAGATACAAAGTTCTTGTGCCTTATTCTAAAGCCCCTTCTTTATTGACTTATTGGGATTAATGCAGAAGTGCCTGGTAGGATGGCCTGAAGAAGGCAGCACTCACGCCATTATACTCACAAACGTTGCCTGGGCACATCAGGTTGGTCCAGATTCCAGGATACTCACAGCCCAGCAAACAGTTCTCCACATACAGGAAGCTCCCAAGACTTTCCTGGAAGAGAACATGTACATTTGGCTGCGTTAGGTGAGCACTATGATTCATGGAAGTTGATTATGAGGTGTGCTCAAAAATACAGTGGATATTTATATTTCTTAAGAAAATTTACAGGAAAGGACGTTGCTATTAATCCTCCTGAAAATACTCCTCCTTACTTCAGATACACTTATCCCACCATTCTTAGCCCTTTCTGAAGCATTCTGGAGAGCCTCTACTAGATCACCATTTTTGCTGTTGTGGCTGTCTTGATGTCCTGAATCTAAAATATTTACCTTTCATGGTCATTCTGGTTTTGAGGAAAAACCAGAAGTTGCACAGTGGCAGATCCAGTGGATGAGACACATGAGGATACATACACTGTAATTTTGGTATGAGCCTGCCTTTCTATTGGATGGCACTTGGCGGCAGCATCCACTGTTTTGTTTGGTTTTTTTATAGCACCTAGTAAAGATACTAACAGGACTTCAGAAAGGGGCAAGAACTATGGGATAATTTTGTACCAAGTGAGAGGGAATATTTTGAGGGGGATTAATGACTGTGTATCTTTTACTATAATTTTGTTTTATTTAAACACACATCTTATTTTTTTCATCAGCTCTTATATAAGGCAGTGGTGTTCTACCACTGTTGTGGCAGAGCAGAGCAGCTCAGTGCTATAGCCAAGTGTTACAGCTCAGAGGCACCGCTGAATGTTACAACTCATGGTTGCAGTCAAGTGGTACAGCTCTGAGGCACAGCTGAGCTTTAGAGTTCAGTGTGGCAGCTCTGGGTCGCAGCTCTTGTGATTTGAAGGCTCAAGAATTGGATGGTCAGTTGAAGAGGTGGAGAAAAAACCTGTATTATGCCAGCAAGCCCCAGCGGGCTAACAGGAGTCTGAGTGCTCTACCAGAAATGAGAGCCTCCTTATATAGGGACTACAGGGTAGGCCAGCATGCTCATTAAAGCAGGGGGGGCAGAGTTACAGAACATTCCTGGACCAAAGGGGTGGAGCTACAGAACATTCCTGAAACACATGCCCTGTGAGCATGCTCACTGAAGCAGGGGTAACAGAGCCTTCTTGTGAGGGGGCAGAGTTTAACAGAACATTCCTGAATGGTCACACAGTTCAAACAGTCACAAACCATTTTGATACATCGGGCAGGAGCCCAGCAACACAAGCTTACATTTCCAAAACAAAACATTCCGTGGGAAAAAAAATGGAGGCAAGGCAAGGGCCTGTCTTATTGTATAGCACTTCTCTTTCACCACTGGCTCCCCATTAGAACTCTCAGGCATAAAGGACCTTTCAAAGAAAAAAAAAAGCCACCTGATCCAGTTGTGCACGTCTGTATTCCCAACTATTCATGAGACTGAGGCAGAAGAATCCTGAGATCAAGGTTCAGGGCCAGCCTGGGCAACTTAGCAAGATTCTATCTCAAAATAAAAATAACTAAATAAACAGGTCTGTATAGCTCAGGGGAAGAAAGCCCTTGGGTTTGATCCCTAGTACCACAATAAAAAGTGAATCCCCAGATCACAAATTAAATCAGAATCCCTTTAATACTGACATATCTTAGTTCGTTGGTGGAACTTGGTAGTTCCTATAGTGTACCATAAGGGTAGAGAATCATTGGTACTAAAGCATTCAGAAGAATATTGATAAGCTACTTGAGAAAGATAAGAAAGGAAACAAGTGTCCAAACAGGAAGGAACACACACACACACATGCACACACACTGTCACTCATACATGCACACTCACACACAAGAAAGTATAAAATAAGATGGAAGACATAAAGGTAGAGTTAATAAATGAGTAATATTTAAAATATATATCTATCATTAAATTGTAAATCATTAGGTAAAAGATATAAACTTTTTAATGAATGGGCAAACTGACACTTCCTAAAAAAATGAATAAAATAAATCTTTTTTTAAAAAATTTATTTTATTGGTACATTTTAGGTATACAATATAATGACATTCATCATTGTAAATTTGCACCTTGACATAATCCATCTTGGTTCTTATATTTTCCCCATTCTGCTGGCCTCTCTTTAATCCCTCCATCCCTCCCTATCTACAAAGGCTTTGTTTCCATTTTATCTTTTTCTCATATTAATTCCATTCCCTTCTTTCTTTTCCCCTACCCCTTCTACTTCCCCTTTGTACATTTTCTTCCTATTTCACATTATCTATTTGTGTTTTTTTGTTTTTGTTTTGGTACTGGGGATCGAACTCAGGACCTTACACTTGCAAGGCAGGGGCTGGAACCACTGAGCTAAATTCCGGGCCCAATTATCTGTTACATCTTTTAGTCCTTATTTACACTTTCAGTTTCTCACACTAGAGAAACTATTTGGTATTTACATGTGTGTTCTATTTATTTCACTTAAGAGTATTACCTCAATGTGAAATAAAAGAAATCTTGGCAGTATCAATTCTGACCCTTCATAATCATGCTGCTTTTTCAAATTGACTGTATTCAGCCATTCATTCCACAGGATTTTCTATTTTGGTTTGGTTTGGTTTGTTTTTGATAGTTCTGGAGATTGAACTCGGGGCCTTTCACTGAGCTGCATCTCCAGCCTTTTTTATCTTTTATTCAATTCTACTGCCTCAGGCTCCTGAGTAACTGGGATTGCAAGAGTGTTGCCACCCACCTGGGTTCCATAGGTTTTTTTTTTTAAGTACTCATTATGACAGATGCCGTGCTAGGCCCTTACTTCAAAACAAACAACCATAAAAAATTTTATTTTCAAATGGTGAGAGTAAAACGTTTTGTTTCTATCTGTTTTCCAAGAAGAATTCCAATTCAGATCCTTAACACAATGCTGAAGAGCTCAAATAACCCCTGAAGTTCTTTTCAATCTACCCAACTATGCATTGATAAATATGCATTTACATATGGTGTTTTTATTGCCATCATAATACTTTCAGATAACCCAGAAAAATGGAGAATACTTTAGTCATTTTTCCAAGTTACTCGTTGCTATTTTTTTCTCTGGGCCTGTCGAATTCCACTTTATTAACTCATTTTAGTGTTCAGGCTTTCCGGGACATAAAATTTATCCACCTCAGGGCTCCTGAGCCTGCACAATGGGAAGTCAAAAGAATTTCACTGCATCTGACTCAGGACTCCTGGACATCTGGCATGGGTTGCTTCAAAACATGGGTATGTTATTCCCTGCCTCAGTGCCCCAAACCAGTAGTGTGACTCAAAGGAAATTTATTATTTTTTACTAAGGTGATGATGTGATAGATCAAAAGAGAGAAAGAAACTAACTGACCAAGTTTGAATTCAATTTTCTTTAGGAATTTCTATGTACAGCACAATTTCACAGTAGGGAAATATTTAAAAGTTGCTGCTGTTGGCAAGAATATAAGAAATAAACATGAAACCAAATTCATGGGACATCAAGCTTAATGAAACCTCTAATTGTTTACAAAACTTGAAGTCTACCTTGCAGTGGATAAAATTACATATTCTCAGCCAATTATAAGATGGATCTCGGCTCTCTAATGTCAAAAAGGGGTAAATGTTGAGTAGTTATTGCTGAGTCTTTTTCTTTCAAACCAAGGAACATAGCTGAGTTTTACACAATCCAGTGTTGGGTTTAAAAACAAGATTTCACCTTAAAACATCATGTGTCTGTTTCCTAATTTCCTTTGGCAGGCCCAAGTGTCAACATAAATTTAATGTACTGAAACTTGAGATTCTTCGTGCAGAAAAGTGGGCAAGGCTGTGTCAGTTCACCAAAAAAATACATATTATTCTTGGAGATAAAAATATTTGTTCTGTACCTGCAATCATATTAAAGTTTCCTTCATTTCCAAGTGTTCCTGGTGGGATATATGATGAAGCTCTTCAGTCTCGGCTAAGTAACCTCTCCTGGAATCACTCTGGCCAACAGGTTAGTAAAATATGGTGCTGTTCCTCTTCACCTTTCATAGGTTTCTGGGGGAGAGGCTGCACCTCGACTTTCTCCCCTGTGACAGACATATCTGAGGGTCTCCTTTCTTTGTTTTTTTTTTTGGTACCAGGGATCAAACTTGGGTCCTTGGTCTTGCCGGGTAGGCAGTGGAACCACTGAGCTAAATCCCCAGCCCTGAGGGGCTCCTTTCTAAAGAACAGCACCCTGATGGGGATGATTGCGTGAAAAAATTCTTAAGTAATTTAAGGATAACATTTGGTAAAAGCTTAGATGCAGAATGATAAGAAACCCTACCAGCATTATTGTAGATAGTTAAGCTAATTAGATACCTGGTAGGCAGTGAGACAGGGCTGCCCTCAACAATCCAGCCCTCCAGGAGCCAACACAGCAAGGAGCCAATATGGAGAACAATCAAAGCACATTCACTGGTCAGCATTATAAAAAAGAAAAGGGGAACTACTTCCTTTAGAGATAGATAGCAGTGTTTGATATTCTAAATGGGAAATTCCTTGTATGTGGCTTGTTTTCCCACTTGATCCCCATTTAATCAATATCTCTTGGGGGATTGTACTTGTAGTCTTATTGGTTGGTCATGGTTTTGTCCCACCTCATGCCCACCTTGTAAATTTCCATTGGGTCTTATAGTTTTGTCCCACTTTGTACCTGCCTCATCTCATGGCTTTGCCATGTAAAACACCTTTGAGAAGTGGGGTGGGTGGGCAACCCATTTTCTGGTCCCCCTTCTATCTTACTTAGAAGCTATCTTTCTCTCAATAAATTTTTCCTAGTCTTAATCTCCATTGTTCCTAGAATTCATTCTTTCATTTTAGAGACTAGGAACTCACATTTCAGATATCTAGTGGATTTCGGAGTTAGATCTATTCCCCCTATATCACTATGATGATTCCATTTTAAACCTCATATTTTATCAAGTTTAATATTTGTCCCAAAGAATTTTCTGAACAGAATTTTATACATTACATGACAGCTCCAATAACAACTGGCAGTGTTTTAGTGTTTATTGTATGCTTCTAACTATAAATATATATGCCATCTATGTATTTTAGTCCTTTCAATAACATTATGCAGGATATTTATTATGCTCATTTACAAATAAAAAATCAAGCCTAGAGTTCATACAACTTCTCAAATATCACCCAACTTATAAGCAATGCCATAGCATTGCTGACTCCCATTTTTTATGGCAAACTCTTGCCTCCCTTACAACAAATTTACACTTGCTGGGTCTTACAGAGTTATGCTTTTAGAGTGCATATGACGATGGGTTCCAAGAGCCAAACTGTAAATGTTCTATTTTTAAAATGACTGTCAAAACAAATTTGATTACTAATTATAAGACCATGAAAAGTTGGGAAAGAGCAAACAGTTTTTTTAGTAAATTCTGTAATATGAGAAAGCCTTATCCCTTGGGTCCTTAAAAGATAAATTAAGTAGAAATGATGAAAATGCACTTTACAAAGGGCACAGCTATTATGGATTTTCTTGAAATCAGGTGTTGATTCAGACTGAAGTTCAACCACGTCCAGGTTGGTGAGGTTCATGGTAGGTGAGCTGAGTAGGCTGGTAACAGAGAGGAGATGGATACCCTTTGAAGGGTGACACTGGGGAGGGCAGAACTGAAATCTCCAACACACTGGACTCTGAGGGGCCTAAGCAGGAATCTGAACTACTTGGGCAATTGTTGCCTTTTCTCACAACAATTGGATAAATTCTCTTAAATCACAAAAGTCTTTTAAAATAAAAACTGCTGAAAGTGCACATTCTGAAGTCTGACTGGCAATTTTTTCTTTCATTCATCGAAAAAT
The DNA here is from genome assembly GCF_000247695.1 of Heterocephalus glaber. The sequence goes on along the minus strand of NW_004624856.1, from coordinate 5,859,607 downwards.
CATCATTAACCAGCATTATGTGTCCTGAGGTATACTATTCTAATTCTTCATGAAGAATTACTTAAACTATCTCTAATTTAATAAGAAGTATGCTGAAAGCTTTGTTACTGATTCCTATTGGTGTGAAACTTGTTAGTCTTTGAGGACAGATGTAGATTAACTGTGTAAAGAATATTGAAATAATTTGAAAATTTCTTTCTCTGACCTATTAATTAGATTATTCATTGAATATATATTCAAAACTTCGTATAACATAAAAGATGATTTTTGTTTGTTTTGTTGTTTTAGTTTTTGAAAAGGCATATATACTCAGGTGAATAACTTTCAGAAGGCTTAAGTTTGACATGAAGGTGAGCAATGTGTATATACAAGGGGTGATGAAAATATGCAGTGAATGTTTAAATTTTTTAAAAAGTTATTTCAGCTGGGCATGATGACACATGCCTGTAACCCCAGCACTCAAGAAGCTGAAGCAGGAGAATTGCCTCTCATTCAAGGCCAGCCTGGGCTACATAGTGAGTTCAAGGACAGCCTGAACTACATAGGGAAACCCTGTCTCAAAACAACAACAACAACAAATTATTGTAGTTAAAAGCATAGTGCCATTAATCTCTCTCAAAATATGCCGCTTCACGTAGAATACACTTACACCATTCTTCTTGATGTATTCTGAGAAGGTAGGCAGCATAAAAAGCAGGCAGTGCATCAGGGTAAAACCACCAAGGATATTCAAGATCCTTAGGGTGTTTATAGGCTTGAAAATTTTGATAGTGAAAAAAATCTTCACTGAAATCATTTTACATGAAAATGAATAGGAGCATAATATGTAAAATAGATTACTGGTGTTGTGGGAAGATTCATTAGGAGGCTCCGCTCTCTGTTATCTCAGTAGAGCACAGAACAACTCCCGGGCACCAGTTGTGGAGGTGATGACAGTAGTAATGGCCACAATGAGAAACTCAAAGGTATAGACCCAGGACATGACACCTGGAGATAAACTGAAGCAAAAGAATCATTGAGAGACAACTATGGCTTCAAGTTCTGGTGAATTGCTGGAACCTGAAGATCTATTAATCTGCACAAGATATTGATGATTTCTAATGTAGACCTAATGGTGAGTCATCTTTATTGCTACATCTCTTAATTTATAGATGACAATTTTTTTTAAAGTGACAAGATCTATGCACCCGTTAAACTTTATTCATCTACTGTATAGAGCTGTTTGAGGACGATTTAAGCTTTGTTTTTTTAATGTGAAAAAAATTTCAAATATATAAATATTTTCCCAAAGAACACAAAATAGACATTTTATTTGTTTTAGAATTATTTCATACATGAATATTTTAAATATTTATAAGTGTACTTAAACTCTTTTATTTTTATTTTGGTAAGAAGATCCTTTGTAATAGAGTCAGCAAGTTGAGACTTTCTAATCTTTCCACATCACAGTTTTGGAAAATCAAAGCCACATTGTGCATCTTCTTAGGAATGTTTTAGTCTTCTTGTCATCAGTGATCATATGTTTCCAATATTCTGAGCCTTACAAATACCATAGAACTATTTATATATGTTTCATAACAGGCTCTTGCCAAATTGCGTCTGCAAAGCAAAGTTTTTATAAATGCCAAGTGGTTTGGCAGTGTTTAAACCCAGAGAACTTATGGGAAAAAAGTACTTAAGAAGGAGAGTGAATACTTGCCAATAAAAGATTATGAATGTTCTTCCCTCCCCGGTTCAGTTTTCCTGACTGCCATAGCATATTCTTTTATAAATCAAGCATTAAAACACTGCGTATGGTTACCTTCTTACCTAAAGTGCTGGTAGTGTAACAACAGAGAGTAGATTCAGATATATTCAGCTGTGTCTTGTGGGTGTTGGGCATGTGATATGGCATAGGAAACAGGCTTTCCTGCCAATACCAGTAGGGAAATGACATTATAACAAGTTGGGGGTGTATGGTGCAGGATTTTGAAAGAGGAGAGGCCTGAGGTTCAATTCTGACTCCGCCTCTTGGTAGGCTATAATTGTGAAGGAGTAAGAAACCATGATAAGTTTTAGATTCTCTGGTTATAATTTGAGATGACAAAAATTCTGTTCAAGTCAGAGTTTGATCATACAAAGCAAGGAAGCAATATAAGCCTTACTATGTAAACATATAAAGCAGTATACAAATAAAGGATGCCATTATTATCATCATTTATAAAATATTATTTTTGTACTGGAAAATATATAATGTATAAAGTCATATCCATCAAGCTTTCCATTTATACGTTTGCTGTCAGAGGTAAAATTAAGATGGTATCAACAATGGGCCTGGCGTGGTGGTGCGCCGCTATGGTCCCAGATGCTTGGGAGGCTGAAGTGGGAGAATTTCTTAAGCTTGATAAGCACTGAGTTCAAGACTAGTCTCAGCAAATTAAACTTCATCTACAGAAGAAAAGAAAAGAAAAGTAAATAAATACATACGTATGTCCAATTTATATCACTAAAGAGTATGGTCTCAAAGTGCATCAATTTAGCTAAAAATGTCTCCAGTTTATCTTTCTTTGTGGCTAAGTAGCACTCCATCCTATAAAAAAGCCACATCTTCCTTATCCATTCATCCACTGATGGTCACTTGAGCTGTTTCCAAGATGTAGCTATTACAAACTGTGCTGCTATAAACATGGGTGTGTATATATCATTAAAAGAAAAGATAGGGGGAGGAAGGAAGAGAAGGAGGACAAGGGTAGGATTAACAGAGAGAAAACAAATTATTAAAAATGATGTAAGGATTTCTGGCTTGGTTGCTCTTCCAGCATGTGAGGCAATTATATGTTGCCATTCTCTCTTAAAAGTGAAATACTGAGCAAATTGAAAAACAAATTGGTCATCTTAAATCCTTAGTAGGAGTCAAATCACAGAGAACACTATTGCCCCTAAAATTGGAGAGTCAGACAGGCAAATGCAGAGAATCACATTTTACCTTAGTAGAAAGGTCCATAGGAACCAGAACTAGGGTAGGAAAACCTAAACTGCAGTCAACAAATTGCAAAGGGCTTGGCAAGTCTGAGAAATAAAACTCCAGGGGGACCCAGTTGTGGGTATATGGGGGCACATACTCATGAGTTTTACTTCATTTAGTTTCTCACAGTGAAAAGCAAAGAAAAAAATCTCACCTGCTTCTGGCAAGAAAATGTAGAAAGAAACAATTTTAAAATGAACTCGGAGTATTATGTTGTTCTTTGTCTGCTCTTAAGAAAAAAATTGACCAGAGATTAGAATGATTAATTTTTATCAGATTCTAATTGATCTTGTGAAAGTGAAATACCCTACTTGAGCTTTCCACTTTAAGAAAGAAAATACCCCCTCCTCCAAAGAAAGAAAATACCCAATTTAGTTTGCCTATAGCTGTTAGTGTGAGAGACATACTGAACTCTAGCCCACTGTAGCTGCCCTGTCCCAGGTGTAGTAGAGGAGGAAACCTGAAAGATGCTTAGGAGGGTAAAGGTCTAAGATACAGGATCACTAAGACTGAAACTTCATCATAGACTACGAAGGCTTCTCTCCCCCCACAATGTATGCCTGATTTATAAAGGCTTATTTATAGCAACCCATTTCACCCAGTATGCCTTGCACAAATATCAGGAGAAAAGACACAAGGTATAAAGAAGACAAAATAGATAGACAGAAGAGATAGAGCAAGCATCAGAGCCAGAATCCAATGTGGCAGGATGTTAGAATTATCAGACTGAGAATGTAAAACAGCTGTGATTTAGTTATCTGATAGATAAAGATGCATGAAAGAAGAGAATGAAGACAGTCTTTGATGGACACAACTGAAGAATGAATCTTTGAGCCTGAGAATATCACAATAGCAAATTTAAAACAGAAAATGGGAGAGGAAGAAAGACTGAAAAATAATAAGGATAAAACACACAAGAACTGTGGAAAAGCTACAAAGGTGGATGCACGTGTTCTAGGAATAACAGAAGGTGGAAATGCCAGAAGAGGTCTAGTTTTTAAAATAATGGCTAAGAAATCTCCTGAAATTTATGTCAGACACCAAACCACCAGGAATCTCAGAGAATCTCAAGCAAAATATAAATGAGGAAAAGTTATACTGAAGCATATCTTATTAAAACTACATTTTTTCCCTACTTTCTATTCCCCAACCCCCCTCCCTAGTTCCATCTCCTTTGAACATTTTCTTCTATTCACATTATTTATTATACATTTTGGTCAGCATTTACACTTTCAGTTTCTCACAGCAGAGAAACAATGTGTTATTTATACACGTGTGTCCTATTTCTTGTACAGGTTCAAATTTCCAATGATGAATGTGGTCATGATGCATACTTACAATGTACCAATAAACTTAATGAATAAAAAAACTACAGAAAAATGAAAAACAGAGAAAAAAATCCTGATAGACCCTGGGGAAGGGAGAGAAGGGTGACATAACTTTACTTGAAAGAACAGAAAGTAAAATTTGCTTCCTACTTGTCAGAAGCCATTAAACACAAAGAGAGTAAAGTGAAATATCTAAAGTCTTGAGAGAAATATAACACTAACTTGGAATTTTGTACCTTACAAAAGTGAAGAAGAAATGAAGATTTTCTTAGGCAATCAAAAATTGGGGAAATTTCTTGCTAGTAGAGCTTCCTGGAAGAAATGTTAAAAGAAGTTCTTTGTAAGGGCCAGGGATTTAGCTCAGTGGTTCCGGCACCTGCCTCGCAAGAGCAAAGACCCGAGTTTGATCTCCGGTACAAAAAAAAAAAAAGAAGTTCTTTGTAGAGATAAAATTGTCAATCAGAAACTCATATTATATAGAGAGAAGAGCAGTGGAAAAGATCAAATTTTAAGAAACTATTTTCATATTCTTAATCTAACAAAAGTTTGTTAAATATAACAATATTAATAATTTACTCAATTATATATGTTCATATATGAGTATGTGCTTATATATAAGTAAAGGAAATGACAATGATGATAAAAGGGTCAAGAGGGAAGAATAAAAATTAGTTTGCTATTGTAAAATGATCCTACTACCATTAAATAGTCATGTTATTTGAAAATTAACTTTGATTAGTTGTAAATCTATACTGCAAAATATTAGGCAAGCATGAAGCAGGTTACATAATAATCATTGATATGCTAAGAAAGAGAGAAAATGAAATTATATAAAATGTTCATTTAAGAGCAGAAAAAGTACAAGATAAAAATAGTAATAATAGCATAAGAAGTAGATATATATGATAGATACTAAACTATATCAATAATCACTTCAAAGGTCAATGGTCTAAATACATCAATTAAAAGATAGAGTTTGTCAAGTTAACGAAATATAATGACTCGATTTTACATTGTAAGAAATTTACTCTAAATATAAAAACAGGTACACTAAGTAGAAGAAGAAAGGTATATCATGCTAACACTAACCAAAAGAAAACAAGTATGGTTATATTAATTTTAAACAGAGAAGATACCTGAGCAAAAATATTTATCAAGGATATATAAGGCATTTCATAATGAGAAAGGGGTCAATTCTCTAAAAAGGCATAACACTCTTTACTGTGTATGTAACTAAAAAGAGAATACCAAAATATATGGGGCAAAAATTGATAGAACTCCGAGGAGAAATATATGAGTTCACTAATACAGTTGGAGACCTCAATACCACTCTATAAAAAATGTCAGGATCTACCAAATCATGGAAGACATAGTTGAACTAAATAAATATGAATATAATTGAAAATCATCTGAATAAAGCTGACACCCATGGAGTCCTTCCTCTAACAAGAAGAATGTTCTTCTCAAGCTCATAAGGAACATTCATTAAGATAGACCATTTTCTGGACCATAAAACACACCTTAACAAGGTGAAATAAGTAAAAATAATTCATTTACTCTCAAACCATAATAGAATTAAATTAGAAATCAATAACAGAAAGACAGCTAGAAAAAATCTCAAAAATTTGGTGACTAAACAATGCACTTCCAAATAACACATACAAGAAATCACAAGATTAAGAAAGGTGAACTAAATGAAAACGATACCAGTCATCGTATTTCAGAGATGCAGTAGAAGTGGTACTTTGAGAGAATTCATAGCATTAAATGTGCTTTTTTCTTTTTCTTTTTCTTTTTTTTTTCTGATACCAGAGATTGAACTCAGGACCTTGAGCTTGCCAGGCAGGTGCAGCAACCCTGAGCTACATCCTGGGATCGACGCACATATTTAAAAAGGAAGAAATACTTGAAATCAGTCAACTAAGCTTCTACCTTTGGAAACCAAAATATGAGTGACTTAAATGAAAGTAAGTTAAAAAAAACAATAAAAATTAGAGCAAAATCAATGAAGCTCAAAATAGAAAATAGATAAAAATCAATGAAACCAAATCTGATTTAAGAAATGACAAACCACTAATCATGCTAAGAAAACAAGGAAGATACAAATTACATATGTCAGAAATGAAAGAAGGAATACCACTATGACTTTCATGGACATTAAAAAGATAATAAAGGGATACTATGAAAGCTCTATGGCTCCAAATTTGATAACCCAGGTAAAATGAAGAAATTTATAGAATGAAACAATTTATAAACAATGATAAAAGACCCAGTTTGTCAAAATTACACAAGAAAAAACAGAATATCAAATAGCCCTACATTTGTTAAATAAATTGAATCAATAATTGATAATCTCTCAAAACAGAAAGCACTAGGCTCAGGTAGCATCACTGATGAATTCTATCCACATCTAAAGAAGAAATTATGCCAATTCTCAATAATGCTCTCAATTTTTCAGAGCATAGAAGCAGAAAGAATAGTTCACAGTTCATTTTATGAGACTGTCATTACCCCAGGGCCAAAAATAAACAAAAGAAATTAAAACTACAGACCAAAGCCTCTCATGAATAATCATCTGTAACATGAATATTGATATAAATATCCTCAAAAATATTGACAAAATCCAACAATGATTAAAAATTATACACTTGCATAGTAGTATTTACCAGGTATGCATAGCTCATCCAATATTTCAAAATCTATAAATGTAATCTAGTACATCAATAGGCTGAAGAAGAAAAATTAAATGAGCATCTAAATAGATGTGGGAAAAGTTTTGTGAGAGCACATAACTACTTGTGGTGAAAATTCCCTGAAAACTAGAAGTAGAGGAAAGCATCCTCACAGTGGTAATATCTACAAGGCCATCTTCATACATCACAGTGAGAAAACGATGTGTTCTCCTCTTGACCAAGGACAGACGAGGTCGCCTGTCACCACTCCTTTCAACATCTTCTGAGAGAGACAATGCAATGAAGTGAGAAACAGAAATGAAAGATATTCTGACTGTAAAGGAGATATAAAACTATCTTTGTTCACCTGATAAGATCATCTATATCAAAACTAATAATTTCTGTTCAAAGGAGAATATCACAGAAAAAACTGTTAAAGGGGAACTTTCTGGAATGAGACATTTCATGAGCCCTAAATCTGAGAAGAGAATAGTACCAAAAATGAAGAAAGAATCGCCACAAATCAGCAAGAAAACTAGGGGAAACACAACAGAAAAATTGTGCAAGGACACCGAGGCAAAAGACACACAATGGAAGGACCTACATGGCTTTCATGTGGGATTGGTAAGAATAGCTGATCACAGAAATGCATGTTACACTGTAGACTGAGTTTCTGTAAGTGATGAGAACAGGAAAAGGAGTAGTAGAGAAAATAATGGCATTAGACAAAGCAGACCAATGTTAGTAGCATACCATAAAGGGAGCACTGTAATCAGATAAACTATGTAAATAGGTTTATATTTTGCAAAGTGGAAGGAGGGAAAGAGAGGAGAAAAAATGAAAAAAAAAGAATTACGATGTGCTGTGTAATGTGCCAACTCCCCATGGTGAATGTAATCATTAGGCACTGCAAACATGTATTAATAAAAATAAAAAAATAAATGGAATACATTTTAAAGATTAAAAAATGAAAAAGCAAAAATTAAAACAAAATGTACTTCAAATAAATGAATAGAGAAAATTGTTGAATTTAAAGCCATTTAATATGAAAATTTTTGTTAAAACATAAGGAAATAAAGACAGAGAGAGCACAAGAGATCATTAATATTGGCAAAAACTGGTAGAAGCAGTGAAAGGAGAGTAGTGATGTGACAGTGTTTGATCTGGAGCCCTAACATGAACATGTGAAGCTGGTAGTGCAAGATAACCAGCTTGCTCTCCCTGAGGCCGCCAGGCGGAGAATTCCTTTCACATCAATGTTTTTATTGTTCAAATCTCAACGTTTTATTTTATGCTCAACATCTAACATAGATAAGTACATTTTAACCTTCTAAAATTAGATTATGCACCTATATAACTTCATTCTCTTGTCGCATGATTATTAACTAGAAGCCTTTGTAATACGGGAAGACATTGGACCCCTTCTCAGAATGTTTCACCTCATATTCACTTGCTAAGTATTATTAACAGGCTTTGTCATCATCTGTGGTTCTTGGCATGTAGACAATGACAGGTACGAGATATTTATAGATAAACACAGGTTTTGTAAATGCATCTGCAGGGGAGCTCCACAGGTAGCTGGATGACCCTTGTTGCCTGGCAACACCACTGTTACTGACAACGTGGGAGTCCACTGAATGGTAAGAGGCAGATGTTGAAAATAGAACATGCAGTAGTTATTTGTCTAGATTTGGATCTGCCTGGTTTTCTATAACTTGTGAAAAATACTGGCCTTGGAAGTATTTTTTCTCATTTATAACCCTGTTAACATAGTAGAAGCAACATTTCAGTAAACTCTTCCAATCTCATCTCTTTATAAGTGGGAATGTTCCAAGGCAACCAAAGGCAATTGTTTGATGTACTTTATCCTGAACAGGTTTTGAGTGAAAAGACAGTAATTATCAACTGAAAAGCATTTCTAAGAATCAAGCTTTAAAATTTCTCATCTACCATAAAATTTAGTTATATTTTAAAGGAATCTGATTACATGTAACTGAAACATCTGATAACATTCCCCCCCCCACTTTGTAGTTGCTATTTAGGCTATCAGTTATCTTGTTAATCTTTAAACCTTGCATAATGTTATATGCAAAAAACAAGAGGAGATGATACTATGTACTATATTCCAATTCCTCATTTTCATTTACTTTGCCTTTTCTGTTTTTACAATTAGCAAGCTAATAGACAGAAATCACAAATCTTAAGCAATGTAAGCATTATGCCAATTCAGTATTACCCCTTGCCTTTGATAAATAGTCTAATTTCAAAAAATAGCTAAGGAAAAGATTTATTTGGATTGACAAATCTTTCTAATTTCATTGAGGCATTTTAATGATATTAAACTTAATTTATGGAATTTTAATTAGCATTATCCCATGTTTTCCACTGTATCTTGTAGCACCCTTGGGAGTCTATCTCCCATGCACCCATTCTCCCTTTCCTTCTCATCATTCTTATTTTTTATTATAATCATTTTATTGTCAAAAATGTGTTTTCATTTGTCTCTCTGAGTTATTTTTTCTCCTTACTCAGTCACGTGACTGTATATACACCATGCAATGTGTTTGCTCAGTGTCATTTGAGAGATGAGCTGATCTCAGCCTCCCAGGAGGATGCCTATACCATGGGTAATCCTCAATGCAGAGCTTGGACTTACAGAAGAGTGGTGAGATTTGATGGCTCTATCATAATGAGCTGCTCAGTGCCAAGTCTTCTCAGCACTACTACTCTACAATTATGCAACGCTATACTTGAAAGAAAATATGTGATCCTGTAAGGTATAGATTTTCATTTAAAACCTCCTAGATGTCTCACTGTTGTGCTTGAAAGATTAATGTGCAGTTGTTTTAAATCTAGCTACAAAAATCACTCTTATGAATTCCTTTAATATATTCTTATTTTACTTTTACTACCTTCTCCATAAAATTTTGAGTATATATATACAT
>NW_004624856.1:5757928-5822774 GCF_000247695.1 Heterocephalus glaber | reverse complement strand
GGAGCAGTGGTAGGGATGGTGGCCCCAAAACCCTTTCCTGTGGGCTGGGAGCAGCCAGAGGGATGATGGCCAGGAAACCCCTTCCTCTGGACCAGGAGCAGTGGGATGGTGTCTCAGAAGCCCCTTCCCCTGGTCCAGGAGCAGCAGGACAGAAGGTGGCCCAAAAGCCCTTTCCTCTGGGCTGGGAGCAGCAGGAGGGATGGTGACTGGGAAGCCCCTTCCTCTAGACCAGGAACAGTGTGATGATGGCTCAGAAGCCCCTACCTCTGGGCCAGGAACAGTGGGACTCAGTACCTTGGTCTGGTGGTCTAGTGTCCTCTGTGTCTTTGTATTGTGGAATCAGGTGGCTGCCTGTCTGCCCCGGGGTGATTTGGTGTCTTCTGCATGACTCAGGACCTCAGTAGGGAATGGGCAGACCTGCCTGTCTGCATTGGGGTGAGTAGGTGCCTTCTGCATGACTCAGGACCTTGGTAGAGCATGCAGAGGCCTATCTGTCTGCAGTGGGCTGATTCTGGGATATTTTTAATATGATTCTCAAGGGCCTTAGGATTTTTTGAATGGTAAATTAATGTTGGTTTCAACTTAAAATCACCAGTTTTATTAGCCCCTAATAAGAACTTCATTTTTAAAAAAACTTAAAGCCAACTATTGGGTTTTCCTCTCCAGCAATGAAAGTCCTAGATGACACCTCCTTCCATTATAAAGTGGGTTCATCCATGTTGGAAACATAAGTGTTGGAGGCATTCACCTTAATTGTTATCTTAGATATATTGCCTGGATACCTTCTTGTGACTTTGGCATCAGGACAAGTGCTTCACCTTGCACTTTGATGTCACAACATAGTTTCTTTCCTTGAATCCCATGAATTAACCTCTACTACCTTAAAACTTCAGCCTTCATATAGTTGGAGAGAGTTAGGGCCTTGCTATGAGTTAGGCACTGGCTTAAGAGAATGCAACAGCCTGCACTTTTCACAGCCCCCAAAATGTTCTCCCTGTCAACAATAAGGTTGTTTGGCTTTCTTATCATTTGTATATTCACAGAAGTAGCACTTTTCATCTCTGTCAAGAACTTTTCCCTTGCACACAAAACTCAGCTAGCTGGCACAAAAGGCTTAGCTTTCAGTCTGGCCCACATTGCCATGCTTTTTCCTTATTAAGCTTAATCCTCCCTCACTTTTGAAAGTAACAGACATGCAATTCTTCCTTGCATTTGAACACTTTTAAGCCAGTATAGTGTTGCTGGATGACTAATTTAGATCTTCTTGTGCTTAAGGGACTGGGAAGGCCTGAAGAGATGAAAACACATGAGGAAAAGCTAGTTTGTGGAGTAGTTATGACACTTATAACATTTATCAATTAAAATTGTCATATGAGCCCAGCTCATGGTGTCCCAAAACAGTTACAATGCTACCTAGAAGATCACTGATAACAGATAACCATTAACAATCAAATAATAATGAAATGTTTGAAATGCTGAGATCATTATGCAAGTGCACAGAGGCACAAAATGAGCATATGTTGAGGGGACTAAGAGGTGATCTCAAGGCAGGGTTGCCACAAACTGTCAGTATGTAGACAAAGCACACTTTCTGTAAAATATAGTAAAGTGAGGTGTCCAGGTAACTGGTTTTGCTTGATTTCTTTCTATGAACTTATAAAGAGAACATTTATTTAAAAGTCAATGTAATATGACTCCTGGTGTGGAGAAAGAAGATGCATGCTGCAATCAGAACTCAGTACATACCCTGAAAGTGTTTAAATTCTGTGAGTTCACAACTGAGCTACTTCATGATTAATCCTTATACATGAACCTTTAGCTCAAAAACAATATATGTGTGCATTTTAAATTATACTGAGAATAAAGTTCTCTCATCATGTCTTCATTTGGTAAACCAATTATAATACTTCATTACTCTTCAGAGAATAAATGTCATTAAATAAAATCTGAGATCTAGGCATCCTAAGGATTTTTCACAATGATACTCTGTTAGCACTATAAATAGAGTAGTGAATCCCTATGGGTTAACATTGTGAGTTAATTTTAGAATGGGAATTTGAAACATTTAGAACAGAATTGTTTTTAGTGACCAAATTCATGCCCTGAATTTTGAAAAAAAAAGAGTAACAACAATAAAGACATGAATTATGAGTTTGAGAAATCTTCAGGTAAAGAAACTAGCTAAGTTTAGCTAAAGTAGAGTTGAATATTCTGACATTATTACCCAGATAATTAGACAATGAATTAGATAAAAGGCAAAAACCTTTAAAATTATCACAAACTTTCATGAAATCCATAACCTATAAAATTTATAGCTTTGAATACTCTAGGTTTTTTTCACTGCTCATTTGGCTTTTTCATGACTTTAAGTAATCAGCTCATAGAAATAGGAGCAGGTGATAGAAAACCCGAATATTTTAAATCACAATGTCAGGGGTATGGATCCTGTCAAACTCATTTTCCTAATGCTATCTTATGAACTCTCTTCAATGTTTGTACCAAGCTCTAATCTATAAGGTACCAAAATATTGCTTATGCTCAAAGCAGGCTGTAAGCAGTGCAGGCTGTAAAGAGTTAAACCCACAATTGGCCGGTTTATAGAAATGAGTCCAGCTCAAGCACATATGCAGAGGTCAGAGTAATTTGCACTCAAATTCTGTTCCCACAACTAAAACCTTTTTAACTAGAAGGACAATGTTCTAATTAAAACCCTATATTTTGTCTATTCTGTTTCTAATTTGAGAATGCTTTGTCTTGTCCTTTAGGAACCTTATCTTCAGCAGTTTCCATAGAAACTGCACAATTGCTCATCTTTGCATGTAGCTCACCTTTACCCCAATTGATTACCAATAAAAATCAGTAGCTTGGACTGGCCAACACCTTTGTTGGTTGTACTGGCATTGGTCATCCTGGCCCCTGCTTTCTGTGTCTCTTAGTTCTGTCTTTTAGTTTTGTTCTCAGGCCTGTGTTGTACACTGGGCAGGAGACTGAAGCCTACTGCAGAGGTTTCCAGTAACATTTCAGAGGTCCCCAGTATGAATTAATTTAAACCTTGTGTCATGTTGGATTGAGATATTTTAAATTTATTATTAAGAAATCAAATAATACACATTCAGTCACAAACAACTGTATATTCTCTCTCAACACAATTCTACAGTCTTCCTTCCCTAGGAGTGCCTTAGATCAGCTTGCTATAACAAATACCAGGCACTGGCTTAAAGAACCAATATTTATTTCTCAGAATTCTAGAATTCTAGCATGCCAGCATGGTCAGGGTTTTGTTGTAGTCCTTCTTTCTGGGCTGCAGAAACCTAAATTCTTGTTGTGTTCTCATAGAGCAGAGAGAAGAGAGAAGAGGGAGAGAGAGACAGAGACAGAGAGAGAGAGAGACAGAGAGAGAGAGAGAGAAAGAGAGAGAGAGAGAGAAAGAGAGAGAGAGAGAGAAAGAGAGAGAGAGAATTCTTCAGTCTCTCCTCTTACAAGGCAATAATCCCATCAGGAGGGCCCCTTTACAAATTCATCCTGAAGTCCCAAACTATAAACAACATTATATCAGAAATTAGGGTTTCAACATTAATACATTAATTTTGGGAGGACATAGACAACCATGGCAAGACGTAACCATCATTGTGAATTTGGTGCTTCTCATGCTTGAAATTTGTTTTGACTTTTATTTTTTTATTATTTATTTATTTGTTACCAGGGATCGAACTCAGGTCCTTGCGCAAAACCTTGGAGCAAAACCACTGAGCTAAATCCCCGGCCCAGCTTTGACTTTTAAAAAAACTTTTTTTAGAAGAGTTTTTTATTGTCCACAGCAATATTGAGTGGAGGTAGAGAAAGCACATAAACCCTACTCCCTATTTCATAGTCTCCCCACTGATCAAGCCCTCACACTAGAGTGACACACATGCTAACCTTGGATGGGCCTGAGTCCAGCCGCTGTTGGGCCATTTCCATGGAGTTTTGTTGCTTTGAGAGTATCCTGTATACGTGATCTTCTTCATCAACCTTGTCTTTTAGTTCTTACTCTCTCCTCACATTGGGTTTACTTTCGATTATATTTTTTATATTCTGGATTTCTGCTTGATGCCTCTTCATGATCTTTAATTCTTTATTAAAATGGCCATCCATGTCTCATACTATCTTGTTTAATTCAGTTCGTTTTTTGTTTGAATCTCTTTTAAGCTCAATGAACTCTTTATTAATTATATCCTTTTTCTGTTTATGCACACTTTCTTTGAATTCACTGAACATCTGGATCTGTTTGTTTCTGTTTGATCTCTTCAAACATTTTAACTATTTGATGTTTTTGAGTTCTTTTGTTCTTTACCTGAGTTGCTCCACTCAGTGCCTGTGAGATGAGCTTCTGGCAATTAAGAGTTTTTGGAGGCATCTTGAGGGTTGGGGATATGTTAGGGTACAAAAACTGTTATTACTTTGCAGATCTCTGTAGTCAAGGGGTGTTTTCTTCTAACATGACCCTGACTTTGGTTATGTTTGGATGTGTAGGCCTCTTCAACCTACTTAGGGAAGGAGGGTACATCCTGATCATTGCACTGCAAGGAGAGACTCACTGTACTATTAGCATCTATAGGACCAACCATATAGCAACCATGTAATTCACCATATAGCAACCATGTAACTCAAAGACTAATCTAACAATTTTACCCTTTTATCAACAAATCTGGAAAGTCTCTGATGTGGTACTGACAACAAGTAGGCTGGTATGTAGAAGATGAGAGAAGGAAAAGGAAGAAAAAAAGAAAGAAAATAGTTCAGAAAGATGGAAAGAAGGATAGATAATGGCCAATGAAAGAAAGAAAAAGATAGTTTGTTGGGATTACTTTTATGTCTGAAATGGAACGTTGTGGAGAGGGAGTTAGGAAAGTTATTTGCCAGAGCAAGAAAAAAGAAGGAAAGGAGGAAAATATAACCGGAGATTGAGGGAACCTATAAGAAGGCCAGAAAAAATTAATATGTTGATAGAAATCTCATGTTTGAATCCTCCATACACAGTTTTGGTGAGAGTTAACTGGACATGACCGTGAAAGATTCTATCTAAACTAAAACAATAATTAATTCTTATTTTCCACTTCACATACAGAAACATCTCCATACATACACTACACAAAAGTAAAAAGGAAGAAGAGAGAAAACAACCATACACGTAAAAACACAGAAGTAGACTCTGCTCACTCGGTCCTAATTACTCTGAAGTCAGTTTGACCCCCATGTTTATAAATGGAGAAGCTTAATTGCAGCAGTTGTGAGGGGCAGATCTCTAGTCCCCTGTGATTGGGTCCAGAAGGTCAGTGTGTCCAGCTCATCCCCCTTCTATGATATTCCCTTGATGGACAGGGAATGCAGGAACTGGGGTCTGGAGGAATACCTGAGACTGCTTCTTGTTCCCTCTGCAGGCAGCACTCTGCTGGTTTCAGCTGCACTCCTGTGGGTCTGAAGAGCCAGAGGTGGTTTTCATTATTATTATTATTAATCATTATCACTATTATTGCCTCTGTCTTATGGTGGAAAACTCTCAATTGTCTGAGATGGGACAGGTCGCAATGTGACTGATCAAGTATCCAGTTTTCCTCTGATTTCCTTAAGGGCCTTCTGCTTCTCCACCCATTTCCCAGGAAGATGATCCCTGCAGTGACTCACCTCTGGTGTTTCTGCACTGCTCTAGGTAGCTTGTCCCGCAGCCCTCACTGGACATTGTGCACCTCTCCAGCTCTCTGCCTGCACCAAACTCTGTCTGCCCCAACAAAGCACCTCTGTCCTTCCCACAAAATCAGTGGTGCTGAGGGCACACAGAGATCAGCACCTTTTGTGGTGGGAGGAGGGCTCCTAACTGAGCTTTGTAGAGTCTGGAGTGTGTGGCAGGTAGGATATCCCAGGGAATGCACTAGTGTTTGAGGGAGGATGAGAGAATATTGCCCATTACTCATTTCCTCCCTTTACCCAGCACTTACTGATGTGCTTTCTATCACTAAATATAAATGGTAATTTTGGAAATTGATAGCAATGTACTCATATGCTATGTGCTAATTATAGCCTCTTTAATTCAGTATAATTCTATAGTTCATATTTTTATATTCATCTGTGTTGTAGTATTATTACTACTATATGTTTTATTTGTGTATTTGTAGTTTATTCTTTTTTATTTCTGAGTACTGTTTCTTTGAATGGACGTACCATTATTTTTGATGCATTTACTAGTGATGAATATTTGGATTATTTGCATTTAAGTTTATCAATACATATAAATCTTTTGAAAATGTCTACATATATTCTAATGTGAGCATATGATTCTTTTCTCCTGGCTATATACCCACAAATGAATTGCCTGGGTATATCATTTTTGTTTTTCAATTTTTTTCTTGAGACAGGGTATCATGATGCAGTCCAGGCTGGCCTTGAACAAACAGCAATCCTCATCCCTCGGCCTCCCAAGTGCTGGGATTACAGGCATGTGCCACCATGCCTGACCTTAAATTACTTTCTAAACTGATTTCACATTTCTACCAGCAGTGCATATGAATTCCAATTCCTGCATATCCTTGTGCAAGTAAGACTTCTTTTTTGTGTTCATTTCTTTGCTTGGTTTTGGAAATTCAAACAACAATCTGATATGAAAATAGGTAAACTTTTGGAAATTCTTAGAGGGCATTTATCATTGTTTAACTAGAGCAAAGTTCCTATCATATAATACTCCCTCTCATCTTCCAACATAGGTGTTGGACTTACTTTTGTCCATTCTGTCACTGAAGGTGTAATATTTCAAAGGCTCTTGCCTTATACATCTTTCCTCTCTCCCTAATATTTGTGGTCAAAAAAGATTAATTTTCTATCTGTTCATGGGTTAGTAGTCTGAAAGCAGAAAAATTCCCACTACCCTCTCCTTCTATTCCAATTGATTCCCCTTTCTACCCTTACTCTCAGTTCCCATGTTCTCCCTTTCTGTTCTGTTTCCCTGTTTCATTTTGCTCTGGCCAAAAATGAAGTTACACTCATTCATTAAAATACAATAATACATATTTACAATTTTGATGAGTTCTACACTAAAACCCTTAGCCAATTAGAAAAGTAGAATATAATAAAAGATTTGGAATAGCATGAATCACAATAGCAAAGAAATTGATATAGCCCTAATATTAAATAATAAATAAGAAATATATGCTATATACATAAAATAAAATACTATTTAGCCTTAGAAAAGAATACCCTATCATATACCACAATATGAATGAACCTTTAGGACAGTATTCTAAATGAAATATATCATTCACAGAAAAGGTGAATGGTGTATGATTCCCCTTAGAGAAAGTATTTAAAATAGGAAAACTCAAAGAAACAGAAAGTAGAGTGGTATTACCAAGAGCAGGGAAAGGAAGAAAATAGTTTCTTAATGAATATAGAGCTTCAGATTTGCAAGATGAAACATTCTGAAGATCTTTTTCACAAAAATGGAAATATACTTAATAGTATCAAGCTTTATTTAAAACCAGTTAAGACTGTACATTTCACGTTATTTTTTTCACAATATAAGTAAATGAATGAATGCTTTGTGCAAGTTTCTATCAGTTCTAAGAAACTGTCTTCCTGTTTCTTCTGTGCTAGGAAGATTACTAACTTTTCCCACAAATATTGGTATGCATATTTAGGGACGCTTTTGAGCAACACTAACAACAATAGGTCCACTGTGATGAATTTCTGAATGCAGAATGAAGCCAAGAGAATTTGAAAAGATTTGGACTCACTATGACCTCAACTCATTGAAGTTCAGATTCCATGGCTCACAGGGCAGCTGAGTTTCCTACTTACAGATGTCAGCTGAAGCATGAGATTTTATTTAACTTAAAGGCAACTCCCTCTGCACTTTCTTTATCACCAGTGAAACTTGGAGGAAATTGTTCTCTGAGAACTATGAGAGTTTCTTTTTATGGGACAATTGTATATACTCACATCTGATTATTTTGAAACTTATCTTTAAAAGTTACCTTACTTCACAATACCCCTGAAAATATAAAAATAAACAAGGGTAGACTTGCTTCATTTATTTTAAATCAGGAATAATAAAAACAGCATTTTTGAAATATATTCAAAATATGTTAAAATAAACATTGTTTTAGAAACTTTATGTGCATTGACAATAGTATATGTTGCCTTACTATGTTCTTGACTTCTTCAAGCTGTCATTGTAAAAGCAGTTATTTAACTTTTTGGCTAACTTCCAGCTAGGAATTATAGATGAAAGAATAAAGGGAAAGACTCATTAAAAGTCTGTCAGTATATTAAATAGCTTCACTCTTGTAATGCAATCATTTAACAGTGCATCTCTTTCAATTAATTTCTTTTATTAATCTGAATTTGTATTTTTGAGTCCTTTAAAAGGCTGCTCAACAGGAGAGAATTTTGAGTTCAAAATTTGAGGAGAGGAAAGAAATATTCTTATCCACAAAATTATTTTCATAAACAATCTTATGAATTTAGCATGTGATGGTAAATTTTCAGACTCAGTAGCTTTTCTTCTTAAGAACTATTTAAAAAAATTAATATTATTGGTAAATTTTAGCTATACAATATAATGACATTCATCATTGGAAATTTGCAACTTTACATAACCTCTCTTGGTTCTTATTTTTTCCCCATTTCCCTGCCCTCCCTTCAACCCTTAAGAATATTTAATAGTAGATTTGACTCATTTCAGGAACAATAATATTAAAATAATAAAAGTTTTCCCACAACTGCCCTTGGACCTTTAGTTAATTTTCAAGATTGCAATTACTCCTTACACTTTCAAGTAATTCTTAATCATTATTCTAAAAATAATAGTCTCTGAGGTTACAGAATCCAAGTGACTAAAAATTTAAGAAATAGAAGATTTATTGTAACAAAAATCATTTAAAATATATTTCCCAACCATATCAAGGTTTAGAAAACAAAAAATAAACTTTTCAAAATTTGTACTCCTTGTAATAATTCAAAAGCTTTTAATATAAGTTTTAGATATTGTATCTACATCCTGATTATACCCACACTCTAGATGGTAGAGTGATTTCAAATGTAACTTGAAGGTAAATTTAATGAAATGACTTCTCCTTTCTTTGGTGGCATAATAAATCTATATTGTAAAGCAACCCTATGTTGCACTGTGTAAATTGGATACTACACAGTGATGTGATAAAAACACTCACTGAGTACTGCTGAGTGTCATTGAGGAAAGTCAGGGTCTTCGATTTGACAAGCAGCACACTGAGCCTCAGGCACAGTGTGGGACAAATTGCACTTTGTTCAGTGCAGTCAGTTGGCTTTGAGCTACAGTTGAGAAAAGTGTGTCTAGGATATGCCACAACCCTAATTCCAACCCTAACCCTAACCCAGGCCTGTGGGTCATGAACAACACATTAACATTATATTAGTCAATTTCATTGAAGTCATGCAACTGTGTCACTTCAGATTCCAGCTTTTCAAGGTATGTTACCCTGGAAGACAAAAACTTCCATCTATGATTATGATTCTGAGACCAAAGCTCAGAGCTCTCTATGGAAATCTACTCAATTCTCCTGGGGTAAAAACAGCACATCAAACAAGACCTAACGTCAAGGTGATGGTAATTGTCTTTTCTGACCTTGACAGAATTGTGCAAGTTCCGTTTATACCCAGGAACATTATGATGAACTCAAATACTGGTGATGTACTGTATGATCTTGCTAGAGCATTTAAGAAAAAAATGTGTGAGAAATGGAAAATGGTTTAAACCTCTACCATGACAATGCTTCATGCCACACAACCTTTCTGAGGTGACAATTTCTGTCAAAAGAAAACACTGTGCGCCTTCTCATCCACTTTATCCACTACAACTGGCATCATGTGACTTCTGGATCCTCCCTAAAATATGAATGGCCATAAAAGATAAATGCTTTGAATTTATTTAAAACAACATGAAGGCACCACAGCAGCACAACAAAAGACACTCATGAAAGGAACTTCTGCAAATGCTTCAGAAAGTGGCAAGAACAAAGGGATATGCATGTCTGAAGCAAGGGAAAATATTTTGAGAGGATTAATGGCAATGTGTCTTTTACTGTAATATTTGTTTAAAAATTTAAACATTTACTATGTGTTTTGATCACATCACTTATGGAGTACACAGGGGCAGCAGCATGAGGTTGGAAAAGGAATTCTAGACCTGAATCCAGAGGTAGCTCCTCCTCTGAAAAGTAACTGTTTACCCTGGACAATGCAGTATTTCTTCCCTGAAGATAGGTACAAAAATAATTACCCTACAGTCTTATCAGGCTATTACTAGAATCACATAAGAATCTTAAATAAAGCCAAGTTAAAAATTATAAAATTTAAAAAAATATAAACCTTTACATTTTGACTTACCACATCTATAACACAATGATTAAGAATCATAGACTTTTAGAACTAGAATGACATAGATGGCATTTTCTAGTCTCATGTATTGTAATAATTTATAGTAACACAGCTTATTGGAAATTTCATAAAAAAAATTTTTTTGTATTTTGTAAAAACACAAATTTATATACAAAATACTGCAAATAATTTCATGTGGTTGGTGTATTTTGAGTATGATCTTCTGATCAGTGTCAATGCTTTGTTCTCTAGAGTGGCCAGGAGACCTACAGAAGCAAAGAGACATCAGTAAAGTCAGACAGGAAGTTAGCAGCCCAGGTGGTTCTAGAATAAATCCCTGCAGTCACATTCCGGGGCTTTATTCCCCAGAGCAGGACTGGTAATTGTGTCCAACTTTTCATCTCAAAGAGAGAGTTCTGGAGGCAACACAAAAGAATGCCTTCAAAATCCTTACCACTTATTTTACCTGTTTTCTACATTCCACTGTCAAGATTCCATTTGAGCTGAAAAATGAGGAGGAGAAGGAGGAGAGGAAAGAGGGGGAGAAGGAGGAGAACAAAGTGTGGAAGCTACCACTGTAGAAAGATAACAAAATAAGAGATATGAAGTGAGAAAATTAAAGCGATACTAAAGTCAGGGTTCTCCTTTCTTTGTTTTGCCCTTTCTGAAGAAAAGGGTAACTCCCAGAACTTAGGAAGTCCTCTAACAACCACACATTGTCTGATGGTCCATGAATGAATAGCTCTAAAAATATTAAAGGAACTGAATTCAGAATTTTAAAACTTCAAAAATGTAATCTCCAGGTCTGTCTCACAGAAGAATTCTACCAAATGTTTAAAGAATTACACGTTTATACTATAGAAAATACAAAAGGGGACATTTATAAATTCATTTTGTGACACTAGTATTACCTTAATAACAAAGTAAAATAAGGGAAACTTAAAAAAAATAAGAAGAAAGTGGAAAAAGAAAGAGACAGTCAACCACAGACCGAAATTCTTTATCAAAGTAACTACAAAAAAAATCCTTAACAAAGCATAAGAAATAAAATTCAATGATAAATAAACAGAATTATATGCCATGCTAAATGGGGTTTATTCTAGGAATGCAAGTCTGGGTCAATATTGGAAAAACAACCTATATAATCTGGCATATTCATGGGTGAAAGAAGAAAAGTCACAAGTTATATCAATTAATGTAAAAACTATTTGATATTATTCACCGTCTGTTCATAATAGAAACTCTCTTGATTTATTTACCCTTCTTTATAGCCAGGTAATATTCCATTATGTATAGATACCACATTTTCTTCACCTATTAATCTGTTAATGGGCATATAGGCTCCTGCCAGGATTTAGCTATTATGAATTGTACTGCTATAAACACTAGTATACATGGACCACTGTAATACAATATCATTAGCACTTTTGGGAAGATATTTAGAAGAGGTTATATAGAATTTCTACTTTGAGTTCTTTGAGAAATCTCTATAGTGATTTCCCTCATGGTTGTACTAGTTTAGGTACAAAGTACCACAATGAATGTAAATATTATATGTCATAACATTTGCTAAGAATAGTAAGTAGAATGGAAATGAGGAAAGGGGATTTAGAGAAGGGACAAGAGAGGTGGATGGGAAGGGGAAGGGAATTTTAAAAAAACATGCTGTAGGGCTGGGGATTTAGCTCAGTGGTTTTGCCACCTGCTGCACAAGCACAAGGACCCGAGTTCAATCCCTGGTACCAAAAAAATAAAAAATGAAAAAACATGCTGTGCTTTGTACACGCAACTACTCCCCAAGATGAATGTAAACTTCATGTACTGCAATCATGGACCAATAAAATTAAGAAAGAAACTCAAAAATTAGAAATTAAAGGAAAATTTCAACAAACAGAAAATCCTATTCCTATTATCATATATAATAAAGAAAATACTTTTCCCCAGTGCTTTTCAGGGAAAAGGAAAAGATATCTGCTTTTAGTCAAAATAGTACTGGAAATTCCTGCTCATGTACAAAATTACCTATCTCTATATGAAGATGATATGCTTATCTAGGTAGGAAAAATACCAAAGAATTTACAAAGTACACTCCTGAAACTAATACTCAACCTCAACAAGATTAGACTACTTGATCAACAGACAAAACTCAATTTCATTTCTACAAGAAAACCAATAAACATATGAAAACAAAATTTAAAATGACACCATTCGTAATCATAAAAAATAAAATGGTTAGTTATTTCTAAACAAATAGGATGAGTAAACTAAATAAATACTGAACACATAAATATAAGGCAACAAAACTGTTACAGAAATTGCCATGGTGAAAACTAAAACATTAATTTAAAAACCAGTGAAACAAACAAAGGAGATCTAAGTGGAGAGATATATCACGGTCATGGATTGAAACCCTGTGAAAATGTCTATTCTTTTAAAATTTATATTAAGTTGAAGGAAATCTCTATTAAAATATCAACAAGATATTTTAAAGACAGACAATATTATTCTAAAAATAACAGAAAAGCAAATAAGAGATTGCTTTTAAAAAGAAAAGAATAATGAAATTGTTAGAATCTCTCTACTCAATATTAAAAGACCCTTTGGCTAGCTACACTAATCAAAACTGTAGTTTTTGCAGAAGAAAAAAATCAAATAGATCAAAGGAACAGAATAAAGAATCCAAAAATTAAAATGTGCAAGTGTTGTAACTGATTTTTTGATAAAAGTGAAAAAATGATTCAATGGAGGAAGAATTGTGGTTGCCCTGTGCTTAGAAGTTAAAACAAAAACAAAAAGAACCATGATCTAAACTTTACACCTTACACAATTTAACAAATTGAAATAAAATGGAAGATAAATTCAAATGTAAAAATCATAAATAAAACTTTTGGGAAAAAAGCAGGTGTTCAAGAATTAGAACTTGGTGGAGTGTTTTTAAACATGACTGAAAGAACGATCCAGAAACAGAAATAAAACCCTCTTCATAGATTTCATTATAATTTGAAACTCTTATTCCTCAAAAGATGCTGTTAATGAAATGCTAAGACTGGGAAACACTTGCAAATAACACTTATGACAAACACTTATGATTCGAACCTAGGATTTATGAGACTCTCAAAACCCAACTGTAAAAGTGAGCAATATAGTTTCAAACTAGGTAAAACACATAAAGAAACATGTATGGATGGGAAAACATCAGAAAAAAGATTTTCAACTTTGCTGGTTAATAGGGAAAATGCAATTTAAGACAACATATCATCAAACATATATTAAAAAATCAAAGTAGCAAAATACTGACTATATAACATTTTGGCAAAGAAACAATGAAATCAAAACTTGTACACTGGTGGTGGTAATATAAAATAAAAAAACATTTAAAAAAATACTTCACACTTTCTTTGAAAAATTACACCTGCTCCTAAAAAGTGACTTAGTAATCATATTCTTGTGCATTTCTCCCAGATTAATGAACATTTATACTACTATGGAAATGTCCATAGTAACTTATTTAAAAAAGAAAAAATTATTGGAAACAATTAAAATGTCTCTCATTAGATATATAGTTAAATTAAACAAAATATCATACCCATGCCATGAAATGCTACTCAACAATAAAAAGTAACAAACAACTAGTATATACAACTGGTATAGGTCTCAAAAGTATAAGGCCCTGTCAAAAAATTTCAAACCCCATATATTATGTAGTATTAGTTCATTTATAGTTTCCACAACATAAAAGTTAAACATGAAAAACAAATGAGTGGTTGTCAAGAATTTGGAATGGCCGAGGAGCAGAGGAGCAGTGGAAGGCTACAAGGGTACACCGATGTTACTGGGGAGGCATTTGTGGAGACCGCACAAATGGCTGCACACAGAGTTAACGACACGTGTGCTTGTAGTGGTTACCGAACTGATCTCCACATGTAATTCGGCCGCACAGAATAACACTTCAATGCCATATCCTTGTTTTGATATTGTTTCAAAATTATATAAAATGACACATTTGGGCAAAACAACTTTAAAGTATTTATGGAACTTCCCTGTGCTATTATTGTTGCAATTTTCTGTGAATTGGTAGCTATTATAATATGCAATTTTTAAAAAAATCATGAGGCTCCAACGTTCTGTTAATAACAGAATGCTTTTTATCAGACTCTGTGCCTGAAGATGATAGAGTACACATTTTAGACAAATTATGAATCCTAGTTCTCTGAAGATACTTGAATTTATAAGGGGCACCTTGCTTTTTTCCTGTTTCTGAGAGGAAAACATCCAGGATCTCAGTGTTGAGAATGATGCCAGCTGTTGGTTTTTTGGTACATATTCTTACTAAATTAGGGAACTTTCTTCCTATTTACCAAGAAGTTTGATGAGGAATGGGTTTGAATTCTGTAAAATGGTTTTACTGCATCTATTGATACAATCAATTATATTAACTGTTTTTAAATGCTGATACTATCTTGCATACCAGAGGATATATACAGAATCTGTCAAAAATGTAAACACACTTCAGGAGAAGAAAAATGGCATGACGTTTTTTCAACAGATGATGTTACCCTCATATGAGGATGTCATATATCACAGAAAACCCACTACACTGCTGGCCCTTAGAGAAGAAATTGAAAATGCATGTGCAGCAATCTCAATGATCAAGAAGTTTGCCATTCTAATAAATGTCTGGAAGCTCATGGACACCATTTTAAGCACCTCTTGATTAGTTTCATAATGTCTCAATAAATTTAGCATTAAAATATTTATGCAAGTTTTTCTTTTCTTGAAGTGTGTATACATTTTTTAGCAGACTCTGTATATATAATGTCATATATCGTATATAGAGTTGGATTCAATTTCCCAATATTTTGCTGAGGGTAATTTTATACATATAACATATAATACATATATATATACATATATATATAAATGTATGGAAAATGCAAACAAATGCTGTGTGTGTGTGTGTGTATGTATAGTGACTGTATTTAATTTTTGTATTAGTATAATATTAGCCTCACAGAATAAATGAGGAAATATTACTTCTGCTTCTATTTTCTGAAAGAAATTGTACACTTGGTATCATTTCTTCTCAGTAGAAGTCATTACCTGGACAGAAATTTAATTTATAATTAAAATCTTTATTTCCCAAAAGAAAATTTCAAAGCTTGATGGTTTTATAGCATGTTCTATGAGAGATTTAAGAAATAATGCCACTGTAACAATAGCACATTTATTAAAAAAAGAATAAAAATCTCCCAGCATGTTACATAAGGCTAAATAATACTGATTAAAAATTTAAAAAGATATTTCAGGGAAATAAAATTACCATATAATAGCATTCATGAGCAAAATTCAAAAATTATTAAGAAATATCAAATTAAATCTAGAAATATGCAAAAGAATAATACATCAAGATCTAGTATATTTTTCTCCCAGGAATGAAATATCAATTCAAATATTTAAATAAGTAATCTGATTCACTTTGTTAACAAAATAAAAAGAATAAAAAGACAAATTGGCATATATAAAAGAATAATATGCCCTGAATCAACACTAATATATAGCATTTCCCACCAAATGAGCAATACAAGAAATTCCCTTTGCCTGAAAACAATATCTAAAGACAACAAATAAACAAAAACCAACATAATAAGTTCAGTTAACATATTTAAGAGTGGAGATCAGCAAAAGGTAAATATGTGTAATGTTACTATTTTTATTTAGTATTATATAGAAAAGCCTAGCCAATAGTCAAAGTAATGTAAGTCAAGCAAGTAGTAAAAAAAAATGTAAGGAAGCGTATGCACTTACTTTTTCCATTTATTCATCCATAGATAACTTGGTTAATTCTATATGTTGATTGTTGCAAATAGTGCCGTAATAAACATGGAAGTGCAAGTATTTGTTTGAAAAGATTATTTCTTCTTTTTTTGAATTGACTATATACACAATAGAATTTTATTCTATTCAAAACTGTGAAATTCTATCATTTGTGACAACATGGATGGAAATGAAGGATATCATATTATATGAAATAAGCTATACCACTTGGCCTCATTCATTTACAGAGGCCAAAAAGAGTCTATTTTATCAAAGTAAAGAGTAGAATAGTGGTCCCTGGAGAGTAGGAAGGGTACAAGAGGGAACTAGACTGTGGTGGATAAAGGGTAACAATTATAAGGGTTTAGTTCTAGTGTCCTACAACATAATAGGATAACTATAAATATAGCTATTGTTATATTTTTAAAAAAACACTGTAAAAGAAGAGTCCATATTTTCCCAAAATGCAGAAAGTATAAATGTTTGAAGAGCTAGAAATGCTTATTATTCTGAATATCATTCATTGTATACATGTACCAAGACATCATGACATAAATTCTTACATGTAGTGACAATAAAAATTTTAAAATCATAATGACAAAAATACATGTATATTTTTAAAAATTAAGTTAATCTGTTTTTAATCTGTATAGAAAAATTCTACCAAAATACCCTATACATTTAGTAGTAATGAAAAATGTTTTTAATTGTATTTTAGAAAGTTAACATACAAAAGTTAATTTAAGTTCCATATATCAGCAACAAACAACTAGAAATGAAGAAACAATTGCATTTTTAATAGCATTAAAAGCATAATATACTCAGCAATATATTTAACCAAAAGTGTCAAAGATCTCTATATCTAAAATCTCAGAGAATTCTTAAAAGAAATTTATGAAGTCTAAATAAATGAAGAGATATCCTACATCCATAAATCTGAAGACTCAACATATGAATGCAATACAAATTTATCATTAGTTTAAATAACATCCTATTAAAAATCTCAGTAGGATTTTCTGTAGAAATTGACAAGCTGATCATAAGAATTATGGAACTACAAAGGACCTAAAATTGTCAAAACATCCTTGAAAAAGCACAGAAATTTACAAGAATTACCATACCTTATTTCAAAACTTGTTATAAAGCAGCAGTTGTCAAGACAATAAAGGATTTGAATGCCAATAGACAAATACATCAATTTAATAAAAAATAGTATATTCACACATGAATGGCGTATATGCCAGTATAATTCAAGGGGGAAGGATAGACTTTTCAATAAATGTTGTGGAAATAACTGAATATCTATACTTTTTAAAAATATCTATATTTTTAAAAACAAAATATCAACCAAGCAACCAAACAAAAACCCTTAGTTTCCATCTCACTTTGTACATAAAAGTTCATTGGAAATGAGTTAATGATCTACCCCAAAAAATCCAAAAATACTTCAGTGTAAATGTTTGTAACAATGTTGAATATCATTAAAGAGCAAAGAAATGCTAATTAAAGCCATAATAAGATACCATTTTGCACACTCACTGCAAGAGTAAAGATGTAAAAGACTGGCAATCCTAGTGTAAGACAGATGTGAAGCAACTGGCATTTGCATACATTGTAGGAGTTCAACATGGCATTGCTAGCTTGAAAAAAATGGCGATTTCTTATAAAATTAAAAATACAATATGCCTACCCCTTGACCCATCAATTCTACTCCTAAGAGAAATAGAAAAATTATATCCTCCAAAACCTTAATACAAGAATGTTCATAATAACTTTATTGATGAAAACAAACAAAAGCTAGTAACTAAGTGCCTATCAACTGGAAAGTAAAAAAAGGTAACTGTTCACACAACAGAACCCTGCTCAAATTCTGATATATGCAATCAATTGGAAAAAAATAATTTCAAAAACATTATGCTGCATGGAAAAAATTAGGAACAAGAGCTCATTCTGCATGATTCAAAATCCATACAGTGCAAGAACAAGCAAAAATGATACATGATGCTGGTTGTGAAAATACTGGTTTAATTTAGCGGTAAGTGAAAAATTAACTGTAACAGGGCTTGAGGGAACTCTCCAAATAAAGGAAGTATTCTTTATCTGCTCAATGAATTATACACTTTAAAATAGGATGATGTTTGAATATAAATTAAACTTCAATAAATTTGTTTAAAAGTGAAAAATAAATATTACATTTTCCAGGTTGTCACACAGTGTGAACTCTGTTTATTGAACACCTAGTAGATGAACCTCTAATCACTATTACATTTATTAACTTGGGTTTGGAAATACACTGAGTTTCAGCTTCACAGTTACCTTACTTCAACAATGAAAAAAGGAAAACATTCTTCTGAAATGCAATGAGTTATTTATATATACTTAAATTAGTATATGTAATTTACCACATTTGGAAGTACTTTTTTTCCTTTTCCTAAAAAGCTTCACAAACAGAAACTTGGCCAAACTGAGCAACTGCAGCACAAGGAAAGAACACTGAGCCTGGACTTGGAATACCTGAGCCTCCTTGTGGCTGCGGCATTCGTGACCGTCTGGAGAAGTCACAGCTGGTCAGCGCCGCTGTTGTCTTTCCTTCACAGTAGAAATATGCCCTGAATTCAGAGAGCTCTGGGTTCACAAGGCCCATCTTGCTGCCTCGTGCCATCTGCCATGCTGACTTTAGGATAGTAAGTGAAAATTGTTTGTTTCCCACAATAAAATATGATTATTCTTCTTCCTGTTGTCCTTTTCAGTGTATTGAATCTGCAGTACATTTAATATGCAAGAATCGCTTTTCTCTTTCATTATTAAGGCTCTTTTGAAACCAGTCACATGCTTCAGTGCCACCCCTTAAGCAACTGATGTAAAGCCAAAGTGACAGGGCAGAGAGGAATAAATGTCATTCCCCTTTTCTTTCATCCCTCATTATACAGAGGCTGTTCCATGGCTTCTCACTGGTATTTTCCTTTAAACTCTGACATCTTGCAAAATTAATGACAGTGTAGCTTTAAAATTTTAAGCCATTCCCCAACTTTACATTTTAAATGCAGTTGCCTTAGTGTTACTGTATAAAGACAAAACAATTGTATCAGTATTCATATACATATATATATATATGCACATTTACATATGCATATATCTATATCTCTATATTTGTATATAAAATGCTGGTGTACATACACATGAATGTCTACTCAGGAAGTTTTTCATCTATTTGATACATAAATATTTCCAGTTCCTGTTATGCTCAGAATGTGATTATCAGCCAGCCTGGTCCACATGTTTTTGATGATGATAATAAAGATTTATATCCATGCTTGATATTGTTCTAAGTACTTTACATTCTTTAGACTTCTGTAATTATCATAACTTTCTTATAAGGTATTGTTTGGTTAAAATTCAGATACAGATATGAAGAGTAACTTGTCTGGAATCACATAGCGAGCAAAGAGCAGAGTCAGAATTTTTAGCTCAGGTAATCTAGGTCAAAGTAACAGCGTTTGTGATTTCCAGCACGCTTCCCTGCTCTTGAACCTTCTCTCTGAGGTTAAGGTAAAATTGGAGAAGACACTGACTGATTATACAGGACATGAAATAAGTAGACAAAACTAAAAATATATTTCCCTCACTCTGCCTGAGATATTTCACTTACATCTTTCCCTGTTATTTGAAAAATTGAAAACAATTTCAAGCCAGACTCTCTTTTAACAATGGAAACGACTGGGCACGTCTTCAGCAGAGGTCCACTCTCTGTTCTGGTTATGTAGTTGCAACTGTGAAAGAAAAGAAGAATTTTAGTGGGATGAATTTACTTTGTGAGGAAAATATATGTTTTATAACATGGAAGACTTTAAGGAAAAAAACTGGGTTTGGTCAAACTGGTCTTATTTTTTTTTTGGTACCAGGGATCGAACTCAGGTCCTTGCGCTTGCGCAGCAGGTGGCGAAACCACTGAGCTAAATCCCCGGCCCTAAACTGGTCTTATTATCAAATATTTATCATCCTTCTTACAAGAATTATCACAAGTCCTTGTCCTTCCTGCATCATTTTGGCCCAGGTTTGGCCAACAGAGCATGATGGGAAGTGTGGTCTGCCCAGCACAGAAGAAATCAGTTTTCTCTCCCTCCACCAGCTGAATACCATGTCCTAAATAAAAATCCTTCCTTTGGTCTAAATTACATAATAAAATAAAAGTCACTAAATTATGATAATGATTCACATATCAAAGGAGAGAAAAGAAAATTGTTCTCTTATATCTAAAATAATATGGGCTAGTTTGTTACAACATAATAATGTTGTAAAATTTGAAGGATCCGGTACGTTTGGCTTTTTATATTTCTTAGAGTTCTAAATGAAATGTACTATTAAAAGTCCTGTAATTGCAAATGCCCTGTTTCCCTGAAAATAAGACTTAACTGGAAAACAAGCACTGGTCATCACCGTGGTGACAGCCAGTGTCATGCAGAAGATCACACCTCATGATTCCTATGCACAGCAGCTACTCTGTAAGACAGGTGAGGCAAAGTGATTGGGGCTGGCATTTTTTATCTCTAGTTTTTGAGGCTGATTACTTTCTAGTTAGGTCTAATTTTGGGGAAAACAGGTGTGTTAGGAAACTAACTGACATGCCTAAGTAAGAAGGGGGCATGTTTGCAATAAAAGTGGTTATGTTAGTTTTCTGTACTGTAAAAAATATGTCAAATAATCAACCAATGAAGTGAAAAGGCTTGTTTTGGGTCATAGTATTGGAGGTTTCAGTCCATGGTCTTTGGGCTCCATTGTCTTTGGGCTATGATCAGGTAGCAAATCACAGCAGGGAGTGCTTGCAGGAGAAAAATTAGTTTTTCATAGTGGGACTGTGAAAAAGAGAAAGAGAAATGGGCAGGGTCCCATTCTCCCTTCAAGAGCACAGCCCCAGCACTGGAAGATCTCCCCCTGGGCCCCAGCTCACTACCTCCAACAGCAGCAGAACTGGGAAGCCAGCCTTTACACACAGGCTGTGGGGACGCTTCGCTTAGACTATAGCAGCAGGCGTGCAGCAAAAGCCAGATATTCAAAACAACTTGAGCCAAGGTCTTGAACATCACTTGAAATAAATAATCTTGTCCACAACTTTTTGTTCCCTCTCTCTCCCCATCTTCTTCTCCCTCTCCCTCTCTCCACCACCTTTTCTATCAATGTATTAATATTTCCTTCACTTTAAAATTATCATTTTAAAATTTGTTTTTAACTTATAAATAAAAATACAAAAATTATGCATGTAATTACTTGGGTACTATATGACGTTTCAATATATTGGGTAATGTTTAACTCAGGTTGAACATATTTATTTCCTCACTTACCATTTTTCTATGGTGAAAATTTTCATAAAAATTCTCCTTACTTTTTAAGATGTGCAGTACATTATTGTTAGAAACAGTCACCCTTCTGTGCCATAGCTCACCAGAACTTCTTCCACCCGTTTAACTGTAACAGCACACACTGATCAACACTTTTCATCCTTCCCACTCTTATAGCCTTGTAACCACCATTGTCTGCTCAGCACTTTTACACTTAATTAATGGGTAAGGTCATAAAATACTTGTCTTTTGTGCTTGGACTATTTCACATAATAATATGATTTACAATTCCATCCATGTTGCTACAAATTACAAAATTTCATTCTTTTTATGTGTGAATAGTAGTACGTTTTTGTAGATGTTGCACATTTTGTTTACTGATGCATAAATAAACTTTATTCAAATTAAGTAGAAGGATACTTAGGTTATTTCTATTTCTTGCCTATTGTAAATAATGCTACTATGAATATGGGAATGCACATGTCTGTCTTGTTATACTGATTTCATTCCCCTTGGAGATAACCAGCTAAGGGGGTCAATGGATCAAATGACAGATCTATTTTAATTTCTTTGGGAACCTCCATATTATTTTTATAGTGAATGTAGTGATTGGCATTCTTATCAACAGTATGCTAGGTTTTTCTTTTCTCCACATCACCATCTTTAGTCTTTTTGGTAACAGCCATTATTACTGATGTGAAGTGCTAGCCCACTGTGGTTTTGATCAGCATTCTCCAGATGATTAGTGATGCTGAGCATTTTTTTCATGTCCCTGATGGCATTTTTATATGTCTTCATTTCATTAATGTTTCAATTTAGATCCGTTGCTTATTTTAAAGTCATTTGTTTGATATCGAGTTTTTAAAGTTGCTTCTGATTGTCAATGTCATGCCAGTTATATAGTTTGCAAATATTTTCTCTCATTCAGTAAATTGTTTCTTCACTCGGTTATTTCCTTTGCTGTGCAGAAGCTTTTCAGTTTAATGTAATCCCATTTGTCTGTTTTTCCTTTTTTTCTTATGCTTTTGATGTCCTTTCCAAAAAATTTCTGGCCTGTTCCAATGTCTTCAAGCGCACTCCTCCAGCCAACTGATTTTTGACAAAGGTAATAGAGCACACATTGGAGAAAAAAATGGCCTTTTCAATAAATAGTGCTGGAAATCCACATGCATAAAAATGAAATTAAGTCCTACCTCTTACCAGTTACAAAAATCAACTCAAAATGGACTAAAGACAAATATAAGACCTGAAACTATAAGATTACAGGAAAAAAAGAAGAAAGGTAAAGTAAGACACGTTATATTTGGTCATTTACTGTTGTGTTATTTATTCCCATACCATTTCTGTTCCTTCACTATTGAGCTTTGTGAAAGAGCAGATGGAGCTTCTGGCCCCACTTTCTCACTGCCTCTCCCTCCTCACTCTCTTCAGTAGATTTTCCAAGATCCCGAAAACTACTCAGTGTTCAGATCCCCCGTACCTGGCTTCTTAGCAAGTTTTAGCTCTGTTGTTTGTATGCTGTTTCTTGAAATATTCTCTGTCCTTTTCCAGATGTGGCTCCCAATTATCCTTCTACTTATTTTTATCATTCCACTTATTTCCTGCAGTTTTTCTCCCTTAACCCAACCATGAAATATTGGGTTTTTCCCCAAGTTCTATTTGGCAGTTTTTCTCTCCTGTAGGTAGTCCCTCAGTAAGCTCACTGTGCCTTTGGCTGACACTGAAGCACACCTGAAAATGATGTATAAATCCACAGTCCAGATTCATATCTCCTTCTCACTGTGAGCCCAGACAGGGATGACACTGGAAATCTGTGAAGATGGGGAATCAAATGTGCACACAGGAATGAGTGGGAAGGTGAACCTAAACCAAGGACAGCAAACAGCTGGAGAGTACAGAGAAGAGCAGGAAGTAAGGGACAAATTGAGAAAGGGGACATGATAATGAATGTTTCCAGACACTGCTTAAGAAGTGGAAAAGGACAATACCTATGGTTTCTCAAATCTAAAAAGAAAGGAGCTGCCAAGTATGATAAACAAAATGTGTTAACATCTATGTGATAGAACGACATGAGATTAAAGTATTTGATTAGACTAGTATGTTTGGTTCATTAATTTAACTGGTTCAGCACCAGGAATTGAGTTCAGCAATTAAGTGCATTCACACCTAATGATGCTAGGGAATATTAATATAAATATGTTCAGAAAAATAGTAAGTTTGTATTTAGCTTCAAAATACAGTGAGTCTATGTTGCTGTAGTTTGACTCTTACGTGTTATCCAAAGGTCCATGTATTAAAGCTTCCTTCTCTGGCTGATGGAATATTTAAGAAGCAGAGCCTAGCTAGATGTCTTCTAGTCACTTCCAGTTCACCCTGCAGGGACTGTGGGAGGCTGTGTCCTACCCGGGGAACTCAGAAGTGGTTTTGGTCCCCACCTGCTCCCACTGTAATTCTGCCTCATCATAGCTCAAAGCAATCAGCATAACTCATTATGGACAGTAACTTCCAAAACTGTAAGCTCAGAACACTTTTCTCTTTTTCTCCGCTTAAAAATTAAATTTATTTTAATGGATACATGAAAACATAGATATTGTGCATACTGTATTAATGAGTTACAAGGTGAAGTCTCATTGTATATATACATTGTGCGATGTTCATATCAGGTGTCTCCTCAAACATTTATCATTTTTATCAATTGTTTATGGTGACATGTTAAAATCCTTTCTTCTAGCTTTTTGACATCTACATTGCATTATTGCCATCCACAGTCGCCTTGCTGGTCAATAGCACACCATAATTCCTCGCTCCTATTCAACTTAGCATCCATTGTTCAGCTATCATCAGCAAATTATAAATTGATAATTTCAAGTATTTTGCTATAATGATGGAAACCTGAATAATGTATAAATCAAACAAGAGAAAAAGTATGAGATCTAGAAGTAAATAGATATTTGGGGCAATAAAGCAATAGTCCTTGGGACAAAAATGTAAGCCGTAGAATTTTTCATGAAGAATAAAGAATATGTTGCTAGGAAATATTTTGATCAGAATGTTATAAGAGAGCATCCTGAATTTAGAGTTAGTATTATGAAAAAATTCCAGGAGAACAATGAAGATTTAAGCATGCAGATATGGCAAGCTGAATAGGCTAAGGGAGATAAAGTCACTTTCACCTCAGCTTGAGAAGTGAAAGTATGGCCAAGTAATGGAGAAGGTGCTGTATGATACACCTCGAAATTACACACATGAATATTACTTTGTAATACCATAGGATAGATAATATATCAAGAGGTGGTGCCAGGATAGCGGGTTCAAGGAACAGAAAGCAAAATGGAAGAAGAAGGCAGGTAGTTCACACTGGTTAGGGCTGGAAAATACATTTCATAAGCTTTGTAATGGGTCTTAAATTTATGGATGATTCCATTTAGAAAGAACACATTGTCCAAACTTTTGGACTGAAGTCATCTTCAGGGATTAATCCAGCAAGGAAGCTGACATCATCATTCAAGATAAATACACCTGCAAGGCTGTCATCGCAGGGGAGGATGAATCCAGCTGTGAAGCTGGCTGAGGTAACCAATGTAATGCTGTTTCTGTCTGCCTAGAGAAAGCCAGATGTGATTAAGATCTTGTCTTGCAGGGCTCTTGCATTACCGCATAAGTATCCAGGTAAAGTGGAAGGGAAGTGGAGTGAGCACATGCAGGTGTGGGCTGGTTGGATAAGACAGAGGGTAGAGTCTGAGCCTTCATCCTGGCTTGGGATTGGGGCTGGGAAGAGTCTCAGAGCCTGGGCTGTGGGCTGGAAGGATTGTATTTCTCACTGGTGCCAAAAGAGGGGATGCATATGAGCTCTATCAGCGTGCTCAGATGGTACAAGAGAAGGGCATGCTGGGATTTGAAAGCAACTGGGGCTCAAATGTCTAAAACAAAATCAAGATTTTTCTTTTATTAATAACTACTTATAGACTAATATAAAATTTAACAATACCTGGAAATCAAAACTGATAGACAATAAGAGAGCACATGAGAATGCACACATAATAATAAACTTAACTTCTTTGAAGTTACTTTCAACTAAAAGACTAAGGGAACAGAAGAGATTCAGACAGGATGAGAAATAACAAATAGTTTAACCATTGCAGGAACTAGATCCTAGGTTTAAAACATGTTTTTTTATTTTTTAACTTTAAAAATAACCAACAATTTTTCTCTCCATTGTTTTAAACTTAGATTCTTTCTCCTCTATTTTTCATTCAAATGGTTGTAAAAGCTGCATTTTATGCCATTTCCACCCAACAGATGCAGGAAATTCTGGAAATCTTTTAACAAAATCTGTGCTGTAGACATTTCCTACTGAATAATACAGGCTGCCACAACTCATGTAAACTAAAATTTAAAGCAAAGCAAAAGCCCTTTTGTCATTTAACCCATCAATTACGGGATGAGAGTTTTAAAAAGCAGATTAAATTTTTATTATGATAAATTAGGGATGTCAGAATGAACTTACCTTGAATATGTGTAATAAATTTTGTAATTACTGTGATTTTAATTGACTATCACTATGTTTGAAAGTCACTTTTTTCTCAAATAGCTAACTACATGACAGAAGCAAAGTAAAAACACTTTTACAGAAATACACTCATCCAAAAATGTTCATAAATGAATTTCCACTAAACTAATGCATCATTTAAATATTTTGCTCTACATACTCATATCAATATGCCCTGGAATTTTGGTGTGTGAACATACTTAACTATGCCCACAATTCAATAGTTAGGCCTAAATAGCCTCAGAACCAATTTATTGTGCCACAGCACTTAGATCCATTGGCAAGACACATCAGGTTAATCAAATCACTTGATCTCATTACATTCTTCCACGTGTATATAAACAGTTTCACATTCATTTTCAAGTCTAAGATACATTGGATGCAAAGTACACTCTGCACTGCTTCAAAAGTTCATAGACTGAATGCTGACACAATATGGAAAAGAAATTTGATTCTCTTCTACACCAAGGTTTTAAAAAGGAGAAATTTTTTGACTAATACTGAAATATTTCTGAGAGCTCTTATTGATAATATTAATATATATGTATACATATATATATGTATACATACATATATATACATGTATGTGTATGTGTATATATATATATCTATATATCTATATAGATATATATATATGTATCTTCTCCTTACTTAGAAAGGGATGGAGGGGAGAGAAGCAGGAAGTGAAGAGACAGGAGAGGGAGGGGAGGAGAAAAGAAGAAAGGAAAAATAAATTGAAAGAACTGGCAATGACAGTTTATTCTGCAATATGTCCAATAACACACTGAAAGTCTCAATTCATTTTATTGGTTATTGTAATAAGTCCAATATAATCACTTGCATCAGTCACAAATTACATAAAAAATAGAGGAATTGCACAGAAATGTTTGTAACTGGTCCTGTTGGACACCCCTCATAGAGGCACAATGTGGAGCTTTGCTAGCTGTGCCTCATCAAATCCTTGGGGAAGGCCAGCTGTACCGCTTTTCAGTGCGGAATGCCTATTCCCATGCACAAAGAAAAGTTTCATCAGCTGTACTAGTGTAATAGTTTCATTTCTTGTTGTTATACCCCAATATGCTTTTACTAACTAATATGTTTAATAATGTGGAATTTTTGTAACTTGATGGTCTAAGGAAGTTGAAAGCATTCCAAATGTAATAGATTTTATTTTGGAGTTTTTCATCAGTTATAAACATTAATTTTACTTTATGAACAAATAAATTTCATATACCACAATGAGCCTAGCCATGGATGGGAGATAATGTATGCCATTTAAACAATATAGCAACTTAGTTTGAAAATAAGTGATGCTGAAGATCTTATAGAATGTGAAATAACTCTAATAATTATATCTAAATTACTGATAATCACCTCGGAAATGCAGCTTCAAGCTCTGTGTCACGGCATGGAAAGGACTGGCAGGTTTACATGTGAGAACTAGTGATAACATAAAACATTACAGCAGCAGGTCCTCAAGAAAAACCAAGACACGGGGCTGGGGATTTAGCTCAGTGGCACCATGCCTACCTCACAAGTCCAATGTTGTGAGTTCAATCCCCAGTACCAAAAGAAAAACCAAGACAGGAAATACGGGACTGTTTTGTGGCATGCCGAGCATGAGTCTGCTGTCCATTAACATATAAACAACCATCTCCATTGAGTGGTTAATGGAGGAGTTTTAGAGCTTGATCAGCCACACACAAGTCAAATTCAGTTAATATGTGGCACCACACTGAGATAGAAGAGAATAAAGGGAGATGGATAGAAGGAGACAAGGAAACCTTATTTATAAAGCTTACATCTCTGCCCAACTTTTCTGTCTCTTTTACTGTCTTTAGACATAGGGTCAGATCTCTGCTCAACTCTGAACACAAGCATGTTAATAATCATTTAAGAAGTTTCTGCGCTACGAGCTTTATGGGCCTAAATTTAGCTAGTCTATTTCATCCCCCTTCAAGACTGAAGAATAATGTAATTTGCAGGGTTTGTAGATATGTAATTGCTAGCTTTTACAATGTCCAGCTCCAGACCCTGCTGGAGCAAAGCCTGGAAGTCTTGGCCATTGTCCTAAACCTACACAGGACCTGGCAGACCAGCCCATGACATGAGCACCCTTCCCCAGCAAGAGGAATCACCTCACAGGAACCAAGTTCTCCTCAAGACTAAGACTCTTCCCAGGCTGTGACGGGAGTGCTGAGGAAAGGATCAGGCGGATTGGAGTCCACTGTATCCCATAACATGGCCCCTTTTCCAGGTGAGTGGCCTGTGTGGTGCTCTTCATCAGAAGGAGACTCTCCAGGTACTAAAGTTGCAGCCCTTCTCCCATTCTCTTTTACTAACTCTGCCTAATAAATCATCCTGGGTCTCACACTATCTTATCCTGAAATTCTTGCTCCATGGTCAGGGTCAAGAACATACTCAGCGAGCAAGATGAGGCCAGTCTCTTCTTCTTTGGGGAAGCTCTTTGGACCCTGCTTGGTGAAAAATAACATAGGTGAGTTTAGTGTGAAAAATGTAAAGAGATTTTTCTCACTTGCAAATATTGAGCACATATAAAGGTCATCAGCTTCAGTGAATATTATATAAAGTGGAATAAACTGTCATTATTCAGATAGCATATAAACATTAATTTCACTGTAAGGGTATCCTTATGAACTACATGACAATGTGTTAAACAGAAATTACCTTTCACTCACATTTAATTAAATTGGATGTGCCTTCTACCTGAAACTATCATGTTTGCAGAGTCCATGGAGATACTATGAGCTTATTTATAGCATAAGCATTAAAGACACTCTTTTATTCATCTAATAGTTATTAAACCATAAATCCACACCAGATAATTGGCAATTTAAGCAGTCAATCTCGGGAACTAGACAGGAAGGAGGAGAAAGAGAGCAGAGTCTAAAATACAACAATTAAGCTCAGAAAAACTGTGGAAGACAAAGAAAATGACATGTTTTTAAAACCTCAGGTAACTTTAATAGATGTGAGGAATAAAGTATAATGAAATTAGATAAAATAGAGATTTTAGATAAAGTTGGCCATCACACTTTAGACTTATGGAAGTAACAGCAAACTACGCTGCTGAATGCAATTAACAGATACTGATGACTGAGATAGAACAGAGGCGAAAGGCATCACAACTGAGTGAATTCTGAGGTGAACTGTTATAGTAGTCTATTTTCATGGACTCTGAGGAACTACTTGAAGCTGGGGACTTCATAAAGAAAAGAGGTTTATTTAGTGTAATTTTGAAGTCTGCGATGACAAACTGCATTCTACTGGCTCTGGTAAGGACATCTGGCTATGTCACATCATGGCAGATGGCATCATGGCAGGACCAGAAAGCCAGAGTAAGGGTAGGGGCCAAGTTTGTGCTTTTCATAACAACCCCTCATGAGAAGTAGCTAGGGGATCCCATGAAAATAATTCAGTGCCATGGAAACTACCTCAGCCCCCTCCAAAGGGGGCACCCCTGCCACCTAGTGGCACTTCAGGAGCATCTGCCTTTCAAAAGCTCCCCTTCCCTCTCAACGTGACCATGCTGAGAAGCGGACTTCCAAATACGAACCTTTGGTCAAACAATAGTGATTTCTGGGCTTGTGGGTGCTGAAAGGACTTTCTAGAATGGTAGCATTTAAAGTACCTGAGAGCATGAGACGATTGTGATCAAAGCAAAAGTCCATTTGACTGTGTGTGACCCAACATGATGTTGTTCTTGGAAGTATAGAATGATGAAAACTGGGTACATAGAAGTACAAGAATTTGGACATATAGAGAACTGTCAAACCACTCACAATAAGGAATAAGGTTTCAGTTAAAGGATGAGATTGGAGGGAAAGTACTGTGATGATTCTATTCTTTTTTATCAGATGTATCATTTAACGCTTAGTTTTATGTATGTGTGTGTGTCACTGATAGGGAAAAATATTAGATAACTTAGTAGATTGAATAATAAGGTAGTTATAGAAGCAAAATAAATAATGTATTTCTTTAAGATTTGCTTTTCCTGTAACTCTTGTTGTTTAAGGTGATGATTATCTGACTCTGTAACCAGTAACTTCATTATAGATAACATTTTAACCTAACAAAGTTGCAATGCTTGGGTAAATTTACAATGTATATGTGCTTTATCTTGTTTCTGTGACTTGTAAATAGGAATTGAAATTGTGTTTACACATCAAAGACCACTAGGGATGAGATACTGACTAACAAAGGTATAAAAGAGGAGACTAATAAAGAACGCAGGGTGGACACTGAACAGACCGGTTTCTGGTGGTCTGGCCTGCTTGCAAGTAAAACTTTTATTATTTTACCCAAATTCTATGTCTCCTTGTATTTCTGTGATTTCCAGAACATCACAACTACTGAATGTATTTTTCCAATTTCTGTAACTATACCTTAGGCTCCCTAAGGGATAAAGAACATGGTTTATTCATCTATAATACCCAATGCACATAATGTAGCAAACTAGGATGCTTCATAATTATGTGTTAGTGAAAAAAAATGTATTCTTAGTGACACTTTCAATGTGAGATTGGAGATTACTAAAAATGTCAGAGGATTTTTTTCATATCTTTCTTTCTTCCTTTTACAAAATTTGAAGGTACTTTTGAGATATAATTTCAGTACACTAGAGAGCACAAATCTTAAATGCACAGCTTGACAGATCTTGAAAATGTAGACAGCCTTGCAACTCAGACCTGTCAAAGTTGGCTTGCCACCAGCACTGACTGAGCCCATCTTCTCCTGGCTTTGCTTCAGCCATGAGAAAGGGAGTGTGAGGTCAACCACCAAGAGTATTAATACATGCAAGTTCACAAGTGGTGTGAGGGAGGACTTCCCTCCTACACCCTTCCCGAGAGCAGTTTTAAACATTTACCAGGACACCATTACTTATTACTATAGCCAAGTTAAGTTGCATATTTTCATCATCAGAATTACAACTTCATTTCATGCTTCTTTCAACTTGTTCTCTTGGCAATGACTACTCTTTGGGTTTCGATCATGTTGACTAATTTTTTGATTGGTCCTAAACTTCATGTGAATGGAAACATATAGTATGCATTCTTTTATTTTAGGCTCTAAATTTAGCATAATATTTTTTATCTTAACATGTTATTGTATCAGTATTATGTTCCTCCTTTATGAGTGTTTAATATTCCATTGCATGAATAAATTAAAATTTGTTCATCCATTATCCTTTGATGAAAATTTGGGTTGCTTCCTGCTGGGGGCTATTTTTGAATAAAACATCTATAAATACTTTTGTACACATTGTGTATATGTTTGTGTGTGTACGTACACGTGAGTACTATGTATTTTTTTCACTGTGTACATAACTAAGAATGAAATTGTTGGATTTCAGAGTAGGTATGTTAAACTGTAC
Source organism: Heterocephalus glaber (assembly GCF_000247695.1). The sequence continues at coordinate 5,791,294 of NW_004624856.1, read as the reverse complement.
CAAAAATTGCTCAACAAACCCCTAAAATAACTATACTATTTTATATTTATACTAAAAGGTGCATTTTTTATATTTCTGGCCTCAAAATGTAGCTGTTTAGATAATTCAAATTTGAATTTGAAACTAGTACACATAAGGCTATCTTCTTCTTAAATTTTATGTCACTAACTCAATTTTGCAGAACCAGAATATTGTATAAAGTAATACAAAGTTTTTAATAAAATTAAGTAACATTGCTCTACAGATTATGAAAGCACATCATGTGCTATGATAGTTTTTTACTTAGGTGACCAGGTAAAGGAATCATGCTTATGTGGATTCTACCAAATGTCTCCAAATAACTCTTAGTTATCTTTATTTAAAGACAAAGAATAACAATTAGCAATGGTTTTATTTATGTATTTTCATTACATAATTTTTCTCTGGATTTATTTAGCTAGTTAGAATGTTTGTGTTATAAGGAATTGAACCCAAGGCCTTTTGCATGTTAGCCAAGTGCTATAGTGCTGAGCTACTTCCCCGGATGAATTTATTTGATACATAAAAACTAAAAATGCAGATATACATCTTGTCAAATTTAAATCAAGTTAAACATATCTTTCTCCTAAAACATTTATCATGGATTTATGGTGAAAACTTTCAAAATCTTTTCTTCTAACTTTTGAAATATCAGGAAACTAGTATAATCTACAGTCAACCTGTGTGCAATATTACACCAGAATAACTTTCTCCTCTCCGAGTGTAATTTAGTGCCCACTGATCTACTTTCCCCCTCCTCCCTGCCCTCCTCCCTTCCCTCCTCCCCAGGCTTCAGAAACTCTCCATTTCTATGAGATCATCTTGTCTGCATGCCACATAAAAATGGCCATGTAGCACTTGTTTTTCTATAATAGGCTAATTTCATGTAGCATAATAATCACCAGTTCCACCCAATGTTGTCATCATTGATAAGATTTATTGTTTTTCTTACAGATAAGTGGTATTCTACAGCATATAGATACCACATTTTCTTTATCCATTCATCACACGATAAACACTTAGTTTTCACTTCTTGTTGTGTTAGCTTTCCATTACTGTGACAAGAAAACCTGTCATAATCAACTTATATAGAGAGAAGTTTTACTTTTTTTTATAGTTTTGGAGGGGTCAGCCCATTATCTGTTGGCCCAGGTGCTTTGTGCCTGTGCTGTTGCTTTTAGTAGAGAAAGTTGTTTACTTCATTGCCAGGATGCAAAACACAGGAAGAAAAAACGGCCTGGGGTCCCATAGCAGTCTTTGAAGGAATGCCAGTGGCCTTGGTGCTCCCTGTAAGCCCCTACCCACAAAGGCTTCACAGCAGCTCAATTGCACTGCTCTAGGAATCAAGCCTTTACCACAAGCACCTTTGAGAGAAACTCCAGATCTAAGCTATGGCACTTGGCTTTTGTGAATGGTGTTTCCCTGAATGAGGTACACAAGTCTTTGACATACTGGTTTCATTTCCTTTTAATATATACCCTGGAATGAGATTGTTGGATCTGATGACAGTTCTATTTTCATTTTTTAGAAGTATCCACATTGTTTTCCCTAATGGCTATATTAACTTAGTGTCTCACAAATATGTGAAAGTATGTCCTTTTATTCACATCCTTGAAAAAAAGAAAATTAAATCTGGAAAAATAGTTTATTTCAAGTACTCATAACTATTTCATAATAACACAAAACAACAAGTAGATTTTATTAAATTTCAGTAATTATAAATAAGTGCAATCAAGACTTTCATTATTAAATTGCTATTTTGATATCTGGCTATTTGGGGATGCTTATTCAAGTTCAACAATCTAATGATAAGAATGACAAAGAGAAACCAATTCTATAAGAGTGATAGGTTTGTCTGTGACATATATCATTAGACTTCATTAATAAATTAAACATATTTTCACTGAAAAGGGAAACAGTAGAGAACCTACTAACTAAAAAGATAAAATTGGATTATGAATAATTTATATCAATCAAAGTGAGAATTTAGGTCTAATAGACAAGTTACTTGAGAAAATTACCATAGCTGAGATGAAAATATTTTAAATAATTAAATTATCATAAAATGTATTTTATAAAGAAAATTCCAAGTCTAGGTGTATTAATTGATAAATGTTTCAATATACATATCCCAGGGAAAGAGCACAACAGTGGAATTGCTGTGGACGTAAGCCTACTCAGAAGAGGCTGGAAAGTTGTTCTCCCTTCCTGGCTCCTCCTTCAACTCCCTTTGGTTCCTGGATGCCATGAGGGGAGCAGGTTTTCTCTGCCCAGGATCTTGCATCACGTCTTTCTGCCTTGGAGCTCACCCATTATGGACTGAAAACTCTGCAAACTCTGAGCCAAAATAAACCACTCCTCCTTTAAATTGAGGGTGTTGGATATTTTGTTCCAGTAATGAGGAAACTAAGATACCCAGCAAAGAATAAAAGGAATCTCATGGTTCATCTGATAAAGAATATTGCAAAAAAAGTCTATAGTATACGTTTTACTGAATGGTAGAAATTGATTGCCTTCTTTGTGAATAAGGACAGAGACAAGAATGCCTTCCATCAACCATTCCATTCAACACTGTGTGGAAGGCTTTTGGAAGTACAACAGGAAAAGAAATTGTATAAACAGCATGAAAGTTGAAGGAGAAATATTTACTGTCTGGACTTGACAAGATTTTGCAGATTGATAAATCAAAAAACCCTAAAAACAATATACAAATTAATAAGTGAATTCAATTAGATACTGAAATCAAGGTTAACAGGCAAAATTTGAGTCCATTTCCATAAACCCACAAAAAATTAACAAAGCTACATTTTAAAATAACTTCTGCACTAGCATGAGAATCATGTTTCTAGGAATAAACCTAGTAGAAGATGTTCAAGATTAATAATTGAAACCACAAAATATTATTCATAAACTAACATTTAAATAAACACAAAGATACATTATGTTCAAAATTCAAAACTGTAGAATATAATTTCTCCCAAGGTTGATTTGAAGTGTCAATGAAACTTAAATCAAAAATCACAACAAGCATTTGAAGAAAAACAATGATGAGAAACATAGAGGTAGGCTTGTATGAGAAGGCGAATTGGGATAGGGATGGATGAGAGAGTGGGAAAGAGAAAGGGAAGCAAAAATTATTAAGATGCAATATGTATATTTATCAATTCCCTAAGATATATGTAATTATTTTATATCACAAAAATGTACTAATAAAAATAAACTAAAATAAAATCTAAAGTTTTCAAATTTCACCAAAAAATAACATTTTGATATGAAACTGACTCCTCTTACCAGTTACAAAAATCAACTCAAAAAGGATTAAAGTCTTAAATATGAGACTTGAAGCTACTAGAAGAAAACCCAGAAATGCTTCAGTGCATTTGACCAGGCAAGGATTTTTGGAGAACAACCCAGACAGGAAATAAAAACAAAAATAGAGAATGCGATTACATCTAACTAAAACATTCTTGTACATCAAAGTAAACAACCAAAAAATGAAAAGATGGCATTATAGAGTGTGAGAAAATATTTGTAAACTATATATGTGAAAAAGTATTGATATCTAGAATATATGAAAACCTTAAACCTCAATATCATATAAACAAATAACAATTAAAAATGATACTATACCAAATAGATATTTCTACAAAAAGACATGCAGAAGACCAACAGGTACATGAGAAAATGTTTAACATCACTAACCATTAGTCACTGCAAATCAAAAGCACAATGACAGGGCAGAGGAAAGGATGGGGAAAATTGATGAATGGGTCTAAGTTCAGTTAGATAAGTGTAAAATTTTTGGTGTGCTGTGAACAATAAGGTTAATATAGATAAGGATAATGAGCTGGACATTTCAAGGAGCTACAAGAAATGATTTTCAAGTCTTCCCCACACAGAAGTGATAAATGTTTGAGAGATAAATATACTGAAGCTGATTTAAATATTACAGAATGCATACATGTTTCAAAACATCTTACTACCTCTTTGATATGTACATTTGCATGTTTTATGTATCATTAAAATAAGTTTAACTTAAAAACAGCCTTGTTCACTATTAGAAAAATGTAACACTGAGATTCCATCTCATCCCAGAAAGAATGTCCAGCATCAAGAAATCAAATAATACCAAATGGTGACTAGGTCACAGGGAAAAAAGAACCCTTCTACACTGTTGGTGGGAATGTAAACTAATACAACCACTATGGAAATCAGTATGATGTCTCCTCAAAACATTAAAAAATAAAAATTAAATTTGACCCAGATACACCTCTTCTAGGTATCTTCCTGAAAGAGTTAAGCCCATGTTTGTATCAGCACAATTCATAATAGCTAACTCTTGGAAGCAGTCTAAATGTACATAACAGATGAATGGACAAAGATACTGTGGAAGTACATAAAATTGAATACTACTCTGCCATAAAGAAAGACAAATTTGAGACATTTGTAGGAAAATGGCTACACCTTAAGAGCATTGTGTTAAGTAAAATATATCAGACACAAAGGCTTAACTAACACATGATTTTTCTTATATGAGAAACCAAAATTATACATAAAGAGCAAAATAAATGAGAGATAATAGGAAGTGAGGAGACAGATCTTTCCCAAATGGCAAGGGATTGAAAAGGAGGAGAGGGAGAAGAAGGGGAGGCAAAATGGATGAAGAAAGAAATTAAGATGTGTTTTATAGATGTACCAACTCCACACAAGGAACATAAACATTATGTACTGCAAACATGTACTAATAAAATAAGCAGTAATAATATGTGGCACCACTGAAAAATTAGAAACATGATATTTACTTTGAAAAATTGACTTTCTATTTGAAAAATTCAGGTCAAAAGAAAAACTTTCCTAGTAAAAAAAAATATTTCCTAAGAAAATAATAAAAAAACCGAAGCTCACTTTAAATATATTTAAATAGTTTATAAACAGCTACAGGTAGGAAAGAGTGAAAATATGCACAACATGAAAATAGCTATAAAAATTAAGCTGGGTTTGATGGTGCATTCCTGTGATCCCAGAATTCAGAAGGCTGAGGCAGGAATATCACTGTGAGTTTGAGCCCAGTCTGGGCTACATAGCAAGATCCTGTCTCCATAAATAAATAAATAAATAAATAAACAAACCTGGAAGAGAGTATGTTAAGTGAAATAAAACAGACACAGAAAGACAAATGCCACAAGTTTTCTATCATGTGTGGAAGCTAAAAAATGTGGACATGAATGTAGAATAGTGATTTCTAGTGATTGGGAGAGAAGTACATAAAGAGAGGTCACTTTTGATCAGTGTATATTTTATGCTTGTGTTGAAATATCATACTGGACCTTATTGGTACATGTTATTGATGCATAATATGAAACAAAATTTATCTCTTATAAACAAAAAAAACAGAAATAAAAATATTGTGATTTAATAATAAACTTTAAAATGTGAAGTAAAATTAAAAATGCATTGGGCCGGGGATTTAGCTCAGTGGTTCCAGTGCCTTGCAAGCACAAGGTCCCAAGCTCAATTCCCGGTACCAAAAAAAAAAAAAGAAAAAAAGAAAAAAAGTGCAAGTATTTTTTGACCAAAGAATGACACTGCTACAAAATTACAGATATGGTAAAAAAAAAAATACTCCTTAATGGTTAACATTTTTATACAAAATTTAAAAAAAAAAACAGAGACTTAAGTGACTAGAGTTAAAGGACAGGGAAAATAAGCAAACATGAAGCCTTATATAGAATATATGTAAGGAAATTAGTGAATTTATGCCTTGATTCCTGTCTTAGTTACTGTTCTCATTGCTGAGACAAAATAACAACTATCCAAAGGTAAAGGAAGAAAAATTTATTGTAGTTCACAGATTGTAGAGATTTCAGTCCATAATCAGCTGGCTCTAAGGCAAGATATCTTGGTAGAGGGGCATCACAGAGGAGATGGCAGGGCAGGGCTTAGTGTCACACCCGCCTCCACTTGGCACCTCTGCTTTCGTGCAAGCCTATCTTCCAACAGCCAGCACCAGCATATCTTTATCTGTGGGCTTTTTCTTGCCACCAATCCTGTTCTGCCCAAAAGCACTAAGCTGAATGTCAGGAAAATAATGTCTCCCCCAAGCAGTCCTAAAGCCATCTCCTACAAGTGGGATAGCATCACAGTTCATGCTCTGCATGATACCCGAGTTCCCAACTTTGTTTAAACTCCAATTCCCCTCATTGTTAGTTTCTCCTCTCCATTCTTTATTCTGTTTCAGATCTCTGTCATCTGATAATGTGATATCACGTCAAAAATATTATGTCTACTTATTCTAAAATCCTCACATCAGCATCTGCTTCTGGGAAACCCATACTATGAAAACAAACAAGGTAGTAATGGCATCAAATTATCACAATAAAATATGCTATGGACCATAATAAGTAGCAAATGTCACGAGAATCAAACAATAGAGTTGTATTCATTTGTTCATTTACTACAAATATACTGGGCACACTTTTCTAGGTCTCTATTTAGTGAAAATATAAAAAAAATCCCACTAAGAAACTGTCCCACAGATTTCTAGAAATGTAGATTATTAACTAGAGAAAAATCACTCTGCCTAGGAAAAGATCCACTCAACAAATAGGCAACTGAAATGAATCAAATAGACATTTCTCAAAAGTAGTGCAAATGACCAATAAATACATGAAAAATGTTCAACATCACTGGTCATTAGAGAAATGTAAATTTAAGCAACACTGCGATTTCATCTTACTCCAGAAAAAAATGGCTATCATCAAGAAATCACATAACAACAAATGCTGGCAAAGCTGCAGGGAAAAAAAGAATACTTCCAAGTTGTTGGTCGGAATGTAAACCAGTACAAGCACTGTGGAAATCAGTATGGAGATTCCTCCAAAAATTAAATTTAGAAACATAGTCAACCTAACTATTCCTCTTTTAAGTATCTTCCCAATACAGTTAAAGACAACATATTACCATAATATATGCATACCCATGTTTATACAGCACAATTCATAAGAACTAAGTCATAGAAGGAGCCTATATGTCCATCTTTAGAGGAATGGATAAAGAAAATATGTTCTTTATACACAATGAAGTATTACTGTGCCATATAAAGGATAAATATGAGTCATTTGTAGGAAAATGGATACAACTTGAGACAATAATATTAAGTGAAATAAATCAGACACACAAGCTTAAATATTAGAAGTATGAGAAACTCAAATTATAAATTATTTAAAGAGCAAAATAGAAGATAGATAATAGGAAATAAGATAGATCTTTTGCAAATGGAAATGTGACCAATAGATGGGGGAAAGGCACACAAAATTGGGTTGGGGGAGAAGAATGGGATAAAAGTGAAGGAGATGAAGAGAAAGAAAGTTCAGAAAGAGGAAATAATGAAGACTGAAAAATATTTCTACAGGTAGATGTTTTTTGAGTTGCATTTTGCACAAGGAATAATTATTACAAACAGAAATGTGGAAAGTCGGACCCTAGGCAGAACAGCAGAAAGTTGAGAGGCCAAGAGTCACATCTATGGATATGAAAACATAACACAGCATGGGTAAGGAAGGCTGAGGAAGGTGAAAGAGAGAGGACAAGAGGGGAAGGCTCTGGAGGCCCTGCCACGATACCTGCAAACATGAATAATGGGAATCCACTATGCTTCTTGGCTCATGAGCTCCAACTGGCACAACCGTCTGTTCTGTAGCAGTGTAAGAAGAGTCTGTCCTGGCTTCAAGAGTTGCTAAGTGCCAGTGAAAAGCAGATGAGTGAGTTTGAAGATATAAACTATTTAATCTAAGCTACACTTGGCAGAAAATTATCAAGTGCTTAGGTACCAAAGGACCATAAGAAACATGTGCTCAGTCCCCTAACTCTGCAGAGATTTAAACATACGTCATAAATCCAAGTCTATCTAGTACACTAATTTTCCCATATAGGACAGTTTGAATCAAAATAATTGTACAACTATGCTATATATTTTGATGTTCCTGAGTAACAGCACTGTATTTAAGAATTCAACTCTCACAAAGGAGATAAGGTTGGCCGTGTGTTTTTACTGGTGGTAAGTATGTGTACACGGGAGCTCATTATGCTATGACCTGTAATTTGATATATTTGAAACTACTCACAGTAAAATGAAAAAGTAAACAATTCTCCAAAGGAAATTACAAAAAGTAGCAGATTCCTTTGAGGTTCCTTTCTATTCATGTGCTGTCCAGGGCTAAAGACTGGCAGAAGGGAGAAAGAAGAACAGCTTTCTCACTCTGAGCAAGAAAAGCTCTGGTGCAGTTCCTTCTCCCAGCCGCCAGCGTGTTCAGACTTAGGCCGGGCATCCCTTCTATCCCAGTCCTTGCTTGGCTTTCTCCTCGGCCATACCTTGCTTTCTTCCAAACCCCACAAGTTATTCCTGAGATCATTACCCCAATAAATCATCTGAAAAAGAACTCGGAATTCAGCACTAAATAATTTTATTTTAGAACTGTTAGGAATTAATCTGTTGATTAGATATAAAGACCAATTATAGGAAGCAAAGGCCTGTTCCCAGACTGAGTCTGCTTTCTTATCTATGGTAATCAGTTTTGTGAACATCGGTTTCTTCTGAAAAATGAGGAAAATAACACTTCCACTACTATACTGAATCATATGGTGAGCAACAAATGAAATTATTCATTTGAAAGCACTTTTGAAAAGGAAAAGTTCTATATGATTACCTTACTATGCTATTTTATTATCACAAACAGTTGTCAACTGTGTGAAATTTAATTATTAATGCATTAATGAATTTGACATGAGAAAATAGTTTAAGGCAAATCAAGACTTGTTGCAATATGCACAACACTGGGCTGACTTTTTTGTTTTTCTTGGGGCTTTCTTCTCTGCCTGCCTTTTCCTGTCAAGCTTGGAGCTAGATGTGAACTTGAACTTTCAGAACTATGCTATCTTTATGTAAAAGAAAAGCATATTTTGATCTATTTTCCAGAGGTGAAGAAATGTTTTGTAAATTAGATGCCAACAATTGATAACTTGTATTCTTCAAAACATAAAAATAAAACAGCAGTTCAGCTTAGTTATATACTGTATTAATAATCTACCTTGTGGATCATGTGCTCTGTTTGTCCAGAATGGCCACAGAAAAGAATAGATGCCGCTTTTTCAATTCAGATTCTAGTCCAGCAATATAAGTGCCCCTATCGCAGAGAATTTAAGTTCCTGTGTGAAGCAGTAATGCAAAGTGAAGACAGTATATTTACTATGACCTGATTAGAACTGCCAGGGAGTGAGGTCTTACTTGCATTATGTTCCTGATGTACAGGTCACCACTTTCACAAAAGAGTCATTGAATTCTCACTTAGTGATGTATTAATCCGGTGCACCACTTCCTAGGAATAAAGTTTGGGGAAAGAAAAGGAGTTAACTGTTAGTTGTATTTTACCCCCTTCCCTTTTTTTGTATGCTTAGTTTTTTTAAAAGTTATTATTCCTCATCCACACATTCCTGTACTAATGAGCATATCTTATAAATGTGGTTTTTCCGCAATATGTATGGAATTACCTTGAAATATCTAAAACAGAATTTAAACTACATGTTCTACTCTTGTGATACATTGTTAAATAAACTTCACTGAAAAATAATTATCTGTTGATCTCACATGGCTTGAGAGTAAGAGGTACTAGTTAGAAAGTCAACACAGGTTAAAGAAATGACTTGATAAACTGTGACAATCTTGTGCTTTGTTTTCCATTTTCCCACTGTAGTTTTAGCCCAGCAACACAGATATAAGACAAAGGAACAGAAACAATTTCTGTAAATTACTTAGGAACTTACTTACTTAGGAACTTACTTAGTTACTTACTTAGGAAAGCATGAAAAAAATTTAAATGCCATTGATTCTCAAAAGCATAGTGACCACAAAGAAAAGCATAAGAGTTTGCTGTTTTTAAAGTCTGCTGTGCATGCTGAAGTGGCTGCAATTTAAATAAACTTTTGAAGCTTTGAGCAAGAAGACAAATTAGCGAAGGCATTGCTAGTAAATGGAGGATACATTTTTAAAATACTTGGAAACACTTTGCGTCTGATTAATAGTGGACAAACTTGCTACTTGTAAGGTCTGGCCAAGGCATGACTGAGACCACCCAGGCAGGCAGAGTTCAAGCAACACGTGATAAGTATATTGCCATCTGGGTGCAAACAGGCCAAGGGCGAGAAAGCCATTGGCCCTGAAAGGAGGCTGCTTGATATGTGGAAGTTTAGGTAGGGGAGGGGACACTGATCAAGAGGGTGGAAAATTTTAGACTCCCATGGGTGGTGGGCCTGGGGCTGGCTGATAAACAGAGCAGTGGTGAGAGCAGCAGGGTGGCTGCTGGCTTCCTGTTATCTCTGTGCTTCTCTGGATGCAGAGAGCAGGTCTGTTTGGGCAGAGCATCCAACTTGGTGGCCTGCCACTACTAAATTAAAAATGTTTGTTTCATATTAAGTGAGTGGAATAGATGGAAAAATGGGTGAAAGACTGGATATGCTGTCCCACTGCCGAGGAAGTAGAATCATCGGAGTCGACTGGGTACAGTCTCGGACATGGGACTCTCCACAGCCTCATAGTTGAACACTGGCCTTGGAGCAGAAAGAAGGATCCTTTTCTGGGAATGAAGTTCCTGAAATTCAAAGGCAGACTTGAAACTGGGGAGATCTGTGCTTCCCACTGGTTCTCCTTGCCCCAAACTATAAAGGCCTCCCTGGGAACCAAGCTCATCCTTTGTCTCAAGCACACTTCTGTGTTTTAAAAATCCTCTGTCTCATTGACCTGGAGGCTGAATCTAAGCAACACTGAGTGAGTTTTTGCTCTTATGCCAGGTTTTATCTTTGCAGCTGTGCTCCTTCCAAATGAAATCATTTTGAACCAAATTAGCAATGTTATTGTAATATTATGAAAACAGAAACAGAGAAAGATAAATAATACCCCATGAAGTTTTTGGATCTATGGTCTTTACAAGTTTTGAACAATTTGTTTGATTGACATGATGTTAGTTCTTCATTGAGTCCTTCCCAAACTGAAGTAAACAAGATACTTCTGAATGAGATCTGTGATTATTCATCAGTGATTAGGTAGTCATGTGGCAGAGTTGTTATCTTAAATAACATCGGATGGCCATACAGATGAGGTGTGCAGTAAGTGCTTCCTTAAGGGCTTAATGTTAATTTATTTTAAAATTTTACACTTTGTTGATTTTTAAGCTGTTAAATGCTTTAGACGTTTACTTCTGGGAAGATTGAGTACATATATTTTCCCCATTTCTTTAGTACAACTAAAAGCCATGGACATTACATACAAAAAAAACATAAGAAAACTATGAAAGAGGGAGCAAGCAGATCATCTACGACTGGGAGCCAAGGAGTGAAGCTGAGATGAGTTCCCTCTGTTTTCTCTTTTCTCATACTCTAAGCTGAATAAGCCAGAGACTCAGAACTGACACAGGTATAGACAAAAAAAGGGAGAGAAGTGGAGGGAAAGGAAAAGAGAAAGTTGTAAGGAAGGAGGGAAGGAAAAAAGAAGCCAGGTAAGAAGGAAGGAAGGAAAAAGATTCATAAATTTGTTAAATTATGTTTGTAGATTGAAGCAAACATTATAACACTATCTGATATAGTTTGAAATATGTGTAGAAGAAATGTATGAGACAATTCTATAAAAATGGGAGGGAAAAAGTATTCTTTGTACACATCTCTCAAACTGTAAAATGGAAAAAACCACTAGGCTATAAATTTATATGATGTATGTTATTATAAACAGAGCAACAACTTAAATGAAGCTACATGAAATGATTCAATAAACAAATAGATAAATCAAAGTTAAATTCTAAAATATATTTAAAAGAAAAGAGCAAAATAAAAAGCAAAGAGGAAATAATAGTAAAATGAAAAGCATAAATAAGGTCTAACATATAAATAATTACATTAAATGTAAGTGACCTGAATATACAAATTAAAAGCAAATTAGCTGAGTTGATATAAATTAAAGCAGAAACAAACAAATACAAAATGGTAGTGGGCTATTTCAACATCCCTCTGTCAACAACTGCTAGAACAAATAGGCAAAGAAGTAAAAAAAATACAAGCATACAACAAAACCAAATATCAACAAAATATAATCAACATTTCTAGTACAATGCACCCAAGTGACAGTAGAATATACATTTTCTTCAAAGTACTCCAAAAAAAGATCATCTCCTGGACCACTGAACAAAATACTTAAAAGAATTGATGATCTGAACATAGATGCAGAAATCCTCAATAAAATTCTTGCAAGAAAAATTCTTGCAAGCAAAATTCAACAACACATTAAAAAGGCCATAAATCATGATCAAGTTAGTTTCAATTGGAGATTGCAAAGATGTTCAACATACACAAACAAATAAGCCACATAAAGCCAATCAGTGAAAAGTCACAGAATCATCTCAGTTGGTGGAAAAAAGTCTTTGATAAAATTTAACATCCATGACAAAAATCCTGATGAAAATAGGTATAGAGAAGCCCTACCTCAGTGTAGTAAGGGCTACATACAGGAACATACCATCAACCTTATGAAGGGAGAGAAACTGAAGACATTTTCTCTAAAATCAGAAATTAAATAAAGCTGTACACTCTCACCAATTTTGTTTAGTATAGTAGCAGAAATTTTAGTCACAGCTGTTAGACACGGGAAAGAAATAAAAGGGTTGGGAATAGGGAAGACTGAAATCAAATCATCTTTATTTGCAGATAATAATATCCTTTACTTAGAAGGTCCTAAAAACTCCACTAGATGACTTAGATCTGATAACAAAACTCAGTAAAGTCACAGGAAATGAAATCAACATACAATAATCAGTACCTTTTCTATACACCAATAGTGAACCTGCTGAGAAAGAAATCAGGAGTATAATTCCATTCATAATATCTTCAAAAGTACATGAGTTTATTGGAAATAAATCTACCAAAAAGTATGAGGTCTTTATAATTAGAATTATAGAAGGAAGAAAACACTAGAAGATGGAAAGATCTTCCATGGTTATGAATTGGTAGTTAAAGTTCTTAAATTTGCTGTACTACAAAAAGTTATGTACAGATTCCATGGAATTCTCATCAAAATACTGATGATATTCAAATAACTAGAAAAAATTCTAAAATTCATATGGAAGCACAAAAGATTCAGAATAGCTAGACCACAAAAGGAGCATAGCTGGAGGTATCACAACACACAATTTCAAATATGTTACAAAGTTACAGTAACAAAAACAGAGCATGACACTGGCATAAAAATAAAATAGATACAGAAATGAGCTTATATAACTACAACCATCTCCTTCCTGAGAGGCCAAATGTATAAAATGTAGGAAAGATAGAGTCTTTAGCAAATGCAGTGAGGAAAAGTGGATATTCCTATATAGAAGATTGAAACTAGATATCTATATTTCACCCAGTACAAAAACTCAATGCAGCCAGGCATGGTGGTTCATGCCTGTAATTCCATCACCTGGGAGGTTGAGGCAGGAGGATTGCTATTAGTACAAGGCCAGCCTGTCGACCCTGTGTCAACAAAACAAATCAATAAAAGTAGATGATCTCAATCTTTGAAACTGCTGGAAGAAAATATGGAAGACATACTTAAAGTCACAGGCCCACACAAAGAGTTCTAGAATAGGACTTCAACATCACAAGAAATAATATCAAGAATCAACAAATAGGATTACATCAAATTAAAAAATCTCCTGCTAAGCAAAGGAAACAATTAACAGGTGAAGACAGTCTACACAATAGGAGAAAATCTTTGCCAGCTACTCTTCCAACAGAGGGTTAATATCCCAGAATAAAGAACTCAGAAAAAATAATATCAAAAAATCCCTATCAATAAATGAACAGACATTTCTCCAAAGCACAAATGGCCATTAAGTATATGAAAAACTGTTCACCATCCTTACCCATTAGAGAAATGCAAATCAAAGCTGCACTGAAATTCCATCTCATCCCAGACAGAATGGTTTTCATCAAGAATACAAAAAACAATAAATACTAGTGAGGATGAGTGTGTATGGGGATCTTTCTGCACTTCCTGTCAGAATGTAAATTAGCACAGCCACTGTCCAGTTTTCTCAAAACACTAGACTTGGAGCTCCCATTTGAATTCTCTATACCACTTCCTTGGTTTATTCCCAAAAGAGCTGAAGTCAGCATGCACAGAGGTTACTGAATACTCGGGCCACAATTCATGCTAACTAAGCCACTGAAAATGGCCAAGTGCCAGGCTGGTCTCGTAGCACAGGTATATATTTCCAGCACCTTTGGAGGCTGAAGCAGGATGATCACAAGTGCACATCCAGCCTGGGAAATGAAGCAAGACCTTGTCTCAAAATAAAAAAAAATCAAAAGGGGCTGGGGATACAGCTCAGTGTGAAAGCCCTGGCTAAATCTCCCGAAACACACACACACACACACACACACACACACACACACACACACACACAGGCAAGGGCAAGGGCACACATGGAAAAGATAAGTGCCTGTCAGTAGATGAATAATAGATGAAGAAAATGTAGTATATACAAACAGTAGATTATTATTCAGCCGAAAGAAGAATGGCATTTTGTCATTTGCAGAAAAATAGATGGAACTGCATGTCGTTGTGCTGAGTGAAATAAGCCAGACTCAGAAAGTCAAATATGACATGTTTTCTCTCAGAGTGGGGGGAATGAAAGTTGACATGAATGCAGAGGGGAAAATATTCGAGAAGAGGAAGGGATCAGGTAGAGAGCAGAGGGAAGGGCAAAGAGTACCCGGGCTATGGAAATGTCTGTGTGTATTTTATGTGTGTATGAGTATGCTAAAATGAAACTCACCTCTGCATAACTTATATGTACTGAAAAGTACTGAAATTTATAGAACGTGTTCTATGAACACAAAGAAATTAAATTAAAAATAAATAATAACATGTTAACAAGATCTAAATACTTGGAAACTAAACAAAGTATTTCTAAATAATCTGTGTGTTTAAGAAGTAGTAAAGCAATACTGAAAGGCAAATTTACAGCACTAAGTGAATAAATCAGAAAAAAGTCACAATAATCTAAGGGCTTACCTTAAGAATCTAGCAAGGGATGAGCCAAAATAAACCCAAATAGAAGAAAGTAAATGCAACAGAAGAAATCAATTACATTGAAAACAAAAACACAGCCTGGTGTGGTGGTGCACACCTGTAATCTCAGCACTCTGAAAGGCTGAGGCAGGAGCGTCACAAGTTTGAGCAGAGATTGGGCAACTTAATGATTTATTGCAACCCTGTCCCAAAACTTAAATAGAGACTGAGGATGCAGCTCAGTGAAAAGGCCCTGGGTTCAGTCTCACCACATGCACACACACACACACACACACACACACACACACACTAAAGCACAGTGGAGACACTCAGTGAAACAGAATGTTTTTTAGAAATTTCCACTCCCAAATAATTTCATTGGTGAATTCTCCCAAACTTTCAAAGTGTAATTATAAATTATATACAGTCTCATCTAGAAAATAAAGGAGGGCACACTTTCTAATTCATTTTATGAGCTAGTATTTCCCTAATACCAAAATCAAACAGTAAAAAATAAAGGATAACTGCAGACCACTGCCTCTCTTGATCATGGACACAAATATCTTAGCAAAATTGTACTACACAGAACTCAGCAATAAATAAAAATGATCAAGTGACTTTTATTTCATGGCTGTAGAGCTGGTTCCAATTTCAAATATCAGTGTAACCTCCGATATTTACGTACTAAAGAAGAAAAATCTTATATGGCCATTTCAATTTATATATACAACAGTAACATAATTCCAAACACATTCGTGAGAAACCCTCACCAATCTAGTAATAGAGGCCAACTTCCCTAATTTATTAAAGAGGATGTATAAAATATCTTTAGCTATGTGGTATCCATCAGTGACAGATTGTTTTCTCTAAGATTTAGGATAAAACAGATTTCTATTCCTACATGTCTCATTCAATATATAACTGGAAATTCTAGCTACAGCAATAAGGCAAGAAACAAATACAATACACACAGACAAAAAAGGATGAAATAAACTACATATTTATAGTTGACAAGATTGTTTACATAGAACAAACCAAGGAAACTACATTAAAATGCCAAGAACTAGTAAGTAACTTCAGCAACACTGGAAACTATATCAAGATTCAAAAACCAACCTAATCTTATATTCTAACAATGTAAATGTAGAAATCAAAATTAAATGCACAATATAAATTTAAAAGGCTCAAAAATGTGATTCTTAGACTTGTACATAACAAAACATATACAATATTTTAATGTTGAAATCTACAAAATGTTGATAGAAGAAATAAAAAAGAATGGGACATTCACCATAGTAAGCCTTCCACAAATTCCTATACATATTTAACACAGTTCCTATCAGAATCTCAAAAGAATTTGGCATAGATAAAGACAAAATTATTCCAAAACTTACATAGAAAATCAAAGGGACAATAATACATACAATAACTTTGAAAAAGGATGAAGAGGAATCAGTGTAAATGAATGTGTTATGATTTCTAATCAAAATTGTGTGGAGTTAGGTGAAGAACAAACACATTGATATAACAAAATAAAGATTATAAATGGACTTACACAAATATTCCTAACTGATACGAGAAAAACATGAAAATGCAATTCAATGGAGAAAAATCCAAAGTTGTGAAAATTGAATAGCCATTGGCAAAATATAAATTTAAGTCTCAGATCTTATATGCATGTGAACTCAAAAAGGGACACAGATTTATGTGTAAATTACAATAAATATTTTAGAAAATATAACAAAAAATCTTCAAGATAAAAAACTGGGCAGAATTCTTATACTTGACTTCAAGATCACAATCCATAAAAGGAAAATTTGATGAATTATACTTCATTAAAATTTGAAGCTATAATCTGAAAACTCTATTAGGATAAAATGATTTTGCCACATACTACAACTTAATATAAGGTAAAATAATGAAAGCTTCACAACATTATCAGGTCACTAATAAAATTCATGAAAATTATCTATCATAAATCAAATATTAAAGCATTATAAAACAAAATAATATTCACTAAACTTTATAATTGGATAATTATATTTTGAAGAAAATAGATTCATAAATTTTACCAAAACAAATTAACATCAGTATTTTTGAATAATTTATTATGTAAAATTAATAAAAAGAAATCCTACCTAAAAGAAACTGTCTTTAAAAACACATATTTTACTTTGCTTTAAAAAAATAAGGAAAATGACTAAATTAGTTTATCAAATTATATTGCATGAAAATTCCAAATTTCTATCAAAATATAATTATAAAAAGTTCTAGAAAAACAAAGTCATAAACTACAAGAGACAAAATGTATTAGTTGTATTTTATAAAGGATTCAGAAAAAATTATTAATATCCCAGTGAATTAGCAAATAGCAAAAATAACTTTTAAGAAAATTGTAGCAATTTGTTGATTTCCATAATAAAATTTTATATAAAAAATTTTGTACAGTATTTTTCTCCCTAAGGCAAAATTAGGATATATTTGATTAGAGCCAATAATAAGGAGTCTATGTTAAATCTGATGCAGTACTTTATGAGCAGGCGTGACCTACATAAAAAGAAAGTATCATCATGTATTAAGAACCATTAAAAATTTTATGTATGTTAATCCATTAATCTCACTTATTTTTCAATCTCCCAAAACAAGTATATTAAAAATATCACTGAATTTTTATGTAGAAAAATTTCAGCACTAAAACATAATGAAATTTGTTGCAGTTCACTTAGTTGATGTTATATAGCTATTAAAAATAATAGGAGATGGGCTGGGGATTTAGCTAAGTGGCTCTGCCATCTGCCTCGCAAATGCAAGGAACCAGGTTCAATCCCCAGTACCAAAATAAATAATAATAATAATAATAATAATAATAAAAAGAACAGTTCTTATATAAGGATATCATATATATATACTAGGAGAAATAAAACAAAAGTTGGAAGAACTTATGTGAATTATAATGTGGAAGCACAGTGCCCAAAGCCTATGTGGCATCTCTTAGCAAATGTTTCCCTAACATGGCTCTTTTCTGCTCACTATGTTGCATTTATACATTGATTTTCATTTTAGTTTTTTGACAATTTTCTAGATTCTCAAGAGGTCAAATGTTATCATGATGTGCAATATCCTGACCACAGGAAATAAAATTTTACTAAAATCCATTTATCCCTGTGTTCAGTGTAGAAGAGATTATTTTCTAAGTGTCCTAAGATCAATATTTTCTAAAATGCAGTTGTATTTTTAACTGTTACCCACTGAATAAATGTTTTATTCTAAACACTTATAAGCACCAGATAATAAAAACTAATTTATTCTTCCTTATGGTTTATAAATATTCAATATTGCCTTGTAGATTCATATTGTCTATAAAAAGAAAATAAAATTACAGTAAGCAGAGGACTTCTTGGAGTGAAAATTCTAGTGAGCTCTCCCTTTTCCTTAACTCTATCCTGACTATAACCTAACACTCTTAAAATACTATTTCCTTTTTATAATGACATTGTGCATGTTCAGCATTGTGAAACTAAGCATTCAAATGTACTTTACAAATAGGCCTCTATAAAAACTTTCCAGAATAATTTTGAAACAAGAACCTAATATTATACATAAGATATAGTATGTGAGTTCAGCCAATATCATTATTTTTACTTTACAGCTTTTGCTGTTTCTTTAAATATTTATGTGTTCCATGCATGTACTGCCAGCTCTGGCTGAAAAAAACTGCTTCTTTTTTAAAGCAAGATAACTGTCTCAGATTAAAGATTTTCTCTGAAAAGGAATACACATATTATTCTTATGTCACCCTGCTTTTAGCAGCTGGATCCTTTGAGCTCAAACTCAAAAGTATTTGAGTACTTCAAACAAAGGAAAATGTATGTATAGATAGAAAAAACATCTTATCAGTGAAGAAACCAGCAACTGATTGGCTCTGGATAAAAATAGGAGACAAGGGGTATGGTGAAGACATGTTTACTATATACATTTTGTGCTTTACGATTCCGTTTTATTAGTGAACACATTGCCTATTTAAATGAATGAAAATATACATAGATAATTTGAAAAACATACATACAGAAATAAAACTGTTATCTGAAACAAAACTTTTTTCTTCAGTCCAATTTTTCTCTCAGAAAATAATGATTTTATTTAAGGAAAATTCCATTTTGGGAATATTTGAAGGAAAAATGTTTTTAATTCTCAGTGATTTGTTACTATGCTTGCCACTGGGTTTGGAATTTTCAGGATCTGCAAGTAGTTATGTGACTGCCAATTTGCTTCCTTGGTTGTTACTGATCTGTAGCATGAGTAAGTCATAAAACATGGACATGACTTATTTGCTCTTGTTAAAAATGAGGTCCATCATTCTTACAACTTCTTGCCTGTGGAGGGTATTGTAAATAACTTATAAGGTGCCTTTTGGAATGTTCATTGTTTTACCTGGAAAGAAGGCAAGAATGTGATCATTAATATCATAGTCAAAGTAATACCAACCTAAAAAGTAAGTATCATGATTAAGTTAAAATTGGTTATGATTCTTAGAATAAAAGTAGTATCTACACATTGACCTTCAATACAGAGAGCAAAGGAAATCTAATAGTGATCACTACACCACTTCTGAAGATAGAATCCTAACTAAAACCAGCATGACCAGAAGAAAGGCAGGCACTGGTAGTCAAAGCCTCAAAGGAGGGTTGCTGATGGTTCACATGTACAATATTGTTCTGAAACGTCAGTTCACAAGTTTCTTGTCAGCTTCTTTTTCACGTTGCTATTCATAATGTAGACTTTGTACTCTACGCTGGAGTAGAAATGCACTCTACTGCAGAAACTGTACTCTACCTGTCCTTCATTGTCTACAGAGAGCTGCAACCAGTTCATGGACATCCAGATACTCCGTGTGTGACTGTGATTCTCCTATAGCATTAGCATTCCAAGTGTAAAATCTGTTATTTGTTCATGTAAACGAAATTCAAAGACCTTCTGAAAATCCCACCAACAACTTAGAATTGGAGGTCATTACAATAAATATTGCTTAAAAAATTAAAACAGAATCACACCAGTCAGCTTAGGAATTAAGACTTGAAAAAGATAATTTATGAATGGAGTAGAAAATTCCAAAAGTACTTAAATTTCTTCCAGTTTCTATTACATAATAAAATTAAACAGGAGTAAAATATTTCATATTAGGATAAGTCCTTAGAGAGTATCATGCTTAGCACTGAGAATTCAAATAGCAAAGATTCTACCTCTGTCAAGAAATTGCTGGAATAATCAGTCAGAAGGAAAATTAGATCAAAATATAACAAAAAATATGGGAAAGAGAACACACAGCCACACTTGGTGGTGCAGGTCTATAATCCCAACATTCTAGAAGGCTGAGGCAGAAGGGTTGTAAGTCCAAGCCTAGCCCAGGCACTTAGCAATTTAGTGAGACCTTGACACAAAATAAAAATAAAAATAAAAATGGGCTGGGGATGTAGCTCAGTGGGAGTGCTTTGAGTTCAATTCTCAATACTGCAAAAAAAGAAAAGAAATCATATCCAAAAATGACCAGAGAGAAAGGCTTCCTAGTAGAAGGTTAGAATTGAGAAACTTATAAATTATCCAGGAAAAAAGAAAAGATGGTGAAAGTATATTCTAGACATAGAAAGCTGTATGTCTTTGACTACAGAAAGAACATGTACCCTAACTGAATGATATAAAAACCAAAGGCCTACAATTAAAAGAAACCAGCCATGTTTTTCACCTTCTTCCTCATTTGGCAGCTTTTGCACTTATGGGTTTACTGACTTCCCAAGTCCAAGGTGCGCCTATGCACCATTACTCTTTTTATGAGTATATCCTCTGCACTAGTGTAGCCCTTGTGCACAGAGTTAAAGAAATGATACTCCAAGCATGTTTTGTCTCTCTTTTTTATTTTGGTCTGGAAATAGTATTTATCAAAGACAGAAGATGAAACAGATCCAGGTGGTAGGGTAATGAGTATGTCACTGGCCGAGCTGTTTTAGAAGGAACTTTGGGATAGTAATTGTGTCCACGTAGTAAATGCAGATCATATAAATCTGTGACAGTAGCGGTTAATGGAGGATGTGGATGACAGCATATGTAACTCACACTTGGTACCATGGAAACCAAGCAGACCAACCCAACAAGGTCAGAGTTCAATGGAGATTGTAGACAGAACTCTGAAAACAGCAAGGGCTGTGGTATGGGTGTGAAAGAGGAAGTGCCTTTAATGTTGAGAAGAGTAAACAAGGGAAGGAGACGAGATGGGAAAGAGAAATGAAAAACCAGAACATAACTGTCTTCTGTATATCAATAAAAAAGTGATCTTTATGAAAGATTTCATTAAGGAGGTGATGACTAGATGAATTTTTTGATAAGCTGAATAAACCCTGGTAAATTTATGCCAGGTGGATTAAATTTTTTATTAAATGTAAATACAAGAAGATAGAACCTCTCTGCAGAGGTGCAGAGAGATGGGGTGGTGACACTATTGCAATTTGCATTTTAATCCATAAATTCAGGAAAAAATAGAGAAAGAAGGAAAAAAAAGAGAAAGTGAAATTTAGTAGAAAGCTTGGATTTTGAAAGAAAAGATGATTTAACCAATAGTAATACAAGCTGTTGTATTGTAAAATCAGTCTTCCAAAGATGTTGAGTAAAAGAATAATTACATCCCTCACTTGTTTTCATTTTTATTTGTTTTGCTTAATCTGTAGATATAAGATGTTAATGAATTTCAAATGACCCCAACACTAATATTTAAAATAAATATATAATAAATCTTCAGATTAGTCACTTACATTCTAATAAACACTGTCTTTGTTACTAATATATGTATATATATATGTATATATAGCCACATATGTATGTAAAACATATTTATGCTAAAACACATTGAGCCTTTACTATATGATCTCTTTTTACAAAAAATTTTCTGAATAAAAGTTTAATAGATAACTGAAATATAAAATTAAATATTTTGGAGGTGTGCCTTTCTCTAAAAATATTTTGGGAACTTGATTACATGGAAAACATAATTTATAAGTAAAGTCCATAAAGAAGAGGGCATTAAATGATAAAAATCCAAGTTAAACAACAAAGGCAAGCTATTTAGTTTTCTGAATGCAGAAAATAAGGCAAAATTTAAAGAGGAGGAGTTCACTTAGATTAGTTGTTCTGTCATGGCTACTTCAGTGTTCTAAATCAACTAATGCTCTTTTTCACATTGGGGAAGAAGAAGACTCACATGATACCAGATCTGGTGAATAAGGTGGATGAGGACACACCATAATTATTGTATTTGACAGAAATTGCCATGAAGGTTCTAAATTGATTCAGAAAAGACACTCACAAAAGAGGGCTTCCAGAACTGCTTGAGAAAGTGGCAAGAATGATGGGATAAGTGTGTTCAAAGTGAGTGGGAATATTTTGAAAGAGATTAATAGCAATGTGTTTTTAGTACAATAACTTTAAAAAATTTAATTTAAACATTCACTGTATGTTTTGAACTTATATACGTTCATATATTGAACTTCTCTCTAAGCTGAGTTGGTCTAAAGCACTTAGGGAAGGTCTGGACCAGAGAAACATGTTGGATATCTTTGACACATGTGTCATTAATATTTCACAAATCAGAGTATGTGAGCAACCTATATCAGAATAGTCTGAGTTATCCTTTAGAGATAATAGGACAGTGCCCCTGAAATCTGCATTTTAGTTTAAATAATCTATATATTTCTTGAGCCTATGATACTTTGATAAATAGAAATAGATATATCACCCAAGGAGAGTAGTAGAATTAGTTTCCCCAGAGAAAGAACTATATTTTTCATTTCTTTATATTTAACAGCAATATATTCCTTAGAATTTATTTTATAATCAATTAATGATTGTCATAATTATTTTTAATCTGAGTAATAATATACAATAAGCAACATGAAAAAATATTTTAAATTAATCATATTTTGGGTTCTAGTGAAAATACTTATGGGAATATTAATAAAAATCTAACAGGAAAGAAAATATCTATGGAGATGTTTACCACAATATATTCATAATAGAAAATAATAGGAGGGAGAAAATGACAAGAAATAGGCTGTAAGTAAAAGAGAATATTTTTCTGTTATATGAGAAAAAGTGATTATGAAGATGTATCAACATGAATAAATATCAGAATAATATTTTTAAAAATTTACATATACTTTAATAACAATTGTAAAAATTACATACTATTTACAAATACTGAGTAAAATAATAAAAATTAAAACTGCTTGATTTGGTAAGTTGCCCTATTATGAATGATTTTATAATGTGTTAATTATATTGGAATGCTATGTATGTTCTAAATATTTTTAGAAATCAATAATGATACATTTACCATTCCAAATCATTATAAAATTGAAATATGGTTAGATAACATCTGATTTTATTCAAATATTATAAGTCTGTTCTAAAAGAGGAAATGTATAAAAAGGAAAGGTATCACGACTGAACTCAAGGATCTCCAACAATTTTTCCCAAGTAAAGACCATCAGATGTTCTTGAAATTTATTCAAGAACAGTCCTGAGTAGTAATGTACTTTCAACTAAATAGATTAGAAAAACATAGAATATTTGTTATATCCCAGCCTCTCGCTTCTTCCCTGGTTTCCATGTTCCATTTTTCCCTCCCTCCCTCCTCTCATTCTGCATTAACCCAAAAGAATGTGCTAATGTGTTTGAGGCTTTTGTTCCTGAATTTCCCACGTGTTTCATAACATGCTGGCATCAACACACAAGGTTACAAGCAAACTTGTGAAATATCTCATATCATGGTATCCAATGAAGCTAAAGAAATAAGCCCATGAACTTCAATATAAAAATAAAGAACTAGTTAATCTCATAAAGAATCATGCCACACATACTTTTCTAGTAAATACTTATTGAATAAATGCCTGTAGTTTGTATGTGTTGCAGAATTTCATCTGTGCTTTGCTTACATTATAATCTGGTAGTAAAACTTATTGACTCAAAGTTTTATAATGACTATCATTACTTACCAGGACAATTCAGCCTAAGATTGCTTAATTAACTTATGACAATTTATAATATCTAAGAAATACTGATAGTTTAAGGAATAGCTCAAGAAAAAATGTCCTGTGCAGATGACAGAGATATAAGGAAAGTGTAAAGTTTTGTGAAAGATGAGTGTATTATTTAAAGTAGTTCATGGAGGTTGCTGGAAAGGGGAAAACAAAGGAAGCAAAGAAAGCACAAGAAAAGGGCTCCAGAACTTTTGATGACAAGAGAGTGCAAGAGATTGGTATGATCTATAGGAGGTATTGGGAGTGGGGTCTTTGCTCCGTATTTTCCAGAGAAAGAGAATGTTGACCTGAATATTTTATTAAGAAAAGGAAGAAGAAAAGAATGACTGAATAATGATTCAAGACAGAGCCGAGACCTGATAAAGCAAAGCCCACTGAGAAGATAATCACACAGTTGGATGGATTAGGTTTTGGTGCATCAAGTAATCTTTGCAGACAAGAATAAAGGGTAAAAGATTAAGGTGACCCCTGTGATTAATTTGTGGGAATAAGGAGTGGGAAGTTGAGTGGAGGGTGAGGAGAGAGAGGTAAGGGAGAGGAGAAAAGGAAATTTAGGTCACGAAGACAACAACAACGCTTTGAGATTTTTGTTTCAGACAATTAGGAGATTTTGGAGGACAAGAAAGGGACTGATAATAAATAGAGGTCCCAACAGACCTTGGAAACAATGAATCTGTAATGAGGCCATGTTGCATAGTTTTGCAGATTCTCCAGCATTTTTTAGTTGTAACAGGTAAAACAAATTTTTACATAGATCATTTTGCAGGTTGGCTATGAAATAGAAGAGAAGGAAAAATGAAAGCATCATAAAACAACTCAGACAATTCACTGTAAATTCTTTCACTGAAGAAAAATCTTTAATTGCATAAAAGTTTGAATAATTTCTCATCAGAAAGTGCCCAGGCACAGTAGAATATTACCACCACCACTGTCATTGTCATCATCATAAAATAAACAGGGTAATGAGGGTAATGATTTATACTGCGAAAGAAACAGTAAGTTGAGCATACACCCAATGGAAATCATACCACTGTTATTCTCACAAATAAAACTGTGACTTTCTTTCCATTATTTTCAGAGCAAAAAATGTATTCTCTGTTTAGAGAATAAACATGTGTAAAGATGTGACAAAGATGCCAGGTGTCCATAGCAGCCTCTTTTGTTAAAGAAAAAGCATTTGAGAGATGGGGGGTGCTGCTAATTTCACTCCCCAGTTATTCCAAACCCCAAACAAACATGGTAAATCATTTGTCTCAACTGGCCCTGTGGAACACGAGAATGCTTTAGGCTCCTTGGAATTGAGGAGCCATATGGAGCTTGTAGTGAGCTTACACTGAGACAGATGGCAGCAGAACTGAGCCAGCCCCGAGGCTGTGTAAGCACCACAGTGACCGTGAGCAGCCAATTAAAAATTGAGACAAGAGGGAAGTGTCATTTCTACTTCTGTAAAATTTATATGGTGTATGAATCTTTGTTGCCTTTCATAAGCTTGCTTCATAGTCTACAGTTCAACCCTGGAGTGGAGGAAACATTTACCTGACTTCCTTTTATAAAGCATCTGAATTCCTGTTCAGTTCTCAGGATGTCAAGGATTAAAATTTCTGCTTCTACTTGGAGAAAGGCTAGCAGATTAGATTAACTCCAGCACTGTTCTTAGTAAATTCAAGATGAAATATTCTTTTTGCATTTAGAATATATTCATCTCCTCAAAACACATTTATTCTTTTGCCAAGTTATGAGGATCTACTTTCTACTAATCACTCTGTATGTTTGTTGATACAAAAAGGAAGCCATAGTTCCTGTTTTAAAAGATGTCATAAAGACTGAACAAATAAACCAAAATGACAACACAGTGAAGTAAGCACTCTAACAGAAAGACAGGATTTGGAGGGCATAGATGAAAGCTAACACTCCAACAAGGAGGCTCTTTCTAAAGGAAAAATTGTTTGTACAGAGTCTGGAGAGAGGCTGATGGAGAAAGCCAGCATTTAACATGGTAGATAAATCAAGTGCAAAAACAAATGAAGAGAAAAAGCAGCATCACTTAACCAGGAGTAGGGCAGAATGAGTTGTGGTGAGAACACAGGTCACTAGGCAGATGGTGCATTAGGAGTAGGGTGAACAGGTTTGTAGGAACCAGAGCTGAAGCTCCTGAATGGCTATGTCAGGTATTTGAACTCCACAGCTTGGTGTCACAATGAGCCATTGAGAGAATTACATGAAAATCCAAAGGTCAGACCTAACTCTATCTGTATTACCATATCTATGTCAGATAGATCGATAGATAGATGCACAGTATATGAAAGATATAGAAAGAAACATTCAGGGGGATTAACATCATGAGAGAAAGGTCAGTATAAGATTGGCCACAGAGAGAAAACTCAGGAGGCTACTTTTGTTACTGGGGTTGGAAATGCTAAACCTGAACTTCAGTGTTTGAGAAAGGATGAGAGTTGTATGGAGGATGTAGATGATTTAAGAATAGCCAGAACACAGTAGTGATAATAAGTCTTGGAAGCACAACATGTTCACAGTTGAGGAACAGCAAGAGTCCAGGACAGTGGTGGTAAACCTATGGCATGCATGCCACCTCGGGCTGTTTGTATCCTTGGAAGGTCTAAAAGTTTTACCCTTACTGTCTAGGATAACCTGAGGCTTTAGCCTATGAGTTTTCCCTTTATAAAAAGTAAGTGTGATAAGTAAGAATAGTGTCCCCCTCCACATGTTTCTAATTTTATAATTCTGTAAATAAGTCATGGAACTTGGCAAGAGGGAAAGAAGGTTGAATATGGAATTAAGGTTACCAAACAATTGACCTACATTATCCTAGATAGGCCCAGTGAAGTCACAAAGTCCATTAGATGGAAAAGGAAGGCAGGAAAGTAAATCAAATTCAAAAAGGTATTTGGAGATGCTACACTGCTGGCATAAATGGTCATAAGAATTCAGACATAAATTCTAGAAGCATAAATTCTAGGAAACAGATTCTCCCCTAGAGCATAAGGAACAGAGTCCTTCTAATTCCTTGATGTTCACACTGTCAGGGCCATTTCAGACTTATGATTTCTACTTACAAAATAAGGAGAATGAGTTTATGTCATATTGACCTAAAATCTGTGGTGAGTTGTAACAGCAGCAACGTAGTGGTGAATGTGTGTGGGAAGCAAGTAAGGGAGTAGTTTCGGCTCCACTGTGTTGTTGTTTTCCACAAAGCCTACAGCTGGGAATGTACAAAAGATTGTTGGATGGGACAATGAGGAGGCCAAAAGAAAGCTTTAAGTTGCCCATAGATTCCTGAAAACAGGTGTTTGGATAAAACAACTCATTGGTAGCACATAGAGTGAGATGGACACTATGAATGAGTTAAGGAAAAGGAAATGGGAGCAAGGACCAAGTTTTCGAACTATGTTTCTGTGAGGTGAAGATGCCACTTGACATATGGTTAATGCGTCAGCAAGTGAGGAAAAACAGCCTGTAATGAACTATTGATGGCACCAAAAACTTCCTTTTGCCTATTGAATTTTCCATTGTAATTTATATCAGGAAATATTTCTTTTTGATACATTACCTTCATGAGAAAATAAAATTTAGATTAATATCCTTCATGAACATAGATACAAATGTCAACAAACTTTGGATAAACTGAATGTAACAATGTCTACAAAGAATTATGCACCAAATCCAAGTGGAATTTATTTCAGGTATGTAAATTGGGTTGAGCATTTGCAGACTTATCAGTGTTAGATTAGTCTTCACCACACTGGCAGAATAAAATAAAAATCATATGATCATACCAATTGATGTAGAAAAGGGACTTGCCCTAATAGCAATTCATGACAGACTCACTAAGCAAACAATGGAAAGAGGATAAATTTGCCAACTTGAAAAAGAATATACACCCAAAACATCCACAGCTAACATAATACTTACTGGTTGAAAGTAAATGTTTTTCCCCCTAAGACTGGAAAAAGTTAAGGATTGTATCTATCACCACTTTAACATGATACCATCCTACTGGGATCTCAACCCCTGAAATTCGGTAAGTCAATACCTGAAAATAAGTATTTTTGTCTCTGTCACTATCTCTCTCTCTCACACCATACACACACACATGCACAGTGCATATGTGTATGTGTGTGTATCTATGGATTGTGACTCTTGATATCATTAAAATATTAATTCTTTGTGACTTGATCTATAGAGTTAATATAAACTTAATCAAAATCTCAGTAAACTATTTGTAGATATTGACAATAAGATTTTAAAGTTTATGTGGAAAGACAAAAGACCTAGCATATTTCACATGATATTGAAGAAGAATCAAGTTGCAGTGTTCATACTAACAGTATCAAGAATTATAGTAAGCCCCAGTGTAATGATAATGACTGACTATTTAGAAAGACACATGTATAGATTAAATAGGATTGAAAAATCGGAAATAGACCCACACAAATTCAATCAACTGATCTTTGACAGAAAAACAAAGACAATTCATTACAAAAAGCATAATCTTTTGAACAAATGGTGCTGGAACAGTTGGACATTCAGAGACACACAGATAATTAATCTAAGTATTTTGTATCTTTTATGAAAATTAGTTTTAACTGGATGATAGACCTAAATATAAAATTCAAAATTATGATATTTTGAGAAGAATACATGAATAAAATCTAGGTAACTTGTTTTTGGTAGTGACTTTTTAGATATACAACACAAAAACCACTAAAAAATAGACAAGTTGTACTTCAAAATTAAATACTGTAATATCTAACAGAATTATCTACTGTGTAAGAAAGAGCTATTAGTTTTTGTTTGTCACCCTCATGGATTTACATCTGGTGAGTGTGGATTTTATTAATAATTAATAAGAGCATACATCCATATAATATTTTATAGACATTAATACTTTGGCACATTTCCTGTCACTGATATGGAAAGCAATTTATAGATAGAGGAAACTGAGACTCATGATAGACAAATTACAAGTTAAGAATACATTTTTTTGGTGTCAGGGAACAATCGGAGCTTCTAACTTCTAACCTAGTGCACCATCCAGACACTGACCAAATATATTCAAACTGCAGTCAGCTTACTGAAAGTTTCCATGTAACACTTAAAACACAATAACAGGAGCAGCAGTCTCAACAAAATCCAATCAGACTATTATTTCACTGACACAACAATTTAGGGCCAAATCAGAAAACTGAATAAGTTCGGTAAATAAAAATAAACCCTCATTTTTATCCAGTGATTTATATCATTTTAAAGCATACCATCAAAGTTGAGTCCTGGTTCTTCTTCCTTCTAGCTGAGATGGTAGACAAGTTATTCAACTTTTCTGAGCCTAGCATTTTCCATCAATAAAATGGGCTTAATGGAAAATAGCCATCACACAGCAGTGCTGTGAAAACTAAATGCATTAATGCAAGTAAAAGATTCATCCCTGCACCTTTTAAGAATTTAGTCGTTGTTACCTATGGCTTAATTGCCCTTGAAAACAATTTAGGAAATTCTGCTTAGGGAGAAGTATGGTAGAGTCCACCCAGGTCCAATAAAGACTGTGTTTATGTACTACGTTCACTGCAGTTACCACTCTCAACTTTGAAGATCAGCTATTCCTCCTGTGGATGAGCAGTTCACTAATCATGACTCTGTTCTTGGGAAAAGGCACATGAACCTGAAACCTGACCTCTCCTTCCCTAAGAAAACTAATCATTCAAGTAGCTATTGTACAACCATGTACAGATAATTGAAAATCTTGTATAGAGATTTTACTTAAAGGTCCTAAACTCTAGGCATGTCTCTGATTCAATTAGATCAATCATAGCTTTTCTCTTTGTGCATGAAAACACAAACACAGATTCCATAGCCCAATGAGTGAACTGCATGTGAACTCCCTGATGAAGACCCTTTCATGGTAGTGATTAATGGGCTGCAGGATTTTGAAATAAAAACCTGAAACCACATACTAGTCATACAGTTGACTAAATATTTTGTTTGGGTCCTCATGCCCAACCTACAGATAACCTTATGTTGACCCTGTATTTCAAACCAGGAAGGCAAGCCTGCGGTTTTCAAGAGGGAGATTTGTGGTTTGGGTTTGATCTGTCTATAAAAAGGGCTGTGGCACATGGTCTTAACGAAGTCCATCTTCCAAGCCTCTGACCCACAAAGCACAAGGTTCTCACAGGAGCAAGTTGTGACAGCTGGAATTTGGCATCCACAGCCTCTCAGAGGCTACTGATCCCAGACTGATAGTTTTAAAACCCTAAGACAAGTCTGTTACCATTCTTGAAATTTGTTGCAGCAGGCGCCAGGCAGGAATGTTACTGTTCCCTTATTGCTAGACAGGAGCCTGGTCATAGCATAACTCTGAAGAACTTCTGGGGTCTTGGCTCCCGCCCGATGCAGAGATTATGTTTCCCTGTCAATGCACGATTCTCGCAAAAGTGCATGCTTTGTTTTAACATATGGAACCAGTGGCAAGATCAGCAAAGACCCTTAAGGAAAATGTCAAAACCCCATGGCCATATGAGGTAAAATGTAGTAAGGGCAGGCAACATTTTTGAAACTTGAGGAAGTAGATTTTTAAATATTTTACAAAAATTAATTTTCTGATATAAGAATATTTTGTCCAAGTTGTGTGTATTTTGAACTTCATGCCAAAGAAAGGATATATACATCACTGCTATGTGGAATATAAAATTTAATTTCCAGGAGACACATAGTCTTTGATTTCCATCTTTTAATATTCTATTTTGTCAATGTCTGAGAAATGAATTATTACCTCTATCAAAACATGCAGACATCAATGAAGAAAAGATATACTTAAACAATAATTCCTTCTTTGTACCATCTTTAAGGAAAACAGCTCTCACAGTGGAGCAGTATTTGATCAATTTCTAATTGGTAACAATTAAAGACTGCAGTTTTCCTGAAAACATACACAATTTCCTCTGATTGTTTAAAGTCCTCATTCTGCCATGCAAGAGTCTGTGATTTGGAGCATACCTCCAAATCTCAAGAAGCCTAAATTTCCTACAGTAAATAAATAAAAATAAAGAATTTATGTGATGGTTATGAGAACTTAAGAGATGAACATGAATACACTTGAAAACAATAATTGATATGAGAGCAACATTATATTTTTACTAGAGTTTTTTCAGTTAAATCTTTAGCTTTCCTGCTCTTTTGGAGCTGAGGGTTTAGCCCTGTGATAGAGCACTTGATTATCAGATGGGCCCTTTGTCTGACCCTCAGCACACACATAAAAATACTATTTATAAAGTAGGAATAAAAATTATAATTTTGATAGGCTGTGTAAGTTAAATTAAGAAGTTTTTAAAAAAAATTTTAAATCACATATAATTGAGTAAGAAAGGAATCCAAAAAATAAAAAATTTAAACAAGGCCAATTGGTGTCAGATATATAATCACCTCCTGAAAGCTGATGGGTTCAGCCAGGAAGTACTCCTGGGATGAAAGGGTCCCCACAGGGCCCAGATGTCCCAGAGAGGAATACTGGGGAAGAAACGTTGACTGTTCTGTCACCATTCCTCTCTGTGACAGGGGAAGCTGTCAGCATAGATGAATTCACAGGATGAGGAGAAATGAAGACTCAAAGTGGAGTTGTCAGAGAAGAGAGAACAGTATTTAAGGAGTAGGGGTAAATGAAAATGCCCAACCCTGAGAAATAAGACCAGGGAGTTAAAAGAACCTTGGCTTTCTTGAGTGTTCAGGAGCAAGGTTCCAAGAAGGACAAGATCACTAGTCATCCTGTCACTGGTGTTAAGTCAAATAAGATGAAGACTGGAAAAATAAAAAGAGGCCAGTAATAAAACCGCACCAAAGAGTCAGGTTCAAACAATGAGGAGGAGGTCTAGATTTTAGTGAGTTGAGGTCTAAAGAGCAATGAAATAAAGAGAAGCAGAGTTAAGAGACATGTGATACAGAAAATGTCCTTAGAGTGTGAGGGAGAATCAGTCACCAGAGAGGAAGAAGCATTTCTGTTGGAGCTGGGAGCATGAAAGCACAGAGAGGAAGGTTAGACTTGCACTGGAGACAGAAAAGATGTGGGGAAAGACAGGGGCAGCACAGACAGAGAATTATGGTTTAGGAGCAGGAATGAAATGAAGCATCTCTGATTCACATATGAAATGCTCAGCTTCAGTATGCTGCTATATTATACTAAGCATATTATGACAGATAATGCAATGAAACAAAATTTGAGTTATTCATTTTTATTGCTAAATATTGGCCAGTGGAAGTGAATTTTATAGCTATTTGTCTATTCTTTCAATAAAAATATTGAGGCCTAAAAACTGTCAGAACTGTTTTTTCTGCTAAAGGTACAAGGAAAAAAAGCAGATTTTGTTCCAACATAAAGGATTTTAACTAACTGTACAATGCTATGACTTGACTATAAGAATTCTTAGACATCAGAATGCGTTCCTTCTGAGAAAATCTAGTATTTTACAGCTGTCTGCAAAAGACTATGGTTACTATACTGCCTGAGACCATTTAACATCTAAGAATAAACCTGTTGCCTGGGTGGGGACAGATACTGTGTCTTGTTCAGGGACTGGATCGCTAAAACACTTCTGGGCCATGAAACACTTCTGAGACTATGAAATTGAATCTTGTGTGGGAGAAAATTGACCTCACAAGTTCAAAAGCAGGAAAGAATGTCAGTCTTCTTCAATATTTTCCAATGTGCCAAATTTCACAGAACAGTAAATGCAATATGTTTTATACTATTTTGATATTCATTGATCTTTAGTAACAAAACAAAAAAAGTTGTTGACCCTTGAGGCTAGTATATTTTTGTGGTGACATCTTCATTGAGAAATGGAATTTGACTTTTCGAAAGTTACTCTAAATATCTAGCAAATTGTGTTTATTTCATCATAAAAATAAAAATAAATACAATGAACATTGAAATTTAGCATATACATATGTCTAGTACTAATTTTCATGTGCTTAAAAGTTGTGATATGTATTCATTTGATACATTTAATTAGAAGCATTTTTATTATACTAATAAAAGCTGAAGTCTTGAATTAATTTAAGTATCTTTCAGTTCTACTTGATTTTTATGTTGGTTGAAAATCAAAAACTATAGATTAATATACGGGATTATTTAGCAATTATTTCATGAAATGTATATGTATA
>NW_004624856.1:5705813-5718457 GCF_000247695.1 Heterocephalus glaber | reverse complement strand
CTTTGTCTTAGCATGTAGTAACTGGGCAATGTATATTGTTCAATGATTTGAATGAAATAATATACTTTCTTAGTCCAATAGTCAATGTTGTATAAAGAATGCACATGTCACTCACAGTTAAACACCCAACTCTTAACTACTTCTGCTAATCTGAAGCAATCTTTGTCCTAAAACTCAATAACTGAAGACATCCAGTAAGTTATCTTGACCTCACTGGTTCGTGGTTCCCTTGTGTGTAAGATGGGGATAATAATTTCATGTGATTGTAAAGAGAAAAATACTACAAAGAGAACCCATGCTACAAAATAAATAAATCACTTTACTGTTACTGGTGATGCACGTCATTCAAAGAAGATTGCCTGTTCAGTATGTTTGAGCACAGCTGAGTAGTTGACTTACGATACTTTTAACTTCAAATATAATCTTGATCACTAAAAGCATTGTAAGCAAAAGGTCCAAAGTGTTTTAAAAGTACATATGTTTTGGGTCAGGACTTTAGCTCAGTGGTGCTGCTGCCTGCCTTGCAAGCACAAGGTCCTGAGTTCGATCTCCAGTACCGAAAAAAAAAAGTACATGTGTTTTTTTCTCACTTTATACTGAACAATGGGCTGAATTGTGTTCCCTAAAAATTTATGTGTGGAAACTCTAACCCCACACCTCAGAATTTGACAGGAGAACCTTAAAGAGGCAATTAAGCTAAAATGTGGGAGAGTGGCCCTAACCCAGTGTGGCTGGCATCTTTACTGGAATTCAGACTCCCAGGGAGACCCAGAGGTGTGTGCACACAGAGGGGAGTCCATGTGAGGACATGTGAAGCTGCTGCCGCCTCTCCCAGGCAAGGAGGGAGGCCTAACAGGTGGTTAGGCCCTGCTGCCCCCTTACCTTTAACTTCTAGAACTGTGAGAAGATAAATTTCTGTCATTTGAGACACCTAACTGAGAGGATGGTGTGCACCAGTAACATGGGCACTGTCCATCGCTGATTCCTAAACAGTCTTTGCTTTGCTTCGCCTAAATATACCAATTGAAAATAATCAATGAATTAAAAATATGAAAATTTTCATAAACTATCTTCTGTTTTGATGGTTAATTTATTGAGTAAATTGATTTACTGAATGGATAAATTAAATGAATAAACCATAGTGATCAGAGAATACTAAATCTGGTTTAGATGCTAGAATGTTAGGTATGAGGCTTCCAACACATGATGACTTACATTACATGGAAGATGTTACTAATAATCAGCTCTCTGGGCTCTTAATGTTGCTGTTCTCTCAAACTAATTCTTTTCACCATGAAATCTTAGATCAAAAAAGTACTGTTACATTAATAATACCAAAGTAATTATTGAAAACAAGTTATATTTATAGTTAGCCATATTGGTAGGAGAAATTAAATACACACAAACACACTAACTAAAGTGAACGATTATTAACATTCAAACTTATCATAGAATAAATCTCCAATCTGCTTTTTATTTTGCTTTAGCAAAAACAGAAAATATAGCCCTACTAATAACAGGGAATAGAAAACTTGACCTGTGCATAAAATCAAAATGTACCCAATAATAGCTTTCTAGTTTGGCTTCTTCGAACATTCATATTTTGAGTTTTAGATCTGTCTTACATTAATAGGAATAGTCATTTTTTTTAAAAAAAGATACTACACTCATAGAAACTTACAGAGAATGGTACTAGGATGAAGAACTTACTATAGAAATTCTCTAAGAAATATATGTATAATATATACAGAGATTTTTTTGTGTGTACACATCCATGTGTAGGAAAAAGTTCTTCACAATTCAAGTGAAGCTTTGAATAAACTCTGTGCATAGCTTGAAATATTGGATGTAAAAATTTATTCTTGGTATAACTCTCTTAGAAGTTTAAATTATACACTTAATTTTTCAAGGATATATTTAGAGATAGATCTGGTAATTAATTATTGGTTCAAATGTATTGCAACCTCAGTAGATTTTGTAGTTAAACTGTCTTAAAATACCGTAAAAATAAAGATACTTTTGGAAATATTAGACTTTCTAGAGGTTTATATTGTAAGTTTATTGAAAAGAATATTGGATAACAATAGTCTAGTGCCAGAGTTAAATTTATGCAGTTTGATGGTATTAAAGAATCATTCCTCTTTGGGCCTGTGAAAGATTAAATCCTTTGCTCTCTAACTTAATTTTAGTTTTCATATTCTGTCATTTTAAGACTAGAAAAGTGAACTGTGATGTTTTGATGTTTTTATTTGATTCACATAAAAATGTAGATTTCCAAAATAATAGCACTCTTTTTTAGTGAATTCTTGATTTCTTGACAAATTTCATTTCTATGTAGATCCCAGAGAGTTAGTTATTTGGATTCTAATTTGGCATAGGAAAGTAGAGAAGCACTGATTCAGAAGAGGAGGAGGAAGGTCCTGCCATCAAGGCTCTCCTGG
This sequence comes from Heterocephalus glaber, assembly GCF_000247695.1. The sequence continues at coordinate 5,716,016 of NW_004624856.1, read as the reverse complement.
AAGATGGTCGCAGGAGTCAGACCCTTTGGAGGGGGATGGAGGCTGGAGGTGGCAAGAAGGGGCCACTTGCTTGCCACTCTTAGTGAGGAATTTACTTGCTCACTCTTGAGATGCTCATTCAAGGAATTTTAAAATGGTAAAGCTGTGTACAAGGCTAAATATTCCAATTGTAAAATCTGACATCTGATACTAACTTTTTGACAAAATGCAACCATCTTTCTACATGAATCCAATTGAATTTTGCAGCTGAACACCTTCAAAATAGAATGGTTTCACTCCCTTTTTTTAAATAGCTACTTTCTACATTGAATAAAGTGCTCAGGATTTAGCTTAGTGGTTCTGCAGCCCATCTCGCAAGGGCAAAGTCCTGAGTTCAGTCCCCGGTACTAAAAAACAAAACAAACAAACAAAAAACAGAGAAAAGAATTGAGAAAGGGTGAAAAGGAATAACATATTATCCATTTTAATTCAAGGTATTTGAGGCATTTTAATGAGAAAGTTCAGAACTTCAAAACATTTTCCAAAAACCATATGAAAACATTAATTTTGAAGCTTACTTAAGAGACAGATATGTGGGATATAAGACATGGAGCTGGGTAATCAGTACCAAGTGTGGGCACACTGGTCAGATGTGACAGGGGCTCAGGAGGACTCTTCCACGTTGTGGGATCTCACAGCCTTCTGGAATGAATTGTCACACGAATTTTTCCACAATGCAACCTGAGATGGACTACAAAGACCCCTGGTGAGAAACCACACAATCACTCCCTCAGTAACTGCTTTTCTTGTTCTCATCATTTCTGAGGTTTTCTTGTTGTTGTTTTTTTGTGTGCTTGTTTGTTTTTGCCTGGCTGTTTCAGACAATTCCAAATTAATGACAATTCCTTAAGATTTGAACGTATTAACTATAACACTCAGCATTTATTTTACCATCTTGCCTTTGAAAACATTTTCTTCTTGCTAATTCAGGGAGTATAGAGGCATTTAGTACATTTTAATGGTACCTTTTAAAAAATGATGCCTTGGCTTACATAGGAACAATTCTGATAATTTATATGTTTTCAATAGAAACTCTTACGTTAGAACACACATAACTCCCACAAATAATTTTTTTTTCCTTCTCTCAAATTTCATGCAACAAAGAAAGCCAGAAGATCTGGAGTTTGTATAACCCCAAACTGTGCTTTCCTAACTGATCTTGGCAAGCTTAAAACCCTGGAAAGTCACAATTCACCTCGAGCCATCATCCCAGCTCAGCCGGATCGCAGAACCGGATATCCAGCTATTGAGCCAGCCGGGCCCAGGTGGCCGCCTGCAGCTGTGGGGGTGCAGGAGGCAGGGGCGCAGGAAGGCAGGGCCCTTCCTCCTGCCTTCCGCTTTCCTGGACAGGAGGGCACAGAGTGCTAGGCCACAGCTACCCACACAGCACTTTCCGCAGCAGTGCAAAGAGGGTATGCCTCTCACAGTAAGTGTCACCAGAGGAGCAAATCATTTGTGAGATTCAGGAGGTTCCATCTCAAACACAGCTGACCTTGGAAAAACAGTTTCAATTCTACTGTTGTGGATGGGAGACATTTACAGCCAGTTGGGTTGTGCCTAAATTATCTACATGGGTAGAAGACTGAGGCTGAGAACAGATTCCTCGGCCCCCTGTTAGGAGTTCCAGGAGGAAAACTTAGTCTGTCATTAAGGCCCAGATCCTCTTCCTGGCTTCATTCTTCTGTCTTTGTATTTTACTGCCTTGCATGTAGTGTGTGTGTGTGTGTGTGTGTGTGTGTGTGTGTGTGTGTGTGTGTGCTTTAGTTTGTGGGGGTTTTTTTAAGAAAAATTAGTTGTTATTCAAGTTAAGAGATCAGCAGAACATTATTATTCAGAAGTCTATTCATATTTATGAAATAATTTTCAAATATAAGATGGCTGGAGGAGGGTTAGAAAAAAACCATGTATTCCAAAATCAATAAAATCTAGACGAATGACAAAAAATATTTTTGAAAATTTTTCTGTCAAGTATTTTAGAGAGGAAGAAAGTACAGACTTAAAAAATTGATTACTTTCTTCAAATCTGAGGCTTTTATTTTAGTTCACAAAGTAAAATTATACGTGGATATACATATATATGATCAATCAATGATAATAAATAAATAATATAAGAATCAAAGATAGACATGATAGACAAGTAAATGACTGATAGAACCTAGAGGATTTGCTAGCTGAACAATCAGAGTCTAAAATTGTACCTGCAGTGTTCATGGTGTTTTGTGAAAATATCTATCTACCTATTGTCATATATACATATAAATGTATATATGCATATCAAAGTTTTATTCTCTTGTAATCTCACAGGCATGTAGATTAAAATTTAAATTATTCTGAAAAATTATCCTGAAACTCTCAAGCCAATTTACAATTCAAAATCTTATCAAAATTATTCTTTATTATTCTTAGTCTTGAGATCATAATTAATGTAGATCCATCAAACAGACATTTTAATTAACTTAAACAATAAGTAATATTGTTTTCCTAAAGTTAAAAAAATTCACTTTAAAAATAAATATCAAATCATTGTAAATTTGTAATGCAAGAATTACTAGTTGTTTAAATCAATCAACTCATTGTCGCTAAACAATGATATTGGTGAGGAATGCTCAGCTGCTTTAGATTTTGGGGAACATGAGCAGGAATGATCATGGAAATAGAAGAGTATGTCTCACTTTGCTATTGCCCCTGGCATATATTTTATCTGGATGCTGATTGTCCCTTTTATTAAGCAAATGACTATTTAGTCAGAAAACAAACCCTATTCTTTGCATCTCAGCAGTATCCTTATAAATTAATAAGGAGGCATTTTTGTGCCCATTAGTACACAGACAAGTTATATTAATTCTTAATTATATTGTGGTAGGAGCTAATATTACAGGGATTAAATCATTTGAAAACCTAGAAGAATTTTTCCTCCCTCAGAGGAACGCCAGTAGCAATTCCATACCCCTTACCAAATTTACTATTTTCTCTTTGTTTATATGTGTGCATACTATTGTCTTATTTTAGTTTATTTCTTAATTAAGTGTTCTTAACTCAGAAAAAATTTAAAATATGACATTAGTGTACATATGGCTGAAATTATTAATGTTCTCAGTTACTGTCTTGTGGCTATATTTTCTATCAGTCCATAAGCATTTGAATTACTGTAGTAAAATCAGCATGGATTTCCACTTTATAAATAAATGCACCCTAACTCTCTTAACCAGTCCCTAGTACTAGATGCAGTACTTATTTTCCTTCTGCCTTTTTATTCTAAAGCATTGACTCAGTTTACTCTGCCATGGGTAATAAGTATGGACGTTTATTTTTCACACATTGACTGTCATTGGATATTATTGAAAAATAAAAAATAAAACTGGCTCAGTTAATTTGTTCAAAAGTATTATCTCAGTTCTTTGGCATTTCTTTGTCTCTATAAAATTATTGACTATCTGAATTATTTTTCTTACTTTCTTAGATTTTCTTATTCTATATATTTTGTACATTTTTCAGTACGTTATTTTTTCTATGTTGGTTTTAATATATGGAAGTTATCAACCTCCTGTTATTACAAATGAAGCAAATATTGTTTTCCTCATCGTTGTTTGAAAATAGTTGTTTCCTTTTATTGGAAGGATGAATGGACATTAGAGTAAGACAAACTTGGGCTTCCAATCTGAAATCCCTCACTTACTAGCTTTGTGACTTTGGATGTGCTACTAGGGATTACAAAGACTCGATTTTTTCATAAGGCAGTTGTGGTACACTCTGCTATGGACATAAGTACTAAACAATATGTACAGTATAGGAAGTAGAAAGCATATAACTAATGATAGCTATTATTATTTTATTTATCTCTAATATTTTAGACATTCAGACGTCTTTGTTGTGAAACCAAATCTCTTTAGTTTGTAAGAGTTAACATAGAAAACTTGTTGAGAACTCAGACTCAGAAGTTTTCTTGAGCTGGAAAGCTGGATTTGTTTTTAATACTTATTTGACAACTTATTTAAACATTCAAAGTCTCAGTAATTTTCTCATCTGAAAAATAACTTGATATTAGTACTTCCTTTTTGAAGGTTTTGAGACAATAAAATAAAGTACTGCTTATAAAATGTCTAGCACATTACTTCACATGTAAAAGATATCTGAACAAATGGTAGTTTTTACAACCATGAGGATGACAATTATCTTTCCGCCTTTTAGAGCTCTTCACTTGACTTGGGTTTATTTAATTGTTCAAATGGCATGAGAATAATTCTTGGGTTTTCACAATATGAAATAATCCAGCTTGATATCATAGATTCTTTCTTTATTGCATTTTTATACCAAAGGTTCCAATAGAGCCCTTTAAACTAAGAAAGATTTTTTTCCTTTTTTCTAGGAAAATATAACTAATTTTGTAGGAAGTTCCAAGGAAACCTTAATATCATTAATATATTTTTTAAATGCTGCCTTTTATATCTGATATCTCAACAAACACTTTGCATTCAGCCCCACTGAAACATGGGGTCATTTTTCATTTTCTTATTCATAATCTCCAAGATGAAAAGGAAAGTCAACAAAATCTACAAAACTTGACCTCTAATAAAGAGATACAGCTAACTTCAAGTGGACAGAGTGAACTCCAGCTCCTGGTAAGAACAGAACCCCACAGTGGTTTGAGAGGGACCTTCCCCCAAGGTGTGCCCAGGAAGCAAAAGGAGAACCAGGCTCTTCTCAGATCACGGGGTACAACCATAGGTGGCACTGTCTCTGCATTCAGAAAATAAGAATTGTAAAGAACCTATTCAGACCCAGTAACTTGAAGGACTTGAAATTAATTCCTTGGATGGTGAGGTGGTGATTATTTATGAATGGAGTCTTATCAACTGCCAGGTAGCGCTATTTTGGATATAACTATCCCAAAAAAGCAAGATTTTTCTTTGTCCTTTTGGAAGATCAACCAAAATGGCTTTTTAAATCACATGCAATTTGTTTTCCATGTCTTTGGAACAAAGGATTTGGAAGTCAAGATAATTTCTTAATATATAAATAGTATCAAGATTTCTACCTGTGAATCAGGACTTTATTTTCATTATGTCATATTACTAAATTGTTCCTTTTTTTTTTCTTGTTCACTAGCTGGATCTTCATTGATTAGCTTTTCTATGTATACCTGAATTGGTCAGCAGTTGTACTAGGTAGCCAAGCTCTAAAGATAATATTTTTACCCTCTTGTTACAAAACTTTTCATCAATTACCAATGAATTTATGCAGAGCAGATGCAAGCCTCCAAAATACATGAATCCAATCATTGTTAGAAGTAATCCTTTTGTCACTAAGCTGTCACATGGTTGCTAACCTGTGGTCCTCTTCCTGATGATATGGACTAAACTAGTTAGTCTCAGCTCTGTCACTGGAGACCTAACTGCCTCACCTCCTTATCCACACAGTTTATTCAGAAGGTGAGACCTTTTCTTCAACCCATAATTCTCAGTTATCCTAAAATGTACATAGATTTAATGTCATCTACTCCTGACTTAGAATTCACAGCTTTATCTCCTTGGAGGGGTAACAAGAACATGGTTATTTAGACACAATTATCATTACCCACATTCAATATGTTTCATGTTTTCTCTCAGAAAGTATCCATTTCCTATTTGCAAAAGGAATGTGAAGCATAGAGAATCTGTAGGAACTGCAAGTTCTATTCTGTAGTGTTTTATTGGTAGAAAAGGCCTATTGTTTGTTACTGAAGAAGAGTATATGTGGTATGGTGTTCAACATCTACACCCATTATATTCAAGTCTGATTCCTTTGTGCAACTCATCACTGTTTGGGGGAAAATGCAAAAATCTTTTAGCTAAGTGTGAATTATATGAAAGAAATAAATTTGATAAGGAAATGTTTTTCCTTCACAGTATTTAATTTTATCAAATAATGGGATAAAATAGAGCTGGACTTCTACTTTATGGAGAAAAATACTATCTTTTGGCAAAAAAGCTCTCATTTTATGAAGTAGTCCCAGGGGACAGCTGGCATATTCAAGATATAACACCTCCAGAGAGAAATGAATACAAACACATACAAAAAAATCTGTCACTCAATGACTAATATTCATGAACTATCAACAGAGAAATCAACTTCACAATTCAGGCAGAAAACCTATTTCCTCAGTGTGTTTCTGATAAAACATAAAGTGTGAAAAGCCTAATTGTAGCAGATCTATGGGGAATTCTGTCTCTGTCCCCACAATTACGTTATTCAATTAAAGGGTACTACAGGTAGAAGAGAGAACACAATTATAATCTCCAACAATGCTGCCAGTCATGCATCTACCAGGGGACCACTCTTCCCTCAGATTTTTGCGGAAGGTCTTTGGTATCATCAATAAATAAAATGGCAAGATACGAATAAATTGAATTTGTTATCTTGTGCAAGGGGTGATCCAAAGAAAATGTCAAATTTAAGCTGAAACTCTTAGCTAAGTATGGTGAAAGTATGCTTTTATGTCTTTTCTTATTATAAAGCTCTGATTTGGCATCTTCTTCATGGCAAACAAATGAAAGTTATATCATTCTCATCAATTAATCTCCACTTTGTACTAGAGGCTTGATACCATGATGGGCTGAATCATTATCAAAAGGCTTACTTAACTCATTATCAGATTGAGCCAACTCCACAACTAGGGAACTAGGGAGTAAACTTATCTTACCTCCAGCTATTATAATGCAAAATTTCATTGCATAATGGATTTGCTTTAGTCATATATATATATATATATATATATATATACGTGATTAAATAAATACAAATAGTGAAATATTCATATTGTTTTATTTTGTGTTATTCCTATTACAAGATCTTTTCCAAAAAATGCCAAAAGCACAGATTTCAAATGAGTGTTCTCATTCTGCATGAGCTAAATTTTCATGCAGCATTTCAGATGAAATGATCTTAGACACAGATCAAAGTCATTCTTTTAACTGATTATAATTTTGCATTCAACTGAATGGATAATTTCTACCTCCTTTCACTAGTACGACTCTTATGTAATGATGATCCCAGTGAAATGTACAATTTCTTAATATATTCTTTTGCAAAGATGAAAAGGAGCATGATTCCTAGAGGTACTGTCTAATGTGTATGTTTCATGAACAGACAGATCACTTTGCTTATTTGTTATTTGGACCTTCAATTTTTGCTTCATTTGTTGATACCTGCCTAGCCACTGCCTGAATCTGCTATACTACCCTATTTAAAGCTGTTGTCCAATTTGGCTTTTAGTTATCAGCCTAAGGAAATGGGTCACCCATACTTGACAATCCCTCAGCACCAAGCAGTTATGGATAAAGCAGTTATGGATAAAGGATGAAGACATCCTTTAATAATGAATGAACTTTGATGGTTTGTTAGGGAAAACTGTAATGGCTGCTCTTTGGCAATGAAAACGATCAAACCCTTGGCAGCTGAACTGTGGTTGGAGCCATTGACAACACATGAGCTCCAGTTACAGATAACCTACTGTCAACAGGTGTCATGGAACAGCAGCAAGCCTTTCCATGTGGGGCCCATTCATTTTTCCAGATGAGTTGCAACTCTTTCTCTCTAAAATATATGTGTAGAACACCTTATCCTCTCTTTATCCAGATCTAAAGCCCTTCTGTAGGCCATAGGAGGTTGTCAGAACTGTTACTGTAAACATAATTTTGAAGACGGTACAGGAACTCCCCCAAAGATCTACAGGGTGCTGAATGATCCCAAAACCTTTAGCTTATAAGAGTCTTATACTCTAGCAAGATCATGGTGCCTGCCCATGCCTTATCCATATAAATTTAAAACAGAAACAGAAACAGTAATGAATAGTAAAATAAATATAAGGACATCCCCAAAGCAGTTAATCTTTCCCATATCCCACCAAAATATTCCCAAGGCCATCCTTGCTGGTGTCTTGAAACAACAGGCTTTAATTCTAATTGTACACTCTAGGGATTATAGTAGCTAGCAATGTATTTTCTTTATGGACATGTAGAAGCAGTTGAGTAGTCCTGCATCTCAGTTCAACTTCTCAGGTCTCAGTTTTTTCACCTGTGATAGAAGCAGGATGGAATAGGTTGCCTTGCTAACATTCTAATTAAGGGGAATGTGTGGAAAATAAGAAAATACAGTATCATTTCCTTCTAATACATGAAGAAGTAGATTTAAAATTCTGATGCATAATAAACATATTCTTTTTTATTTTTATTAGTCCGTATTTCCAGTACATAATGTTCATACTCCTTGTGTGAAGCTGGTACATGTACATAACACAACTTCATTCCTTTTTCATCCCTTTTCCTTCCTTCATTTCCCCTCCCTCCATCTTTGATCCCCTTTTCCATTTGAAAAAGATCTACCCCCTACTTCCTATTATCTTTTATTTTGCTTATTGTATTCTTAAAAATAAATATACATAAATATTGAAATGTCAAGTGAAAAGAAATTTATACTTAAGCACTATAATCCAGCTCAAATTCTGCTTCATCCAAGAAGCTACTCTAGTGTCAGAAATTTCATTAAGTTTTGCTAAAATATTATAGAACTTAACTACATTTTACCAAGTAGTACCCATTATCTATTTACAAATTGAATCCTGTGACATTGTATGCTCCTTGCAAGTAAGGACTACGTTTTGTGTTTTATTGTGCTTCACTATATCCCTCATGTAAGCTAGAGTACAGAAGAAGATGGACGAAAATTAGTTGTTAATTTGTGAGTCGTTCACTGATGAGGAGCTGGAACATTAATACATAGGGAACAAAACCAGAGTTCAATTTCTCCATTCCTGGCCTCGTCAGCCCCTCTCCCACAGACAACTGTTCTCATCTGCCCAGAAAGCAATTGTCTTTATTCATAATACTTTCTTTGACCCAGCTTTGAATTATCAGTGCAACATCTATTTGTTGTTTAGTGGCAGAAAGTTTGAACAAATGCTTTCCTATTACACATCAAGTTGCTTAAAATACTCTGACCTAATTCTGATGGTAAAAAGAATAATGTGACCTCATATAGATCCATTAAATTATATTTGAGTTCAGTTCATGTAATTGAGAGTTTTCAATATTCTTGTATTAACACATTCATTGCTATATGTCACTACTGGCCTTCTTTCAGATCAGTTTATATGCAGGATAGAATTCCACAGTCTGCTACTTAAAAAGATTCTGTATCCTAAACTACTACTATTTTGCTTTTGGAGGAATGCTATGTAATAAATGCAGCAGTGTCTTATTTATTATAGTTCTCAAAAGGAAATTTTATGCTACAATCATAAATATTTAGGAATACACAGGAAAAAATTGGTCATCCGTGTTTCCATGCTGGGATATTATCACCCTGTTTGTGATGGGCGAGAAAACAATACCACAACAATGCTTTACAACACAGATTTTTTCATTTTCTATTTGGTTTATATCATATATATGGGTGTTATTAATAGTCCCATACCAATATTTATTTACCTCCCAAAATCTCAAAAGAGAGACAGAAATTACACTTGTCAAATATTGCATTAATTTTACTATCATGAACAGTTCATCTAGATAATAAAAGAATTTTCATAATACTTACTATTTGAATTGTCACTTGAATATTTCCTACCAGTAATAGAGGAAAGGAATATTTATCACCTGATTTTTTTTAATATAAAATAAAAATAATAGGCCTAACTCTATGTGGATGCTCCAGCATGTAAGGAAGATTTCTAAGTCAGTACCCTTATAATCCAAGCTGGGGGTTGAAAGGCTATTAAAAGTGGCCTAGACCAGGAATCAAAATCTTAAATTCCTACATGGCCCAGAAGGTCTTCCCCTGTACTGTGCACAGCACTTTGCTGGCTTCAGGCAGTGGCTGCTGTGGTCTTAATGCTTATAGAGTTCCCATATTTCAACCAAAGCCAGAATGTTGATTTTAATGTGAACTATTTGTAGCATATATTATTTTCCTCAGTCTTCTGCAAATAATTTTGTTTCTTCAAACACAAGTTTATCAGTTCTTGATAGGCACTTACAGAGAAGAAATAGTAAACACATCTAAAAAGACAAATTATAAATAAATTTAACTGTCTCATTCAGAATAACTGCTTGATGCTTCCTGAGGTAAAAAAGTAATATTGAACATTTAATTATGAATTTACAGTTGCATTTTTTTATTAAATTTTTT
>NW_004624856.1:5657171-5688999 GCF_000247695.1 Heterocephalus glaber | reverse complement strand
GGGAAAGGAAAGAAGGGAATGGAATTAATATGAGAAAAGGAAGAAATGGAAGCAAAGTCTTTGTAAATAGGGTGGTGTGGAGGGGTTGAAGGGAGGGCAGGGAAATTGGGAAAAAATAAGAACCAAGATATATTATGTAAAGGTACAAATCTCCAATGTCGTTATATTGTATACCTAAAATGTACCAATAAAATTAATTTAAATTATAGCAGGTTAAAAGAGCTTTATCAGGAACAGATGCGATGATAATCTCATCAGAAAACAATATTTTTTATTTATTCTTTGAGTTTAAAACTAATAAATGTGTCAAATGTAATGCAGTTTTTAATACAAACAGGAGATTTTTTTTTGAAATGTTGTCCCTACCAAGAGTTTGGCATGGTAAGTTTATTTTCTTATAAAATAATTTTAGTCTCTAAAGGGCACTCTTAGATTTGGAAAAAGAATTACTTGCAGGTTTGTAGGCAATTGGGTAGTGTTTTATGACTTGGAGATGCCTTTAGTACTGTGCAGCGAGCAATGTCCAGCAGGTTTTGGAGAGAGCTTCCTCATTTAAGTCCGCAGCGCCCTGGCAGGCCACATACACATCTCCTGTCCAGTCGCGGAGCAAAGGGGCACCCTCTCCCTTCCTCTGAACCACTCACCAGGTGACATGGTAAAGCACACCTTCAGAGTATTTGTGGCAAGAGGGAACAATAACTCCTTGGGACCCTGCAGAAGCAGGAACTAGGCAAGAACTTCCTACTACCTTTCTTTCTACATAATGGCCCCACAAATCGTGCCTAAGCTAAATGAATCGTCATCATTTTCTGTGGAGAGGATTCACTGAACAGCTTTGAATATCTTAAGTTCAAAATAAGAAAACAAAACCTCAGTAGGCAAACTTGTGGTCCTTCTCAGGTTCAGTACAGATAATGCATCCATAATGCCTGGGCGGAGTTCCTGAATGTGCAGGTGTCATTGACAATCATCTGTGTACTTGGCCTCCTGATACATGGTCATGTTTAAAATACTTTTTACATCACTTAGAGAAAATGATCAGTTTGACACTCCTCAAGACACACTTGGTAAACTTACACAGAACACTTTGTCAAGTGAATAGTTCCTGCAAGATATAGCTTAAAATATATCTTCAGTATGTATTTAAAATTTTAAAAAGCAATACTATGGTATTTCAGACAGCAAAATTATTCCCAGTTAAGGGCAAAAGGAGTACCAGGTTGAACGTATTATTTAAGCTTATGTCTCTTGAGAAAAGCAAAAGAATCAAAGATAAATAATTTTATATTTTGAAGCAGTGGTTCTCATAGTTCACATAAATAATTAATGGTTGCTTTGCATTCATTGTTCACTAATACATTATGAATTATTTTTATTATTAGTTTGCAGAAGAAAAACACATAATTGAAATATTTTCATCAAAGATGACACTGGATCAACTTTTCCATAAGTATGTTGCATTTTATTCATCTACAGCTTTAGTTAATCAAGTAGAATTTCCCTGGGATATGGTTTCCTAATATAACAGCTCATTTGAATTTGTTGTTGACAGAATATGGAGTTATGACGATCTTCAAGGATTAAAATACCTTTCACTTGTCATTTATGTCCTTGATTTTGTACCTTCATGTATTGGCTGAATTGCAGTGCCTGCCTCTTCTGTGCTTCATCTACCTTGATCTTATAGCGGTAAGAGTACCTTTAGGAACATAGGGAAGCATAAACCATATTCACAAATATTGTGGGTCAGGAATGTACACATTTATGTACATAATTTCTAGTGAATGCAGTGATATGTTAATAAGAGTTGTGGACTAGGAGTCAGGCAGTGTAGGTTGATTCTTTGGACCTACAACATAGTTAAGAGCTCTAGAGCACATATGTGGCTACCTCCACTTCCTAAATTTGAAACAGTTTCAGCTGCTGAACAAAGTGCCCTTCCAGCTCTTGCACTCAAAACACTTAAGTGTCATCTATTTATGTTCAGACAGAGAATAAGTTGTTCATGGAACATGTTATAGAACTCTCAGGACTGATGTTAAGACGCTGATAAATATTAGAAACAAAGGTTTGTAGACTCTTCTAGTTCTCAGTAAAGAACAGATAGAATCACATTTCCATCATTTAGGTAATTGTAACTGTTGCTGGAGAGAGCCTCAAAATTAACAAATAAACAACTCATTTATCAAAACTACTACAACAAAACACTCATGTGCAAGTAATATTTTTGTTTAGCTCTTTGCTTTGGTTTTATTTTGTAAGGAGACTGAGAAAAAAATAAAACTGGAGATGGGTTGGGAATAAAATGAAGTAGAGATGTTTAAGAATAACAGCCATGGCAACATGAATCCCAGAGAAAAACAAATTGAATAAATTTGGACAGAATTATATTAAGTCCTCCTATGGACTGGATCCCACATGGAGTCATCACAGAAGACTACAGTAGCATAAGTGCACGAGGTGATTGCATCTCTTCTCTTCAGTTTGGTTAGAAGATATATAAGCCTTCATGGTTAGTCTGAAACACTGGCGGTGTTTAAGTAAAAGCACCAGCGTGACTGCCTCAGTCTATGCTACGAGCAATAAAAAGAAGGCAAGAACATTAATTTTTATCTCTCCCTGCCACAAAAACACAGAGATTGCACAAAGAAATCCTATGGGTGCTTGCTAATAGATACTTTGTTTTATGTTCCAGAAGAGTATCCCTTTATCATAGAGCCAGTTTGAACATTACACAACTCTAACATTATAAAAGTCCTCTGCTGAATTTCATGCTCTATTTTGGCCATATTCTGCACCTAGTTAAACTTGTCACCAACATTTTAGAGGTTTTCTTTTAATTGTAAAAAGGATTACTGGAAGCAGTGAGGGAACAACTTTCTGGGTGGGATATGGTTTCTTTCCATCAGCTTACCTAAACAGGGGCCAATTCTTACCCTAAATGCAACAAAACAGCTTTCATCTGACAGAGAGGAGTTAGGGATGGCAGCCATAGACATGGACCTGTGGGTGTAATTTATTTTTCATAAAGCCTATGAAATAATAAGTACTTACTTGAACATGAAATGATCATGAGAAGAGAAAACTAAGTGTTTAAAGATTTATGTGATATTTAGAAATCGGTTTGTTTGTATCCATAGACTTTTTAAGTATCCATAGACTTTTAAAAAATAAGCATTTTAATTATTCTATCTGCCCACTTGTCCAACAAATATGTGTAAACTTTGTTTAACAGTTAAATGAGTATTGAAGTAAATGCTGTATGTTTAAGAGTAGAAATCATTTTGACATTAATTATCGATGTTAAATGAGATTGCATGTGAGTATCTTGGGTCAGTGGGTAGCACATTAAATACCTGATCACTGTTAAATTATAAATATTATCCTAAATTACCAGGCGAATAAAAGTTGTTATTTCCTTTATAGTGCAAAAGTTATATCCTAATCATTACTCACAAACTATTACTGCCCAGCCATTACTACTAACTTTGGGGAAAAAAATGTTCATTCATCACAGATATTTACGCATAAGCTTATTCATAACCTAATTTCTGTGAGTATTCTAAAAGAATGGTATTTTTAATGAGATTAAATTGGATTCTTGCTCACATTCACAAAAAAATTTAAAAGAAATTATCAAAATAGAAGTTTAAGGAAAAGGAAGACAATAGAAAATGAAAACATATTATATAGTAGTAATTTTAAATCCTATTCAATCTTAATTTTGTACTCCATTTCATAATAGTGCTTTTAAAAATCAGAGTAATTAAAACCTCATTTCAGAATTTTTATGTGGCTGATTCATAATGTATAAATGTTTTAAAATGCATATTGAGGAGTACAAAGGAATCTCTTAATTTTTGCCTTTCTTGAAAGTAATACTAATATGAATTATTTTATTTTAAAATTTATAATACACCAATAATTTTAATTTGTTTGAAATTTATTTCTGACTTTTTAATTTAATTTTTGGTAGTAATGAATGTTTTCTCCATTTTCTACATCATTTTAGTATGAATTTGAAAAATCCCTATATTTAATTCTTCCTTAGAATTAAAGAGATATAGTATTTTGGGTGAGTTCTCTCTAATACACCTATTCATTTAATCTTTTAAATTTTTATAAATTTTACCAAATTATCAGAATACATAAAACTTCTGTCTCACAAAACTATTTGCAATTTCCTCACAGAAACTATTAAATATAAATTTATAAAATAGGGATCCTTAATAGATTATCAAATTGCCCATAATGTATGCCCCTTTGGTAGAGTTCAGAAGGTACAAATTCTTAAAAGTGCCCGGATGTCAGTGGCTTTTATTAACTCAAGGGCGGAGTTTTTATTAATTCAAGACCCTGAGTCTTGTGTCTTCTGGCTGGAGCGGTAAAGGGTTCCTTAAAAATGAACCAGTAATGCTAGCATAAGATCAAAGGAAAGAAGCTATAGATTCTCATGCTTGTCCTAAAGAAAGAACCAGAATTCAGCAATCCATATCCTGCTCTATAGTTTTTAAGATCATCATTTCTATTGGTTATTCTCTTTAGACGTTTTTGATTCTGCACGTGCTGATTCAAAATTCAAATCAATTGCATTTATAGTTAACAAAGACTGTGAAAAATTCGGGTAGTAGACAGTGCTAATGTTAAACAGGATGCTGATTCTTTTTTTTTTTTTAGCATACCGGGGATCAAACTTGGGACCTTGCACTTGCACTTGCGAGGCAGGAGGCAGAACCACTGAGCTGAATTCCCAGCCCTTCCTTGTGGATTCTTTTTCTTTTTTTTTTGGTTCTGGGGAAGGAATGCTTTCACTCACAGATGAAATTACTGTGTGGTTCCTATAAATTAACTTTATACTTTTATCTACCTTAAGATAAAATCATCACTAAGAAAAAGGTTTAAATGCTTTAGAGATGATTTAAGTAACATTTTTATTATAGTAAATCTTATTTATAATGTCTGATATCATTGGAAAACAGCCTGAAAAATAAAATATAGTAACTAGAATATTTGATTTTAAACTAAAATTGTGATTAAAATATAATAAAACATTAAATTTGTAAATGTTTTATTTGAATGATTATGTAATCTCATGAAACATTGTCTCAAAATTATTTTTCTTTGATCCCTGTTATCAACTTTTAATTGGAGTAGGAGTACATTTGGTTTGAGGTTTGTTTCTGAAGGATAACCTTTGACTTTAGAGTATTTTACTGGCTACAGGGAAAGTAAGTTTTAGAAATAAGAATATAAAAATTAAGAGAAATGCTTGAGAATGGGAAGAAATATTCTTAAATAACTGAGGGAAAGAAATCACAATAAAAATTTAAAATGATCTTGAACTACATGCTCATGAAATTATGACTTAACAAACTTGTAAAACACAGCATTGGCTCTGTTGGGCGAAAACTAATACATTTAAATGATTATATTAAATGAAAATGAATATTAAAAATTAAAGCCTCTACCTAAGGGAGTACTTTTAAAAACTGCCAGTAAATTCATAGGGATTACCTGGAAGGAAATAATAAAGAAAGAAAAAATTAATAAAAGAAGAAAATATAGATCATTGGAGAAAAGCTAAAGGTTAGTTCTTGCAAACAACCTATAAAATTGATGCACACCAAATGAGATTAATTAGGAAAAAAAGAGAAAGAGACATAAATCATTAACATCACAAATACAAGAACATCTTTACAGATTACAGACCCTGGCATTATTAATCAGTCCATAACAGTATACTGGCAATACTTATTCTACTCTAAAGAGAAGATCATTTTATCATTCAGCAATAACTATAATATTATTTTTTTCTGATTCTTATTTAAAGTGTGCTTTTTAATAAGTATTGGATTTAGGGTCAGGATTGTAGCTCAGTTGCACCACGCCTGCCTGGCAAGCACAAGGTCCTGAGTTTGAACCCTGGTACCACAAAAAAAAAATAATAATAACAATAATATTATTATTGGATTTGAATTTTGTCAATTGATTTTAGATATCTAAAATTAGATGATTTTCAAATCTGTTCTTTAAAGTGATGAATCAAATGGATTGATCTTCAAATTGATTTTGTTTTCATGAAATAAATGTTTTGATTATGATAAACTACTTTTCCTACATATGTTTATAGTTTGCTAATATATTGTTTATGATTTTCATATAAATGTTCTTGAAAGGAATTGATCTGTGATTTTTCTGTCTCATGATGTTCTTACCACATTTAGTATCAAGTATTTCGGTCTCCAAAAATAATCAATATTTCTCATTTCTGACTAGAAAATATTCTTGTAAGGTTGATTTTGTCTTATATAATTACCTGGGGGGGATAAATAGTAATAGTACATGAACCTGGAGACTTCTTTATTGAAAAGTTACTAAAGACTTTAAAAAATTGCTTTAGTATTATTTAGATATTTTGTTTCTTCTTGCATTAATATTTTATTAATTTTTAAAATTTCATGTACTTTTCAAATATATCAGGCTATGTTGTTTGCCATTAAACTGTTATATACATGGCAATATTATAATTTATTAGAGTTTAAAGGTTTTTGTGAATGTTGAAAATGTTTGAGAAGTATTCTTAGAAATCAGATGCAAAAATTAAATTTCTTCTATTTTCAACCATGTGGTATGAGTAGCTGAGATCTTGTGTATTTTCAGTGTACTATTTTCTTGACCTTCGTGGTGATTTTAAGAATATTATCCATTTTTACAGTAATGTTGTGGATCAGTTTTACTGTTAATGCGGTCATTATGCTTACCACCTGCTGTAGCAGATGTAGCCAAATCAATATTATTCACAGTCTAAAGATTACTAAGTAACAAATACTATTAACTTTCCTTTATGGAGCCCAGTGACCTTTACTAAGTATATTTGCCAATTAACAACATTTTAAACTTTACAGCTTCATAGACCATTTATTAAAAATATCAGAGTTTCAGAAAAATAGCAGGTTCTGTGATATATATCCACACTTCTCATAAAGCTTGAATTACTGTTCTGAAACTTTGTTCCTTCACACTTTTGAATAAATTCATACTCACACATGTCCTTGGCTTAACTTTTAAAAAATATTTAATTGATGCTCATTCTGTAAGGATATTTTAGGACATTTTTGAGACAACACAGTCACTCAACACATCAAAATTCAAAGATTAGCTTTTGGAACACAAATCCTCCTTTTTGATGAGTAAAACAGAAAAAAGAAAAAAAGTAACGAAAACTAAAAAACTATGAGCAGTGAATGCCCAGAATATACAAGGGCTTGGGCCAGGGATTTAGCTCAGTGGCACCGTGCCTGCCTCACAAGTGCAAAGTTCTGAGTTTGATCCTTGATACCACAAACAAAAAGAAAAAGAAAAGGCACATATGCTATGGAGTAAAAAAGAGGGTTTTGCCCTGGAGGTGGAGAAGTTCCAGCAATGACTCCAGGCAAAGCTACCACAGGAGCTGGAAGCTGCCACAGGGCCTGCCAGAGATGGAGATGGCCTCTGGAGCATCTCCATCCTTAGCACAGTGCTTTTGCACCCTCATGGTGAAGCTAACACAATAAAAACCCAAGCTTAGCATTATTCTGAAAGTAGGTTTGACCTTAACAAATAGAAGGGGGGACTCACAGAAGTTCATGAACCATACTTTGAAGACTGCTACACTATACACACTCCTTGTCTCTCCTACTGGACTCCTGTAGTGTGTTACTAAATGAGAAAAGATTGCCACTGAATGATACCTCACTGAAAACAACATTTAGTTTGTTAGGAATCACTAACTAGAAGATCAATTATTAAGTTCACTGAGCAGTTTATTATAACAAAAACAAGCTGATCCAAGCCACTGTTATACACACGCATCCTCACCCAAAATTTATATATTGAAACCCTATGCCTTTGTTTGGCTGTGTTTGTAGATGGTTGGTTTCAAGAATTAATGAAGGTTAGATGAAGTCATAATGTCGAGCCCTGACCAGGCACCTGTAGTCCCAGCTATGCAGTAGGACCACTGGAGCCCATGTGTTTGAGGACTGCCTGAGAAACACTGAGGCCTTTTCTTCATGAATGAATGAATGAATGATTGCCTCAGAGAGCTCACTCTTGCCACCTCTGTTTTGGGGACCCACAGTGAGAACAGCCTCACCAGAAACTACAAGCCAGGAGAGCCTTACCAGAAACTGACACTGTCACAGAACTGTGAAAAACTTAATTTCTATTGCTTAAACCATTCAGTCTATGGCATTTTGCTATGGCAACTTAAGCAGATCAATGACCACATACATTTTAATTCATGGACACCAAGTCAAAGCACTATAATTTTACATTTAAAAAGATTATGGGCTGAACTTGAATGCAGTACAGGCTTTTAAAAAGCTAAATTTCAAACATTTAATGTAGTCCCATGTTATCCTCTATTTACATATGGGTTCAGCCATCATATTACATTAAATTATTACTTTCTTTAATGCTCTATGCATCCCAAGAGCAAGACCATATTAGCTTGAAGAGTCTGGATCTTTTTTCCAAAATTAATGCTTGTTCTTTAACAGTGACACAGTATCAGACAATTGCATAATGAAGCTGTCTGTCTTTATTTACACAATGTATTTTTGTATTCACTAGGCCAGAAAGAATAGTTCCATGTAGCAGCTGTCATTGTATTTTTTGCTTATCTCAGCCCTGTCTGCCAGTGTTATAATTCACCAACTGACACCCGCCTTGGCAGAAACCAAGGCAGTGATTTCATGCCAAAGCAACAACGGAGCTCTGAACTCTGACACAATTCATCTTAGTTCTGGTTAGTAAAGGGGGATTCTTTGGGGTTTTCTCCCTTCTGTCGGAGCATTTTGCTGCTGGGGGGAGAGGGGGAGAAGAGAAGTTGGAGGAGGGTGAGCATGATGGAAATGAACGCTGAGGAACAGTCACGGCTCTGTGTGAGCAGGGGACAGGGTCACAGGAAGACAGGGTCACTTGTGAGGGATAAAGGCTGGATGTCCAGATAATGAAATTCTTGCTTGTTTGATTTTAGAGTTGGAAGGGTATGAGAGCACATTTGGTATCCAAAAATACACTTCTGTTTCACTCACACTATTTGAAGGTTCAAAGTGTAATTTCTGGCACTCTCCGAGTTAGGAAGCTGAGACTCAGGCATCAAGGCAGTTGATTGTAATCATCAAAAATAGCCCTGTTTCAGTTGTGAAGGCTTGATAAGCAGGACAGAAAATATACTTGCTCCAGTTAATTTCTACACATTAACAGTCATGGTTCGCATGGGTCTTAGTCTGTTGCAGAATCATGACAAGCTTCTCCATTTGAGCAGTATTAAACCTGAAAAGGAGTGTTGGCCACAAGATTGTAAATCTTGCCTCTTATTGTATTTTTGCATGCTTTCACCCACTATAAGAATCCCCCAGATTTCCCGCACTACCTAGAATAAGAACCGTACTTTCCAACTGGTTCCTGGCAGTGAGTGTGTCACCATGCAGGAAGTAAATCCTGGAAATGAATGAAGAGGAGTAGATTCACTAAAGCTTTTAAATATCACCTCGGACATCAGCCAAAACCATTTAAAAACTAGAAACATCAAGTGATTGCTGTGTGCAGGGACAACCTGATTAGGAAAGCCTGGAGGCTAGGGGACTTCCCTCTGAGCATGGGCCAAGTTGTCTCGGGTACAGAACCGGTTTCGGTTCTTATTTAGGAACTTATTTAGGAACTAAATAAGTAACTTCGGTTACTTATTTAGGAACGCATTTGAGTTGTTTTTATTGTGATTATGGAACTGTATGAATGACACAACCCTAAACGTAGAGAGAAATCTCGTGTGCCAGTATTGCAAACCTACTAAGAATAACAAAAACAGAAGGAACAAAATTCATCAAAAATTTTGAATAAAACTGCAACATTGACTCATATGACTTTAGACCAGTAATGAGACAGTAATCACCGAAATCCAAAAAGAATATTGGTTTTATATGTTTTAGTGACTACAGAGTTGACAACACATCATTCAACAATGCCCGATTTTCCTGATGAAGGACATGCACGGGAATGTGTGAGTTAGGTGGGCTCTTAGAAAGACAATTCTTACTTAAAGAAAGAGGCCTATAGGATGTCAGTTTTACCTGAGCACTAAAACAACTGTAATGAATCGAAGATGAACTCTCCTCTGAAGGAGAAGAAAAATCACATTCCATTAAAGTTTTTTAAAAAGGCAGAAGAAAGACTATATTGGAAGATATTGGAAATCATTTTTCAGATTAGATTAAAGTGGAGAAACATATTTAAGCAAAAATGGCAAACTGTGAAGAAAAGGGATTATGACATACAAGATCACCAGAGGAGGTAGAGCAGGAGGGGAGTAAGGCCGGGCAAGCTCTGAAACTAAAGCAGCACCCTTAGCACCTCGGCTCTTGCCATAGGAGCTCTCCCAGGCCCTTTGGGCAGGGAGCTGTCAGAGGGAAGTGTTGGATCAGGACTCTCCCAGCACTTGGGCAGGTTCTTCCCTCCCACCCGAAGCCATCTCTGACCCTCCGCACAAGCCTGGCCTATGGACCAGTGTAGTTTGTCCACAGAAAGTTAAAAACCAAAAGTCAAATACATCAACAGTTATTTTTACAAATAAGCAGAGATACGGATTTCCAGATTCTCTTTTTTAAAACTGGTAAATCTGACAAAGCTATGTTGCTCACCAACTTGGACATGTGTATGTGTGGACGCTTGCTCGCTTGCCACAGGCTCCGCGCTGCCTTCTGACCCCGTCAACCCAAGTCCGTCGTGTATGTCACCCAAAGTTTCCGGCAGACTCACCAGCGGGCTGTGCACAAGCAGTCACTAATTGTTCTGCAAGAATTTTCCCTCAGGAGAAAGCACTGACTTTTCTCAAGCTGGCCTGCTCTGCATGCAGGTTAAGGCTCCAACAGCTCATAAAATAATTTGGGTAACATCACCTTTCTTTTTCAGAAGCAAAGTTTATAAAGAAGATATTATCTACTCCTTTTATGTTTGATCAGACTCATCACTAAAGAAAATGCAGTTTATTTTTACTAAATTTTATTAATTATTTAATTTTTTACTTATTCTGGTTATTTGTACTCTTCTAGAAACATTAATTTTATAGCAATTAACAAATTTTTTGCTATAATTGTCTTGATCTTTAAACATCTTACATTTAAAAATATTTACTTAACATTACATCTCTTCTCTTTTTCTCATGTAAATCTTAAGCCACACACTCAGCACCCCATTGTATTTTATGTAATACTTTTATTTCCTTTGTTTTTGGTACTGTCTCATTTCTACTGAGATAAGTTAATTCACAAGTGATTTAATTTTAGATTTTCCCTTTTTAAAAGTATTGAGAAATTGGATATTTTGCATGCTAATTTCTTTTCTCTCTCTCTCTCATAGCCCAGGCTGACCTCAGACTCACAGCAATTATCCTGTATCAGCCTCCCAAGGTTTATTTTCTTTAAACATTTTTACTGGTTCTGTTATTAATGTTAACTTTTATTTGTACCATATTTTTATAATTTTTTACTCTTACTTACTTTCTGCCTTGTAGTTTTTATGTTGAATGCTTACATGATATTTTCTATTTCCTTAATATTTTTGTAAGATAATTTAAAGTAGCAATCTTTTTTATTTCATTGCTAGAATTCCACCAGGCAAGAGCTCTCCTACTAAGCAATATGGCCACGCCCTAAAGTGACAAATCATTTTCTTTTCTTTTTTTTCCTGAGAAGAAAATTTAAGAAAAATTCAGTCCTATCACACTAAAGTTCACTGTTATCATGTAAGATAATGACTATTTCCAAAATCTGCTTTCCAAATATACACAGTAATAATAGAAATAAACTTTACTTACAATTTGAATGGTTTTTTAAAATTAATTTTATTGGTACATTTTAGGTATACAATACAATTACATTCACCATTGGGATCTTGTATCTTTACACAATGTATCTTGGTTCTTATTTTTTCCCCATTCCCCTGCCCTCCCTTCAACCCCTCCATCCCTCCCTATTTACAAAGACTTTGTTTCCATTTTTTTATTTTCTCATATTAATTCCATTTCCTTCTTTCCTTTCCCCTACCCCTCCCACTTCTGCTTCCCCTTTGCCCCTTTTCTTCCTATTTCACATTATCTATTATACCTTTAAGTACTTATTTACACTTTCAGTTTCTCACACTAGAGAAACTTTTTGGTATTTACACGTGTGTCCTATTTATTTCACTTAAGAGTATCGCCTCAATGTGGATCCATTTAGGTATAAATGTCTCTAATGTCTCATTTTTTATGACTGAGTTGTACTCCAGTTTATTAAAAAAACACATTTTCTTTATCCAGTCTCCAGTTGATGAGCAACTGGGCTACTTCCAAGTTTTAGCTATTACAAATTGTGCTGCTATGAACATGGGTGCACATATATTTGAAATGAACAGACATTTCTCAAACAAAGAAGTAGAAATAGAAAATAAACATATGAAAAAGTGTTCAACATCACTGGTCATAAGAGAGATGCAGATGAAAACAACACTGAGATTTCACCTCACTCCAGAAAGAATGGCTGCTATCAAGAAATCAACCAATAACAAATGCTGACGGGGCTGTGGGGAAAGAGGAACACTGCTCCACTGCTGGTGGGAGTATAGATTGGTGCACCCACTGTGGAAATCAGTATGGAGATACCTCAGAGAACTAGGACTGAAAGTCCCATTTGACCCTGCTAAGTATCTTCCCCAAAGAATTAAAAGAATCATACCACAGTGACAAATCATTTTCTAAGATCTGGGTTAAGATAACAAGAGTCCTGGTCCACAGGTCCACAACTTCATCCCATCACCCTGTCTTTCTTTCTTTCTTTCCTCTTCCTTTCTTTTTCTTTCTTTCTCTTTCTTTCTTTCTTTCTTTCTTTCTTTCTTTCTTTCTTTCTTTCTTTCTTTTTCTTTCTCTTTCTTTCTTTCTCTCTCTCTTTTTCTTTCTCTTTCTTTCTTTTTCTTTCTTTCTCTTTCTCTCTCTCTCTTTCTCTCTCTCTCTTTCTTTCTTTTCTTCCTTTCTTTCTTCTTTTCTTTCTCTATAGAATTTCTTCCTTTCTCTCTCTCTCTCTCTCTCTCTCTCTCTCTCTCTCCTTTTTGTTGTGTGTTTCTGGGGATTAAACCAAGAGCCTTGAGTACGCTAGTCAAGCACTCTACCACCAAGCCTCACCCTCAGCACCCCATTATATTTTATATAATTTTTTCATTTTCTTTAGGTTTTATTATATTAATTTCTACTGAGATAGGTTAATTAATTTTAGGTTTTCTCTTTTTGAAAGTATTCAGTGAGAAACTGGCTTTTTTATGTTAATTCATTTTTCTTTGCTTTCCTTTTTTGAGAAAGGGTCTTGCTGTGTAGCCCAGACTATCCTCAAACAGTGATTCTTCTACCTCGTTCTCCCAAGTGCTGGGATTACATGTATGCACAACCACATTTGGCTGTATGTTAATTTCTGATTCAATTAATTCATGTTCAGAGAAAAATGTCTTTAATATTATCTGTCATTTGTTATTTTTTTCTTTGTGGTATTGTTAGGGTTTCTTACTTATTTACTAAATTTATTTCTCAAATCTTCTATACTCCTAACTAAAGTTTTGTTAGTTTAGTTAGTTAATCTATCCATTTTTGAAAAATGTTAAAATCTACTGTTATTTTTATGGTTTGGCAATATCTCCTTGATATTCGCAGTCAGGTAATTTGAAGGCATTTTGCTACATGCAGAGATATTATGATGATGATGATGATGAGTGTGTCTTGCTAGAAGATATTCATATTTATTATCAGTTACCCTGCCCAGCTATCATTTATTACCTAAATCATTTATTACCTAATCATTTATTACCTAAATTTTGTTTGGTCCTGATGTTGATGTTGCCCTACCCCCTGAGCTGGGGTAGATTTAAAGCTGCATCTTTTTTGTTTCTATTGCAGAACTGGAGATTTAACCCAGGGCCTTGTGCTTTCTAATCAAGCCTTCTACCTCTGAGCTACATTGCTGGCCTTGTGCTACACTTTTTTAAAACCTCTATATTTTTAGCAGTTCTGTGTCATCTGGCTTAGGTATATCCTTTGTTAGTAACATGTAACAGTGTTTTTGTTTATGTATTTCTTTTTAAATTCCAGTAGACTTTGAAGTTCACACAAGTCCACAAGAAATTCCAAGGTAATGAAGAGAATGGCTCTGACTAACATAGAAAGGGATATTACACAAAAATTTTCTAGAACTGGAGAAAGATATGAACTTCTAATTAAAAATTCACACCAACTCTCAAACCTTTTGAATTCAAAACAAATTGTGGGGGCTAGGATGTAGCTCAGTGGCTCTGTGCCTGCCTGGCAAGCACAAGGTCTTGGGTTCCATCCCTGGTGTGTGTGTGGGGGGGGTGACTGTGATTGTGGTACATGAGAACTAGAGGAGAGAAGGTGCATGCTACTTATCATGGCAGGTGGTGCTATTCACTTACAAATCTTTCCACACTGATTTCACTAGGGAGGGTGGTGTGTACTTCCCTGACCCCCTGGTTTGGAGCTTGGCTTTGTGATCAGTATACATACTCAATTAATTAATTTATATATAATGTGTAATCTCTAAACCATGAGAAAGCAGAACACAGAAAGGCAAAGGTATGGCTAAAAGCAACTAAAGAAATAAGCCCCCCCTCTCTTTCTCTATGTGTTTGTGTATCTATACCTGTATCTTTATTTGCCATTCCAGTAAGTGTAAGTGCATTGTAGTTGCTACTAAAGAAAAGTCTATTGGAATTTAAAAATAAAAACATAAACAAAATACCGTTACATGTTACTGAAAAAGGGATATACCTAATCCAGAAGACTCAGAACTGCTAAAAATACAGAGGTTTTAAAAAAAGTGCCTAGGGCCAGTGATGTAGCTCAGAGGTAGAAGAAATTTAGGGTTAAGTCTCAGCCAGATGGGTGAGTATAGGCTAAAAATATCTACTTGCTCCCTTCAGTGTATCATATGCCTTGCCTCTGAAGAGTAGGAACTTAATTTTTAATTACTTAAATTACAAAATATATACTTTTTGGTTTTAGAGAAAGATTCTCATTATGTAGTTCAGGCCAACCTTGCACTGTCTATGTAACCCAGGCTGGCCTTGAACTCATGATCCTCCTGCTCAGCCTCCTAAATTCTGGGATTATGTTTGACTAGAACTTAATTTTTATGAAGCCACTGATGGTTAGTTGAAGAATAAACACATATGACTATTTATCTAAATTTCTTAAAGAGATAGAAGGATGGGGAGAAGAGAGGGGAAGGGGAACTAAGATGTGTTATGTATGTGTATCACCTCCGGACAATGAATGTAATTTTTAGGTACTGTAAGCATTGACTAATAAAAATTAAAAATTGAGTTAAATGAAAAATAAATCTCAATGTCTTATGAAAATATAAGCTCTTTCATCTTAATGTCTCTCTCAACTTTTCTTGGCAGCATTCTCCACATTATGTACATCGTTCTGGCCATGCTAACATCATGATGAGTGTTCATGTTCAACAGCCATATGCAGCTCCTCTAACATCCCCTGTCCTGGTCCCTCACCCACTGCTCTAGCTGATGACTACCTATTCTTGAAGAGTTGCCTCCCCTGGGAAGCCTTGTGTAACAATTTCTCATGATCTGTCAAAGTAACCTTCTTAATATCCATCACGTACAGGTAACAACATATTATAATAGTATTTATGCACCTTGTTTCCTCAACTTCAGTGTGAGCCTTCTTATTAATCTTTTTATGTCAAAAAACCTAGCATATAATATCAGCTAAAGTAGAGGACAATTAATTTGAATAGATGAATAAATAGTTATAATAATTTAATGCAACCTAGCATGTGAAAAATTTTATAAATATAAATAATTTTGTTAAATTAGCAAGTAATATTTTCAATGGAGAGATATGGAAATCAAAGAGTTAATGATGTTGGATGATATCAGGAGATTTGAAAGACAAGAAGAGGCTGAGCACAGAAAACAACCCTTCACATGCTCCTGCCAAAATGCTCCTGACAGCAACAGCAGGCACTTTCTTCAAGTCTCCTTTATACATTTTTTTTAAAAGCTCCTGTGCCTTCAAGAAACAACACCTAAGAGAATTTTTCTGGTAGGTGTAACAAATGTGTGCAACGACTTTGACGATACAGTAGCTGAGGTGAGAATTTTATTGAATTCGATTTTTGCAGTTGAAAAGAATATACAAATAGTGGAGTTAAACAGACCTGCATTTCTGGGTTTTCTTTGTCATTAAGGGAGCTGAATTCCTAGTCATTTGTGTGACAATGAAGTGTTCTCTATCCATATTAAATACGCCCTCTGGATTACAGAAACTGGGTGCTGGGCACCCATAACTTCCTTGGCTCTCACAGTGTTTTTAAATGGAGTTCATAGCTATTGTTAATATTTGGAAATTTCAGGTGAAAACCAGGTTTCTGACTACTCTTGTGAACCTGGGTGGTTTAACAACACTGGGATTGTTCCTTCACTGCAAGAATCACCAGCCCCTGAACAGATGCTGGGGGATTACGACAAGGCCAGTGCTCTAGACACTGCCCACAACCATTTCATGGATTAGGACTCCTTGGACTGTAAGGATACTTGCATGAAGAAGCTTAATATCCCCTGCAAGAATTATTTAGCCTTTCGATTTCTAGAAGAAATATAGTACCCGATAAATATTTGCTGCACACATGTGCATGCTTAAATAAAAACACAAACCGTACACATAGTCATGAATCAAATATTTCTCAATCTGACTTACTAAAAGAGAGACACGTTTCCTTACTGAAAGAAAAGCCCTCCCAGGTATAAGATGTGAGATTGCACAAGGAAAGTGGACGACTGTGTACATCTGGAACATAATGGGTCCCGAAAAAAGACACTTTGCATGGAGGCTGCCAAAGAACTACCAGAACTTCCTGTATAAGAGTGATTATTGCTCCTGGAGAGAAAAGGGAAGGTTCTGGGGTATAGAAACACAGGACATAAGAATTCATCTTTAGATTAGTATACTTGTGAATTCTTAAAACATCATTTAAAAATTCAACCCTTCGTGCATAAAATTTTACAGAACAGTTAAAAAGATCCTTTACCAAGAAGAACATCTCCTTATCAAATTGAAAAGAACTCTAATCATTTGAACAGCAATTTATAAACAACACTTTATGTAAAGGAAGCTCAGGGCATTTCTTTGGCTTTTGGAAATTATATAAATACATTCAGAAGTTCAATGATCAGCTTATGGGTTTTTTTTGTGGTACCAGGGATCGAACTCAGAACCTTATGCTTTTGAGGCAGGTGCAGTGCCACTGAGCTAAATCCCCATCTCAGCTTTTCTTTATATTCTGTATTCATCATGCCTTTTCCATGTCTAAAGAAGACATCTAGCTGCCATATAGCTGTGAACAATGTGTTGGGATAGGAAAATTTAATTGATACAACTTTAAAATATTGCAGTTACCTGATGACTGTCAAAATGTCAGATGTCTATTTTTGCTATAATCTTAAAACTCTTTGATTTTAAGAAGAGCATAAAATGTCAAAGTATCAGAAAAAATGCGTACGGTATTTCTGTTCAAAACTTCCCCCTCTTTTTTTAATTAATATAGTCAATAAAAAGCTTTTATCACTGCAAAAAATTCAAGGAGGTGAGCTACTGAAGCAATGTCTTCCTGAAGATGCTTCTTATTTTATTTCTGACAGCTGTTTTCATTGAAGATGGCTAGGATTTGTAGAGGGCTTAGAAACAAATACTAAATCTGAAGATTATGAAGGTTTATACATTTTAATGTACTGTGATGTGGCCTTAATCTACTTAAATCTAAAGAAATAAATTATTTTATAAAGATCCTTCAACTATTTGAATTATTTTTAGGGTGACATTTTGGCTTATTAATCAGAAATTTAAAATGAAAGGGAAAAGTATGTCTTGAAAAGTAAAAAGCAAAAGCTAGGCATTTGTAGCCTGATGGAAATGTTCTATTGAGCTTTGAGGAAAATCCATTCAGTCTCACTGACATTCAGAAATGATGACTAATGCATTCAAATAGAATGAGTAATTTACCACGTTTCGGACATTTGGATGGGCTCAGAATGAAGATCTTGTTTGTTTGGATATGTTCTGAAGGGAATCTCAATGAGGCTCACTTTGTTATGCCTGACTACAAATAGGCTTCAGTCACAGTCTGAACAAAAGCCCTGACACGTAAATAAATGTGCAAATGATGGCCAGATACATTACTCACTTTGTCCTCATGCTCAGGGATAGTCAGCCCCATGTAAATAGCATTACAAATTGGTGGCACCAATGTACTTATCACATGAGCACTGTCAAAGACTTCTTTGGCAAGGGGTCAGAGCCACACTCACAAGAGCCTGGTCCACATGCTACAAGGTAACTCTTCTAGAAACTGTGGCTCCCCTGTGTTGTCTAACAAGCTTCTCCATTCTGCCTGCTTGTGATTCATATGAAATTGGCACCTCCCGTGGGACACCACTAGAAAAGAGCAGTAGCTGGGTGTGGTGGCTCACATCTGCAATCCCAGCCCTTGGGAGGCTGAGACAGGAGGATCACCAGAAGTTCAAGGCCAGCCTGGACTACATGGTGAGATACTATCTCAAAAAAACAAAACAAAACAAAAAGTAAAGCACTAAACCTCACAGGTTCTTTTAAAGTGCTTCCATCCTTCAGTATAAACCAGAGAGAAAGAAAAGTGGTAGCCAACCCATATTCAGCACATGTTCATCTCCAAATGTGCTAGCATGGTGCCCAGATGTATATTTTGGCTGCTTGTGTAAAAATTCCAGATGTAAATAAAATCATCTCCTTTTAGAACTGTTTTATGTATGCCCTGTCCTCCAAATTCTGATCATTTGATAAATTTAACTGAGAAAGTAGCCATAGCTTGAGTCAAGTCTCTTGTTAAGCTGAATTAGTAACAATAAATTTTTCTACAAGTAGTTCAAATTCAGCAACAAATTTCTGCCTAATTGGATTTTGCTAATAATTGGAAATTTACTGACACCATACCCAAAGCAATGTTATCCATTTGTTCTTTTCTGCCTGTAAGGTCATGGTCTTGTTTTTTGTTGGCCTGTTCATTCTGAACATACAGAACACCAAAAACTACAGCAAATCACACAAACATGCCACAGAGGAGGGGGTCAGCAGGACAGGAACAGCTCTCGAGATGATGGAGGATGTAGTCTTGCATAGAAGATACATATGGGCCGGTTGTTTGGGGAGTGCTAAAAGCTGTAAAGTAGAATTCGATGGAAGATTACCCCAGAATTACCATGGATTACCTTGTTCCCAAGCCTTAGGGAAGATAAGAGTGGCTTCTCTAGGGAGTGATGTTTAAATTGAGCTAAAAGGAGGCACACTCCAAACAGTAGGAACCAACTGTGTGCCCAAAGGCTGCAGAGTAAGAAAGGTAGTAATACACTTATGAGAAGCCAGTTCTGGAGACTAAAAGTCCAAGACCATGGTGGCAGCACAGTTAGTTTCTTTAGAGGCCTGTCTCCTTGACTGCCTTCTCTGTGTCTTTACAAGGTCTTGTTCTGCATGAGCCTGTGTCCTGATCTTCTCTTAAAAGGACACTAATCAGTTTGGAGCCCACCCTCATAACCTTGTTTTAACTTGATTGTAACTTTTTAGGCCCAAACTTCAAATACAGTCACATTCTGAGGTACTAGGAGTTAACAACTCAATATATGAAGGGGTGTGAGGAAACTCAATCTAGGCCATAGTGAAGATTTCAGTATAGAGCAGTCTGAGGACCCCCTTATGCTTTACCTGTTCCTTGTGGTTGGATTTGGAAAATGCAGTAGAGGGGCCAGAGAAGACCCAGATGCCAAGGAGATGCCTCAGCCGTCATTTAGGAGGAGGCCAGAGAGCTTTGCAGGTCAGGGCCCAGCTTTGTTTAGGGAGGACTGTGTCGAGTAAATCCAGAGAAGTAACTCAGGGAAGGGACACTTAATACTTTGTGAGAGAATGGGGAGAAGGAAAGGAAAGACGTAAAGAGGTAGATCTGTGGATATGACTTCAGAAAGTGAGGTGGTTTGCTTTCAGGGATTCTATTTTAATTTTCTGTGAAGTAGGCCATCTGCTGAGAAAGAGAAGAAAGAAAACAGCAGATGTGAGTTGAGTGAGAAATATTTTAAATTGCCATTCCAGAGAGCAGGGAAGCAAGCTGACAATAAAAGAAGACCTCCAAGGAATTTCTATGAAACATTAAAAGCTCCCTTTAGAATAAGTGAATGCAGATTCAAAATGACCCAAATCTACCCTCTTTTATGTTTTTGTTTGTGTGTTATTGTTCTTATCGTTTTTCAATATCATGGCTAACTATGGACATAGATGTGGAGAGGTTACAGAGCTGGACGCTTCCAGGCCTCCTGTTTTCCAGGACAAAGCTTTCTTCCGGGGAATGCCTCAGGATCCCTGGGCCAAGAATGTTCCAGCTCAGCCCCTGGGAATTTCCCAGGTGCTTGGAATTTGAAGCTACATTTTGTAGGAATGCTAGGGTGGGGTGGGAGGTGTTGACAGGGCTGTTGGAATGCAAACTTCCTGGAAGCATTTCTCCCTGGAAGCATCTCCTTGTGCATCCTCAGTACATACCATAAACCATAACTCTACTGAGCTGGACTAGCCAGAAATACTATGCCATCTTAGAGACTGACACCACAGTAATTTCAAATCCTGTTTGCTGTATCCTTCCCTGTGTGGGAAATATGCTTAGGATGTAATAAAACACATATCATGCTCATACCAGATAGCCTCTCATAAAACACAAGCTATGAGGAAGGCCACTGCCTCTACCTTATAGTCCTGTTGTACACACCTTTTCATCAGGATTTTGCATTATTCTGTCTGTCTGAGAAATTGAAAATCAAATGCATTTCTACTCTGAAAAATGTGCAACTTTCTGAGTTGAATGCAAAGATGGAAGTTACTCCAGGATGTTAGGGCATTTAATGCTACCCTTCCTTCCATCAGCTCATCTGTGTATGAGAATCTGTCCATTCTAAACTATCTCATTGCCTTACTCCCAAATGCCACATACACACACACACACACATGTGTGCATGCATGTACATGCACCCACGAGCATCAAACACACACAATCTTTCACAGTACCAAGCACCATAGAACCGCAGGGATTTAGATTTCAAATATCTTAAAGGGAAAGAATTTAAGGATATAAATTTCACATTGCAAACATTTTACATGTACTACTACTTACTGTGTTGTGTATCAAGATATGGGCTTTTGGTGTGAAACAATAATAATGGAAAAGGATTTGCCAATGAAAAGAAACTAGATATTGTAAAATATTGTCCCTGCAAACTATAACTGAAAGATAATGTTTAGATGTTTTAGAGCAAACTATGCTAAAATGAAACTTTCAGTTGAGGCAACCTTTAAATTTTCTAAATAACTGAATCATTTCTGTGTTAAACTTTGTGTCGGAAAACAGAATATTAGAACTGGGAACTTTAAAGAGCATCTAATATGTTTTTAGCTTATAAAAACATAATAGCATCTTTCTTAAAATCATATTACCCTGCTACTGCTTAAATTATGAATGAAAGCAGGTAAAACTAGATGATATCCACTCCCGAAAGGGAAAGGAACACTCTTGAATTTAGTATCTGTTAATAATTAGAGAATAGAATTTGCAAAGAAAAAAGAGGCAGAAATAATAGAACATGGCTGGGTGTTATTTTTATTAAATAATATCCTCAGAGAATCACTTATTATGTGACATTCCAAAAATAATGACTAGGACCCCCTGAGTTAAGGACCCAACTGAGCCAGAGTTATGACAGCTGGGCCCCTTGCAGTGATGGCAACCAAACTTCTGTGCCCAGAGCCTTTCATTAATTGAGACATTTGTTTTCCAAATCTAGTGCATTTCTAGTTTCAAGTCACTGAAATAGTTATGTACATACAAAGTTATAAATTCTGTAGTTCTCACTCTGTGCAGAATTTTTTGAAAGAGAAGCAAAGAAGGGCATTGCATAAAACAAGTAAGAATATCTATCACGGGCTTACACAATCTTCTAATTGAGAGCAAGTCCTTCTTCATATGTCCCACAATCAGACATCTCACCATCTCCTTATGTTTATAGGAGGAAGCAATACCTTATGCTTTGTATCAAGGGAGTAAATTATCCAAAGAAACAAAATAGTTATTTTTTCCTTAAACTTGAAGGGAAGTTCTGTTTTGGGGAGTTAGGCTAAATTTCTTTTCATTATAGAATCAATTC
Source organism: Heterocephalus glaber (assembly GCF_000247695.1). The sequence goes on along the minus strand of NW_004624856.1, from coordinate 5,666,688 downwards.
AGATAGTATATATTTTAAACATATTCTATGGGATACTAGGATCTTATTTTATCTATGGAAATTAAAGACCTCAAAGAGCCAAGCTAAGAAGCAAAAGACAGACATCTCTACAGATCCACAAACTATTTCATCAAAATTAAATTAGTATTAAATAGAAAAAAAGTGTGACAAACAGTCCTGGGAGGGTGCTCTAAATTGGAACCATTCCACCTTCCACCTCACAGTTGAAAACTAAAATTAATTCCTTCTGCCAGGGGTCTGAGAAAATCATGCTGAAAAGGTATACAGGCAAATTGCTGTGCTACTTCAATTCAGTGGACATGTAGTAATCTTCAGCTGTGATGCCTTGAAATTATTTTTAGATTTTCCAATATAATATTTTTCTTTTTTTTTTTTAATTCCCTTCTTCTTACATACAAGCTTGTAACTAAGCATATCTAAGAAACAATAGCATTTTTTGTCATTTCATAGCTTCCCACCTTGGCCTTTCAGGTCATTTTTCATGATTATTGTTTTTGCTGTTTCTCGAAAGATCAGGGACTGAGTTTCTTCAGGATACCTATTTCTTCATACTTTACACTTTCTACTTCTTACTGGCCCAGACAATGTGCTCTTCCCAGGGAATTTTCACCAGCACTACAGCCACTACCCAGAGGTCCCGGGGCATGATGGGATTGACAAGATGTTACTGCAAAATATGACACCTTGGAATTTGAAAATACAGCAGAGCAAGAAGTTCTTTCTGACCTTCCTCACAAGCAGAGCACAAGACCTTCATTTAAGAAGTATCTTCCTGGAGGAAAGAAGTCTTTCTTTCCAAAGACACAGGTTCACAGAGAACTTGAACAAAAGGCCTCTCAAAAATAGTGTGTATTAGCACTAAATTATGCCCATGTTATCCATTCATACTTCACAACTGTGTACTTCATCCTCAAATTCACAAAGTTGCAGTTGTTTTCTTATGTCATGCATGGGGCAGGGTCTCTTCATCTCTTCATGAGGTACCTGTAAGTTGTGTTTATCTTTTGTTAATTTGTTTTTTGTTATGATATTCTCAGTCGCAACCCTAGTGAAAGGTGAGGAGAGAAATCTTATGTCCCCTGTGGGATCATAACATCTTTCCTAAGACCTGGGCTCTGCTGTAGGATGCCTTCTGCTCTGATGGAAATGGACTGTGCGGTGGCCTGTTGGCCAATGCTCTGAATGGACAATCACTGCAATTTTTTTTGTCTTTTTGATGCCACCCTGCGCTCAGTGCTTACATTCCAATTTTTCTCTCAATTCTTCCTATCAAAGTTACTCTCAGAAAAGGGTCAAATGAACTATTACACAGATCTTCATAACTGAGTTGTCGTAGGCATATGGGTAATTTAACAACAAACTCAAATTCTTAAAGCAAAACATTGTGTTTCTATTTGTAGCATGTCAGGCTTAAGCAAGTTTACAGAAGCACTAATTGCAGAAGTACCATAGAGTTTATCTGTGGAGTAAATCACCTGTTCACCTTCATTTATCCATTCTGTAAGTACTGACTGCCTATGAAATATCAGGTAGCATTTGTAATGTAGTAGAGGCAAAGAGACCACAAAACAAGGGTACAATTTAAATGCTGAAAGGTATACACAAAAGAAGAGAAGGAAATCTACTCTAGTGTCAGTAAAACTTCCTGGAAGAAAGGATGCAGTAGCTAGGTCTGGAATATGCAGTTATTTCCTAGGTAAACAAATGAATGAAAGGGCTTCCTGGCACCTAGAAATTGCTTTGAGCCAGGCAGTTAAAGTGGAAAGAATTGGGAGAAATAGGAATTACCAAAGCAAGATATAATCAGTAGGATATGAAGCACGGTGCGGAAAGAAATGAAGCTGTGGAGAAATCAGGGCCAGATCACCAAAATTCCATGTGCTTTGCTAATGAGGGCTTTACTCTGTGTGTCTGTATTTCCCAAAGTATTGCACATGTGTCTTTGGTGCTACATGAGCTGATTTTGAGTGCTGCCTATATTCTTTTGTAACTTTTACCGAACATTTTGAAAAAAACAGTCTTTAAAAAATGAGTTTCTTTTATAAAGGCCATGAGATTCTGGTTTTATATTTGTACAAGTAATACACAAGTTCCTATGTTACTACTACTACTATTACTACAGGTATTCAATATTTTATGAAATAAATAAAAACATACATTAAGTAAGTGATACAACTATTAAATAACAAAAGTCATGAAAGCAGTGTGCAAGTAACTTCCACTTGGCACAATTAGAGTGGAAAGTAAGGCTGTGGTGATAGGACGACCTAGAGGGGAGCCATGAGCATGGAAGCCCTGGCTGGGGATGCACACTTGTCCCAGATGTGCCATTATCCCTGCTCTGAGTGTCAGCTGCAGCCACCTTCCTCAGTCCTTCCCTGCTCTGTGGAAACACCAGCTTTAGCTCATCAGTCTTGCAATGTGAAGGAGAAACACTGAATGCTTTTGGGTAGAGGGTACTGTTTTCCATTTCATTGCCAAGCACTTGACTTGCGCACAACCCAGTGGATCTCACTGACCTCTTATGTGTGAGTGCATGTGTGTGCACAAACACACATGCATCCACACCCACCTACATGTGCACAGGGGAAGGCAGGAAAGCATACCTTTCTAGAATTCAGTCAAAATTATTATTTTCCCCTCTGATGGAGAATACATTCCAAAAACCATCCAGGGAGACAAAATGAGAGGAATTGATGTATTTATGTATTGAAAATAATGTATAGGGTCAGTGACCTGGCTTGTCTCCATGTTTATTAATACAAGGGCTTTTAGTTTACACCCATTTCTGTCCTTTCCAATAAAAGCAAGAGATGAAATCCTCATGACTAATCTATTGAACAGATTCTTTTTCTAAACTCCCCATAAATTTAGAAAAGAGAAATTTCACAGAAAGTTTTACGGTGTTTAAAGTCATCATTCAGCTGGATATAGTGGTGCATGCCTGTAATCCCAGCATTTGGGAGACTGAGGCAAGAGCATCACTGCAAGTTCAAGGCCACCCTGGGCTCCATAGTGAGTTCAAGGACAGCCTGAACTGCACAGTGAGACCCTGTCTCAATAAAGTAAATAAGGGATGGGGATTTAGCTCAGGGGTTCCACTGCCTACCTCGCAAGAGCAAGGTCCTGAGCTCAATCCCTGGTACCAAAAAAAAACGTAAATAAAAAATAAAGTCATCTTTTAACCACTCAGAACTTAATAACATGTTGACTTATAATCCTTACTAATTTTTTAGTAAACAGTTTTAGACTGTCTTTTCCATGCAGTAAGATTTGGCAAAAATCTCTGAGAGTGCTTTGCACAAGGCTAGGCATGAAGTGAGCACAAGAAAAACATGTATTTCTTCATGGTACACCAGTTAATCTGGAATTTCTCAATAAGGAATGGAACAACTGCAGATGAATGGGAGAGCCACTGGGGACGATAAAGTGACTAAAAATCAGATTCAAGCTTGTTGACATGAAGTGCCTGATTTGAACTCAGTGAGCATTTTGATCCAAGGGTTTTTTTTCTTTTGAAGGATAAGTTTTTTCCACTTATCATCAGACTATAGTCCTAATTGTTTGGTTTCACTGCTGAAAGCACAGTGGATTGTCCTTCTAAAAATCATTACCTGACTAACTCGTTAAACAAATTTCAGTAGACATTATGAGAAAGCCATTGAGAATGACTTTTTCCAAAAATGTGAGACTAGAAACTTTTGTTGCTGTATTCCAATCTTAACACTTTCAAGTGTTTATTCTAGTTTAAAAGTTTTGAAATTAAATGACAATGAAAATAGTTATCAAAATTTGTCTACAGAGTAAAATTAGTATTTACTGAGAAATTTATTGTATTAAGTGCATATATTAAAATGACAAAAATTAACCTAGACTCTTCCATAGCAACCAGAGAAAGAAGAAAATTTTAAGCTTAAAATAAGCAGAAGAAAAAGAAATAAATAAAAGAAATAAAAATTAGAGTAAACTTAATGAAATTGAGAAAATGAAAACAATAGATAAAAACAATAAAAATAAACCCAACTTTTTGAAATCCTCAAGAAAACTATAAACTCTAGCAAGAACAATAAAGAAAAAAAGAAACAAAAAAGAAACGACCAGTATCAGGAATAAAACAGAAGATATTCACACAAACCCTGAATATATCAAAACAAAACTAAGCAAATGGTATAAACAGCTCCATAAACATAAATTTAATAAACCTAGATGAAAAAGGAAAAACATTCCTCAGAAGCAAAACTACAGCAATTTAAACAAAGAAAAATGGATAACTTTAATGGTCTTTAATTACTAAAGAAATTAAATTTATCACTTAGAAGCATAGAAAGAAAAATTAGCCTGACTGAGTTCAAAAGAGAAGACATAAATTACCAATATCAGAAATGAAAGAGATGTAATCACTACTGAGACCACAAACATTAAAAGGACAGCAAAGGAACACTAGGAACAACTCCATCCAGGCAACCAATGTACCCCTGTGATAAACTGGTCCCTGCTACAAGTTAACCCTTCCAGTCCTCGTCTGACTGTGACCTAGCACATTAATAAAATTCCATCATGCCTTTTACCTGTGCAATCCACTCTGACTTCCATGAGGACATTTGCCCACTTGCTGCATGGGGTCTAGGAGCGCCTTCTGTGTGGCTTTTTGTGGTGGCATGCCCAACTGCCTGTCTCTAATCTAGAACCTATGAATATAAAAAAATCCTAATTTTGTGTGTCTCTCTGAGTGAAACTTTCATAGCTGTTTTGAAAAGATCCTTAAGAACACTGATAAAGAACTTACTCTCCCACTTACAAAAGTTTCCTTATTCAATTCTACCTTATGTTTTAAAAAAGAAACAATACCATTTCTCTGCAAACCATTTCAAAAATATAGAGACCACATCTTTATTTTCAATTCATCTGTGAAAACATTGCTCAAGTACCAAAGGATATAACAAAAAAAGAAAACCATAAACCAATATTTCTTGTGAACATAGATGTAAATATCCTGCATAAAATACTACAAAATGAATTCAACAATGTATAAAACACATGGGATTTATTCAAGTGTGAAAGACTGGCTCAACATTCACAAATCAATCAATGTAATTTACATATCAACCACCTAAAGAAGAAAACTCATATGTTCCTATTAATGGATCAATAAAAAGCAGTTGTTGACAGCTAATAGTAATTCTTTGAAAAAAAAAACTCTTGTAACCTAGGAATAGAAAAAATGTCACTCAATTCATAATGAATGCAGTTAACAAAATACTTAATGGTGAGAGAATTAGCAAGGAATCTCTCCTACTTACAATATTCAATAGAATAACAATATTCAAATAGGAAGAAAGAAAGAAAGAAAGAAGGAAGGAAGGAAAGAAAGAAAGAAAGAAAGAAAGAAAGAAAGAAAGAAAGAAAGAAAGAAAGAAAGAAAGAAAAGTTGTCCTGATTAAAAAATAGTATTAAAAACCATAATGCTGGGAAGGTAAAAGCCCACTTTTAATGTATTTTTATTATGTATGTTAATTTTACAAAATATTGGTTTCAAAGTGGTATTTTTATACATACATGAAATATGTTTTGATCATATCCAAGCCTCCATTACCCTTCTTCACACCCCACATTAAGGCCCTTGTATCTAAAAGTAGATTCCTTTCTAGGTATTTCACTGTAATTTCTTCACCAGGTGTCACTCCTCCTTATTCTAGTTTTGCATCTTTTGAGGGTGGTTTAGATATGTATAATGTATTTTGCTTATAACCATCTCCCCATTACCTGCTGTTATGGCATGTATCTAGTTGTTCCCCCAAAATCTTCACGTGGTCATAGGGGGGGTTTTTAGGGGGTGGCTGGATCTAGGCTGTGTGATGCTGGAATTAGGTGTGTGATGCTGGGATTAAGTGTATGGTGCTAGGATTAAGGGTTGATGCTGAGATTAAAGACGCCCCACCATAAATGTGGGTGGGACTAATCAATAAGTTTATACCTTGGACAGAAAGAGGCTGCTGCTGCTGCTGCCATTGCTTGCTGCTTCTTGCTTTACCATAGACTGTTTCTTCTCAGCCATGCCACCCTGCCTTGGAGTCAGCCAACTGTGGACTAAAATCTCTACAGACAGTAAGCTGAAATAAACCTTTCCTCCTTTAACTTTGGATGTCAGGTATTTTGTCTCAGCAATGAGAAAAGTAACCAAGACTAAATTTTGGTACCAGGAGTGGGGTGATTACTATGACTGTACCTGACCATGTGGATGAGGAGCCTTGGGAACTGGCTTGATGGAAGAGTTTGCAAAAATTTGGAGATGACAGATGAAGAAGAAACCCTGAAATACTGTAAGCTGTAGTTGATGGGAGATTCTAGTGAAAGCTCAGAAGGCCAGAATACTAATAGAAACGCAGCAGCCAAAAATTAGGGTCAGAGGGTTTTTCCTGGAAAGAAAGACTTCAGAGGCTGTTGGACTCCAGACCATGTGTGTCATTCTTTGACAGAAAATTTGTTTGCATTTTGCTCCTGTCCAGAGACTTTGTCTGAGACTGAGATTAAAGGAAGTAGAATAATTACTATGGTAGAAGAAATTTCAAGGCTGTCTAATATTGAGATGGTGGCATATCTACTGTTGGGAACTAATCAAGAGCAAAGAAGCCAGAAGAATGACTTTAAATGTTTCGAGTTTAGCCAGAAAGGAAGCTCCAGAAAAGCTTCAGACTGCAAGGACAGAGTAGAAGATAACTTAGTTGCTTAGAAGGAACAGGATAATAAAAAAGATGACCTGAGGATATTGCAAGCACCAGCAGGAGTCCAGCCTTTGCAGCTTCAAAATTGTAAAGGTAAAAGACTTTGAGAAGGCTTTGTTTGAGAAGAGGGCCCCAAAGCACCATCTTCTGGAATGGTGGTGGCATAGGGAAATTATTCCTTGGGATTGGATTCAGAGCTTTCAGCAATCTAGGCTCTCCACCACTGTATCCAAGAGAAAAGGAAGCCTGGCTAATGCTGCAGCTGATGGCAGAACTTGGCATCATCCATTTGTGTGGTTTTAGGTGAACGCAGAATGCAAGAGTTGTGGGGTCAGGAAGGCTTCCACCCACATTTCAGAAGAAGGCCTGGGATCCAGGCAGTGTATCCCTGAGAGAGCAGTGTGTAAAGCTGTAGTGGAGTGTGAATCTGAGGTGTAATGGAGAACTGAGAAGGTTAGAGAAACCAGTAACTTGGATCATCTGAGGAAAGTCACAGGAGTGAGCAAAGTTAGCCCAAGAGAGAAGCCATGGGAGCTACAACCACACATAAAGATGGACCCACCTAGGCACTTCAGAATTCACATCTTGCCACAGACTGCCTCAGACGCTGGACACAATCAGCTGGCTCCAAGGGAAGATAGCAAGAAGGAGTTGGGGTGGGTATTGGCAGAGGAGAATAGCTCATGGCATGGGAGGGAGGAAGCAAGGATAGAGATGAAGGGAGGAGGCAGGAAGATTTAGCCTTCCAGGCCACATCCCAATAACCCACCTCCTCAAACCAGCCTTCACCTCACAGCATCACATTTAGGGATAAACTCATCAGTGGAGTAATGCACTGATAAGTATCACACCACCAGGATCCAATCACCTCCCCAGTCTCCATCTATGGGCACTGAGACTTTGAGAGGACAGCTAGGTATAAACCATAACTGATGTCTTCTTCAATTTCTTCAGTGTTCAGAAATTTTTATTGTAGGAAACCCTCACTTCTTTGGGTAGATTGATACCTGGGTATTTTTTTATTTGAAGCAATTGTGAATGGAATTTTTTACTGATTTCTTTCTCAGTCCATTCATGGTGTATAGTAAAGCTACTGATTTTTAATATTGATTTTTATATTCTGCAATATTTTCTAATTTGTTTATAAGCTCTGAAAGTTTTTTAGTACATTCTTTTGAATCTTCTAAATATAGGGTCATATCTTACTCACACAAGGATAATTTGACTTCTTCTTTTTCCTTTTATAGCCCTTCTATCTTTTTGATCTTGTCTAACAGCCCTAGCTAAAATTTCAAAAACTATACTGAATAACAATGGTGAATATGGACATACTTTGTTCTTGATTTGAGAGGAAATGTTTTCAGTTTTTCCCAATTCAGAATGATGTTGGCTGTTGTTCTGATGTGTATGGCTTTTACTCTACTAAGGGATGGTCCTTCATTACCTAGCTCTTTAGAACTTTTATCATGAAGGCATACTGAATTATGAAGGGTTTTTTTAGTATCAAGCGAGAGTATGGTGTGATTTTTATCCTTGTTTATATTCATGTGATGTATTACATTTATTGATTTGTGTATACTAAACCATCCCTAGAATAAAACCAGCTTGATCATAACATATGATCTTTTTAAACGTATTGTTGAATTCAGTTTGAGAATATTTTATTAGGGATTTTTACATCTAAGTTTATGAAGGATATTGGTCTATAGTTTTCTTTTTTGTTGTGTTCTTCTCTTTTTCCAGTATTGGTATCAAGGTGATGCTGGCCTTGTGGAATGAGGTTGGAAGCATTGATGTTAGTACTTTTCTAAAGGTTTGGTAAAATGTAGCTGTCAGCCCATTTGGTCATGGGATTTTCTTTGTAGGGATACTTTTCATTAGTACTTCAGTGTCATTGTTTGTTATTTTTTTCAGCTTAGGTTTTTTTTTTAATATCCTCTTGATTCACTTTTGGTAGACTGTGTCTAGAAATTATCAGTTTCTTCTAGAGTCTCTAGTTTATTAGAGTATAGGCTTACAAAGAAGTTCCTAATAATCCTCTGGATTTCAGTGCTGTCTATTGTAACATCCATTTTTGTTCATCACTAATTGTACTGATTTGGGTTTTTTCTTTCCTTTGATCAGTATTCCTAATGACTTGTCAGTCTTATTAATCTTTTGCATGAATCAATTCAATGTTTTAATTAATGCTATTATTGTTCTTTTGTACTCTATCTCAATTTCTTCTCTGAACTACATTATTTCTTTCATATATATTTGGCTCTTTTCTTTGGTTTTCTTGTTATTGTTGTCCAATTTCATTACATTGTTATCTGAAAAGAGGCAAAAAATATTTAGAGTTTTTTAAATTTGTTAAGGTTTGCATTATGACCTAAAAAGTGGTCTATTTTGGAGACTGTTTCATGAGGTGTTGAGAAGAATGTTTGTTCTGCAATTGTTGGATGGAATATTCTGGAGACAGCTGCTAAGTACATTTGTTCTATGGTGTAGTTTAACTTTGAAGTTTTTGGATGATTTATTTGTCTTGATAATCTTTAGGTATGATTGAAGTATTAAAGTGATGCACTGTTTTTATTTTTTTTAATTCATTTATTGCTACATTTTAGGTACACAACACAATTATATTTCTCATTGGGAACTTATACCATTACATGATGCAAATTAGTTTTTATTTTTCCCCAATTCCTAGCCCTCCCTTCACCCCCTAAACCCTTCCCTATTTACAAAGACTTTATTTCCATTTTTTCCATTTCTCATCATTTTTTCTTCTCCTT
>NW_004624856.1:5613085-5647489 GCF_000247695.1 Heterocephalus glaber | reverse complement strand
TATCTGTATGTCAAGTTCTTTTCCCCTGCTTGGGAAGTTTTCTGCCATCACTTCTGTGAACAGTTATTTTATGTCATCTGGACTCTCTCCTGTTTCTTCCTTGATTCTGATCAGTCTAATGTTATTCTTCTTTGCATCATCTAGCAGCTGCTGTATTGATTTCTCGTGGTCCCTTACAATTTTAACACAATTTTTCTTTTCCTGGTCACTCATTGCAATCTTGTCTTCTATATCTGAAGTTCTATCCTCACATTGGTACATTCTGTTGCGGAGACTTTCAATGGAGTTTTTAATCTCCTGGATATCTGTTTGTATCTGTTTTATGGATTCCATTTCTTTCCTATGTTGAGATTTTATCATGTCCCTCAGCTTCTCTATTTTTTTATCTGTGCCTTCTCTAGATTTATTAATCGTGTCTTGCACTATGTGCACAATCTCTGCTGTTATTTGAGAAATTATTTCTGATTTCATTTTCTCCAAATCCTCTTTTGTTGCCAATTCAGGGAGTCCAGGTGGTTGAGTATCAGGTTGTTCCATCTCCTTTCCCTTCGGGATTGCTGTAGGTGATCTGGAAGTCTGTTTTTGAGGCTTGTTTATGCGTCTTCTGCTTTCGATGGGGGTTGGGGGGGTTGCTGCTGGTGTCTGCACAGCTCATGTCCTCTGCCCTGGGAGCAGTGGAATGGTGGCCAGTGAACCTCTGCCTGGGCACTGAGTTTGGCCGCATTTGCTGTATTTTTGACTATACCTCATAAAGATAGTCTTGAAGGAGAATGTCCACAGCTGCTTCAGAAGGTGCCAAGAGTGATGGAGTAAGTTAGTTTAAAGCAACATGCAGTGTTTTGAAGGGAATTAATAGCAATCTGTCTTTTATTGTAATAATTTTAACTGAAATACTCACTATATTTTTATCACACTTCATATTTCTAATATTTAATGATTTCTGTGGAGTCCAGTGATGTAATTTGTTCAAAGTATAATTTTCTTCTCATTATCTCAAGAGTTAAAACCAACTTCACATTAGTGTCCAGTTTTTAATTCCATATTGGATTACATATCAATTTAATACAAATTTCAATAAAACTGGTAATTTAATCTTCAAATGAAGAAGACAGCTTGATAGACTTCATAAGTAATCTTTCATTAAAATAACATTACAGGGGTCAGAGATTTAGCTCAGTGGTTCCGTAGCCTGCCTCAGAAGTGCAAAGTTCTGAGTTCATTCCCCAGTATAAAAAAATTATAACAATAACATTACAGTATTGCTCGTAGATGGAGGACATAGTGTGCCACATGTAAATTCATGTTAATTAATTGTATATTAATTGCATATTAATGCTGACATATTCTGATTGTGTTTGACTAAAGTCAATGGATAGTAATAAAGGAAAAAATGGATACAATTATTATATTTCTCATTAAAATTTGAATAATTTTATGTTTACTTATTCTTTCAGATTCAATTCATAGATATGTTTTTGCTTCCATAGTTCAAAAGAGCCCTAATCATGGTAAATTTATGTCAAGTTTTATGTTACATATATTATAATATAGATCACATTATAATAAAAGTAACTAAAAGAAGGGGTCTGAAGGATTCTTTTGGACAGAAATTAATACATTGCTCAAATTTCAGAAACATTGCATATAACATTCATATGTTATATGTCAAACACCATTCCAACATTGAAGAACATCAATTTATTTACAAGCAAACCAATACAAGTTCTCACCTGATCTTTTCTTGCTTTGATCAATAATGCAAGTAGGCAATGATCCTTCTACTTTGTGTATTATTCAAGAGTTAGCATCTCCAGTTAAAAAAAAATCATCAGGTATAAATAAGTCTAGGAGATTCTATGATCTGCCAACTTTAAAGGAAATAGAGGTTGAAGAGGAAAATACAAACAATATAATCTTAAGAAAAAAGTGAAAATTTTGACATCAAACTGTAAAAGAACACAAAACAAAAACCAAAACAAAATAACAAAGACTTTTTTTAAATGAAAAGGAAACAAAAATAGAGCTAATACTCAATGTATTTCTGTTAATATGTACTTTTCTGTCTCTTCATCTTTTGATATCTCTTCTCAAAATAAACATGATCAAGTCAGCATATTCATATTTATGTTAACATAAAATAATCTTATCCTAATATTTATAAATATAATATTTATAAAATACCTAGCATTTTAATATTACATTGATGTGTATATTTTAAGTAACTAAACTTTGACTCTTCCTTTAAAACTATCGGAATATTTTGTAACTTAAATTTTTTTCATGCTAGGTAGGATGGTACACACATGTAAGTCCAGGACTCTGAGGGGCTGAGCCAGGAGGAGGGCAAATTCAAGCCCAGACAGGGCAACTTAGAGACTTAGCAAGATCCTGTCTCAAAGTAAAATATTAAAAGGGCTGAGGGTACCTCTCAGCGTGAAAGCCCTAGGGTTTGATTCCTAGTTTTGAAAAAACAAAAACTCAGATGGAAGAGAATCTTGACCATGAAAAGTGTATTTTCCTCACATTTAAAAATTCTGTCTATTTTCACAGTCTTATGATAGTCACATCCAGAGTCAAATCCACAGAAAGCATGTTGGTAGGTTTCTAATCTGATCATAAAATTTAGTCAGATTTGTAACAATGTTTGTGTCCTTCAAGTTTATAACATTGTCTGAATATAGACTTTAGTTTCTTTATTATGCATAAAATGTATTTAATTTTAAATATAAGAGTAGAGGGCTGGGGAATTTGCTCAGTGGCTCCCCTGCCTGCCTTGCAAGCAGAAGGACCCAGGTTCAATCCTGGTACCAAAAAAAACCCAACAAAAACAAAAAACAAATATAAGGGTAGAGGGAAAGTTCATCTCTATGAAGAATAATTATCTATTTTATCAATCAGAGTGTAACTTTCTATAGTTCAATTAATAGCATTATTATGGCCGCACTTACACAGTAACCACTAGTCACCATTTCTGTCTGTTTCCTGGTTCTTCATGCAGCAACTCATCTTTTTCATTATATCCAGACTTGAAAAAACAAACAACAAACAAAAATTCTTAAAAAGTAAACAATGGTCTGTCTTAATAAACCAACAGACATTTATCTATCTTCATTTTTCTTGACAGTTCCGGAGGTATAAAACCATTAACTTTGCTTTCCTTCTGGAAACCCACACATCCGTCTTTCTCTTCCTGCTCTGGTAGCCCCTTCTTGGTTCCTCCAGTAGGCTTATCTTCCATTTTGGAGCAGTGAGTGTTTGACATTCCTCAAGGAACTCTACTAAAGCTAGACTGCCTTCTTAGGGGCTCTCATCTATATTTTCATTACCAACTCAACATAAATGATTTATAAATTTATATTTCCATGCTAGCCTTCTCCTCTGATCTCAAGACAGGATAGCCTAAGACCTCTCTCAGAAGACTCAAAGTTGCCTTTCAGTGAAAATGTTCTAAATTGTATCAAGGTAGCTATATAACATGGTAAATTCTTTCATATTCTTACCATGGGGGGTGGAAGGAGGTTCTGTGCCTTTTCTTTCAACTTTTGTGGGTTTATGATTGTCTCAACTAATGAAATAGAGCATAAATGAATGTATGTTCTGAGACTAAAATACAGGTCATGCAGCTGTCATTTTATTTGTAGAAATGTTCATGAAACCACCCTGTAAGAAATTAACAGGCCTGAGACTATCAGCTATCAAAAAGATGCCCATCAGTACATGAATGGATAAGGAAAGTGTGGTATATATGCAAAATAGACTATTTCTTAGCCATGAAAAAGAAGGACAATGGATGGAACTTGAAACCATCATCTTCATTAAAATTATTCAGACTCAGTTAAATATCACATGTTTTCTTTTATATGAAAATCATAAAAATTACATAATTAATTAATTTAGAAAGAAAGGACAAGAAAATAGAAAGTAGACTTCTGGCGATGGAGGAAAAAATAGGAGGGTGGAGGAAAGGGAGAGGAAGATGATGGGATCGAAGTTAGCTTCACAAAATAGACCCCATCATCATATAATATTATTGTACACAAATAATATATAATTTGGGGGCAAAAAGCCCAAACTATAAGTAGAGGCAGTGTATAGTCATTCAGGTAGACAGTCTAGTTGAGACTAAGCTTCTGATTTATCCCTGGATGAGTGTGAAGAAGCCTCCAAAGGCTCTAACCTGCATCAGTCCAAGCCATCTGGCCACTTGATCTTCCCAAGCATAGACCCAGGACATGGTGGAGCAATGTCTCACCATTCCCACGGAGCTTAATCTCAATTTTTGATCTACTGGTACTGCAGAAATAGATTACAATGCTGCTCTTCTTTCAGTGTCTTCTTGTGTTTCAATTTCTTCAAAAGTTCCTCTGGATTTTGTTCCTTAAAATTTTCTTGAAACCATGCACTTCTGTTTCAAACAATAGCACTCTTGCCCAAATTAGCATGACCCTTGGCCAAAGTCCCAGGAATGGCTTTCTGCTTGGTCACCCATTCTCCACACTGGTAACTGAGTGAGCTTATGAAAACTTAGTGATCCATTCTCCTCAGTGGTTCTCCTGGAATAAAGACAGACTCAGAATGAAGTGGATCTTCAGGGAGGTCTGCACAGTTTAACCATGTTCCCACTCTTTCATTCTGCACTGTTCAACAAGTACCTAACAGTCTAACTTGTGACTACTGACTACTGTGATTGAGGAACCAAATTTTAAATTATATTCAATTTTATTTAACTTATATTTAAAATTAAAAATTAATGCTTAATTCAGGTATGAAAAATCTTTCAAGTTTCTTTGGAACAACTTGCATACATGAATTTGCTGTTTTCAACTATAAACTTCATAAAATTTAAATGTAGTCAAACATTCTCCATGAAAAATTAGTATCCTACTTGAGATGGCTGTAGGTTCAAAATGCAACTGGGTTTCAAACAGCAAGGTAAATTATTAATAAGACAAACAAGGTAAACTATTAATACTTTCTAAACTGAGTATGTGTTGTAATAATACTTGAATACATTGGGTCAAATAAAATAATAAAATTAATTCTTTTTATTTTTTAGTGTAGCTAGTATAAAATTTTACATTACACAAGTGGCTTTCATTATATTTTTACTGGACAGTTCTATTTGTGACTTTCCTCATTGCTGGGACAAACCTGCAAGGTAGGAAGGAGAGGTTTATTTGGGCTCACAGTCACAGTCCATGGTGAATAGACTGCAGACAGAAAACAGCATGGTCAAGGGGCAGCTGCAGAGAGAGCTGGAAGGTGTCATGAGTGAGATGCCACCTTCTAGCCACAGCCCATGACTGGCGTCTTCCAACCAAACCCCAACCACACACTACTGACTCCCTCAACTCACCAGTGGGCCAGGAATCAGCCACCTTCCAAAGCCCCTTAGAGGCACATGAGAATTTCCAGTTCTAAACCATATCAACTGTTGCTTTATATCTGTCCCGCCAGTTATTCCAGCCTCATACCTACCCCTTGGACTTGGCTGTGCTGCCTCTCTTCCCAGGGCCTTTGTGTGTATTGTTCCTCTCCCTTTCTAATCTTTGCCTCGTTAGCTCTACTTATCTTTCAGCTCTCTTAAAGCATATTTCCCCCAATAAAAGCATTTTCTACCTCCCTGTTTGATTTGAGGGAGGTCTCTCATTATCTGATCTCACACTAGGTTGGATCTCACTTTCTTGGCATTTATCACAGTAACAAACTCACCACTGTGCACTTGTTAAATAAATCACACTCCCACAAACCTGTGTGTACATGAAACCGCCAGCTACTTAAAGGCAGAGGCCCATCTCCTTGTGCTTATTATTCTTTCCGCAGTGGCTAGCACACCTGATATGTAGTCCCCTATCTTTAATCTCAGCCCTCAGGAGGCTGAGGAAGGAGGATCAGGAGTTCAAGGCTAGCCTAAGCTGCTTAGCCAGACCCTGTCAGAAAACAAACAAAAAACAAACACCACAAGTCAGGAGTCAAGAATGTCAGACTGGAGCAGATAAGAGAGATTTGTATTCAGAGAGCAACATGAGGTGCACATTCTACTAAGTTAAATACTAAGCTGAATGAACCAATGAATGAATGATCTCATTTTTCTAAGAAAAAGATGTCCTGATTTTCTATTGATAGAAGAATCCTCTTTTTTTCCAACCTCTCCAAAGCTTCCCTATTTGAGTGCGAACTCCTGCTCTTGCTTTCCCTCTCCCCAGCATCCTTCTGAGATGGGATGGTGGCCAGCTTCCAAGGTGTGGCCCTGCTCCTCTCTGTGACCTCTCTAAGATGTTTCCTCATCTCTGAGAGTGGATAATAGGAACAATGTCAAAGGACTATTGTGAAGCCCGAATGGCATGCTGTGTGTCTAACACAACACCTGTCACGTAGCCAGCTCCATAGCTCTCAGCAGTAAATACTAGGTATCTCCAGGCCAAGTACAAGATATCAAGTAGCTCTTAGGATATATCAGCCATTGTATTAATTAATCCTTGTATTTCAGTGAATATTTGCCACAGTCACCCTCAGAAGAAGGAGCCAGTATTCAGAGAGGTTAAGTCATTCGAACAAAACCGACATTCACAGTGAGTCAACTGGGTCAGCCCACTTTTACATTGGCTACGTCTTCTGTTCATAAGGAGGACTCAGGCAGTCTTCACTACCTCTTTGTATTCTTTCTGCTCGCATCGCCTATATCACGGTTCTTCCAACACAGCATGCAATAGCACAGCTCCATCCTTCTGCTCACTCTACTGACTCTTTATTCATACACCGCCCCCTCATTTCTCCAAAATGAAAAATTCTACTTAAACTCCAAGGCTATGTAAGCAAAACCATTTTTCTCTATTGTCTATAATTACCCTTGACAAAAGAATCCGTCCTATCTCTGAGCACTTTGTTCATAAAATGAAACATTTTATTTCTCCATTGTTCTCTGTGTACAAAATATATCTTCCTGCCCTGTTCTGATACTTTTAAGTGCCAAGATAGTTTCATACTGTTTTACATCCTATGTGTCTGAGAAAACATCAGAGACATACATATGTGCTTGGTGAATTATGTTTACTTGACAATTAACAATATAGTGTTCACAAGCTGCTCTTATTTGCATAGACACACATATTCACAAAGCACATATGCAAATACACACAGACCCATGTAAGCACATGAACATACACAATCATGCACACAGAAATATGCAGGCACAAAAATATTCACACATCTACATGCACCCATGTAAATGTACACACAGAATAGAATTTAGCTTTTGTTTATCATTAAACAAACAATATTGAAAGAAGATTGAGTTAATGACTTTATGGATATGAAAGACAAAGAGAGTAATTTGTATACTTAATTTTAATAGAACACTGAATAGCACAAGGGCCATTTTTTGTTATTTTACTTTTCCACTTTTTATTATTAAAATTTATTTTAAAATAAAGATCTTATTATTTATACAGGAACATCACAAAATACACACAAACACACCCTTAGAATAATGTTGAGTCATGCAGTTTTGATAAAACAAAAATATATAGAAAATGCAGACCAAGATAATCTTGAGAAATAAATCAGAGAATATATATCTTAATATACTTATCCAAATTATTTGGCTTTTGTATTTTATGTTCTATTAAGAAATCATAAATTTCTAAAATAGTTTATTTTATGAACTGAACTTCTGAAGCAGTAAAGCTATCAGTAAAAAATGTTTTCAAGAATTAAACAGATACTTTCACCTTTTTAAAACTCATTCAAGCAAAAAAGTGATGCTCATTATCATTAAGATTTTAGCAAAGCAGGTTATAAACAATCAAGTGTACAACTGCACACACAAAGGTAACTCCACCCTGGTCACTGATGGTGTTGCAAATCATAGCAGCATCACTTCCCAGATAGGATGAGGGGAGAGCCACCAGAGAATTATTGTCCTGTTCCACACAGCCAAGTGCACACTGCTGTCTGGTTGGAGGGGGTGCAGGGCTATGAACATCTTATGTGGCCTACACTCCATCATACAAAGATATTAAATGCTCAGGTCAATAAAACGCCATGAAGCTATTATGGTCACTGGCAGTTAAAATAGCCCAAAATCCTGGCTGCATCCATAGAGAGGTTTGTGTACTAACATCTTTGGGAATCAGCTGTAGCCACATTCTGAGTCATTCTATTTGAGCTTCCCTGTCTCTGCCACAAAGAAGTGACACACATTTGCATACTCTGCCTGGTGCCTGCCACATGCGTACTTGAAGTGGCAATGTCAAATGGGCCTGATTCATATCACTTTAAAAGAGCCTAGTAATTTCATATCTTATAATGGCATTTTCATTCTTCTAACTACATAATGCATGAAAATATTATCCTGATGCCTTTTAAAATGTTGTCAAAATGCATGGGGAGAACCAAATGTATTATATGTGTGCTTCCTGTAGGCTGCAGCAAGGAGAGGAGTGATGGAGAGAGATTTCCGCTGTGCATAATTACAGGTGGCTATGCAGTGAACAGCTATTAACCCCTGCATTGTGCGGTGTCTGGAAAAGAACACTGATAAATGTGCAGCCCAGTATTGATGTGTAATACACTGCACATGTATTCACACATGCACACTGCATGACATTATTGTGACTCTTTTCTCACCCCACACACTGGGAAAGGGGAACAGCAGTTTACCCACATCCCACTCACCTTTGGCTCCCATGACAGCTTTTTTTGTCCTCTAAAAGAGGAGGAAAGGAAAAGCAAAGACTTCTATTTCTCTTTGCCAGTCTGGTCCATGGCTTTTCATCTGGTCTTAAGAGTGGCATTTTGATCAAGTGGAATTATAAATATGTCAGAAAACAATTAGCCTCCATAGACTTCGTCTGTGTTTTCACAGTGAACCATACTAAGGGAAGGTGCTCTAGGGAAATCAGCCCACCTCTTGTGTGAGAACACTGAGAAAGCATTTCAGCAACTCTCAGTCAGAATGATGCCGTAAAGACTTGTACACACTCGTGTTTCTCCATTCCTCAGATCCTGTTGGGAAAGAGATGGGGGAAGCCCAGCTCCCTGTGTTCTTTCCTCCTTGGCTGAATCCCCAGGATGCTAATATTTTTGTAGAAGCCAAGCTCCAAGAAATATACAGCCATTTAGGGAATACTGAGGTTTCAAATGTTAAATAATTACGTATAACAAAGATAAAAAATAAACTGCTAGTTGAATACTGTCAGGGACAAAAAATATAGACAAATAGTATGACTTTGGAAGAAAATTATCAAATTTCCTGATTTTACCAGGAAAATTTGCAAAGAAAACAGAATTTGAGATAAGCTGTCAGGAAAAGGTAGAACTTGGAGTTATCAAGTGAGGTGAGACGAAGGTGAAGTAAGATTCAGGTCAGAGGCCAGATCTCAGGGTAATGCCTCCTCCTATAGTAGAGAAAAGGAGAAATATAGAGGTTGATAAATACAGGGTTACAGACTGGAGAGTGTTTTGTCACTTAGGTGATAATAAAACCGGGGAGCCATTTTCATTATTGAGCAGTAGCTATCTATCAAACTCATCTGCACCCAGGGCCTGCGGCATGGTTGTCCCTGTGAAGGTGCACAAGACTCCATGCTCAGAAAGACTATGCTTGCCTTTGGGGTCTCTTATTGCTTTCATGAAATTCTTAATAATGTTTTAACAAGAAGCCCTGTGACTTGTGAACTGTTGTTACCACGCCTCATACACTTTCTTTAGGTGAACAAAAATCTCTGCTCTCGCTGTTATTTTGGAGGAGAAAAAGAGAGAGAGAGAGAGAGTTATTTGTGGGGGCTGCAGCTGCTGGAGGGAGTTCTTTCCTGCACCCTTCACCCTGCCTGCATGCTGGACCCTTAGAAGCCTCTCTCATCTCTAGGGTGATTACTGAGACTCCTTGACATCAGCAGATCACCCTGATAGCTTCCATCCTAGCCTTGGATAACTCTATCAGCTTTGAAAATTGTGGAACATCATTTTGTACAAACAGGGCTCAGTCAACTACTCCTCCCTGTTTCTCTTCATCGCTCTCTGCTCTTTGGGTCCACTGCTGTGACCTTTTGAAAACTTTTTAATTTCTCTAAGTATTTCTTTCCTTTTCTATAAAACTGGGATAATTATATCTAGGTTAGAAATCTGGCAAGAGCTCAAAGAGGATAACTTATGCCTACTTAGCTGGGCAGACAGCTCAATCTACTGCTTTTCCATGATTTTTCCCCACATACTGCTGCCCTCCTCCCTTCATTGTATTTTTCCTCTAAGGAAATATGCAAAGGCCAGGGCATTCTGATGAGTCATTTTCCTCAAAAATATTTTCTATGTGGTGGGAGTAAATGCAAGCCACAGTGAAGAAAGTAAGAGATCTCAGAATCAAAATTGGAAACAAAACTGTCATTTAAATTATTGCCAAGCATCACTTAGTGATTGATGGCAATACAGTCTGAGACCTTTGTGGATAGGAAATATCACTAATAGGAAAGGATTGGAAATGGCATCATTTTTTGAATGTCATAGAATGTGCTTATACAGAACCTACATGGTATATAGCCTACTATACGCCCACTACATAGATATGTAATATGATATGACCTGTTGCTCTTAGGCTGCAAGATTTATTCTGAATTCTGTAGGGAATTGTATCACAGTGGTATGTTTGCATATAAATATATCTAGCATACAAAAGGTATGGTAAAATTACCAGGCATAAGAATCCCTCAGCTCCTCATCATCTTCTGGGACCACCATGGCACATGTGGCCTGGGCAACAATGCCTCACTATGCAGTGCATGACCCTGCTTCAGTGTGGGAAGGAGGAAACGGAGACCTCTGCTCCTCAAAGCTAGCAGCCACTACACTCAAATTCCTCACAACATCGCAGTTTCAGAACTTACTTAAACAGGGTTCAACCCCTGACCTTGGATGAACATTGCTTTATAGTCAGCACAGATTAAGAGGTGTGAAGATGATCAGGAAAGGAGAAGAGTCTGAGACCCTGACAAGGAAATAAGTTCACGGGCAGCTGTCAGAAGGGCATTGTCCAAGTGGGCAGGGAGGACACATATTTGACAGACATGGTGTTGGTCTCAGAAAACAGTAATAATTTATCATTTTCTCGAATGTCATATTATTGTATGCTATATTACTGAAAGATAGATTTCTTCTTCCATAGGTGATATATAGACAAACAGGTCTCTCTGGATTTAGTTTCCCCCAGCTTGCCTGTTGGAGTCAGAATGGCTGCTTGCCTCCCCTGACTAGCTATCCTTTTCCAAAATCTTGTCTTTTCATTTGATCTCTTTCAGTTCAAATCCTTGGCCTGTTCCCAAATTTAGAAACAAAGGCTCTTGAGTCCTTTTTAAACCTTAGAGTCCTTAAATTATGTGTTTCCCTTCTGATCCAAAAGCAAGGATTAGAAAGGTTGTTCTGAATCTGGAACTCTACAGGAGAGGCTGGACGGACTCCAGAATGAGGGGTTCTTTCCTTCTTCATATCTAGAGGAAAGTATGGAAGTAGACTGTGGAGAGAAGGGCAAGGCAATGGAGATGGCGCACTTTTATAAAAAAACTGAAAAGAATTCTTTTTATTTTGTACTGAGGGTTGAGCCTAGGGCCTTCACACTGAGCTGCATCCCAGTATCTCATCCCTATTTTTATTTTGAGACAGGGTTTTGCTAACTTTCCCAGGCTGGGCTCAAAGTTGCAGTCTTCCTGTTTCAGCCTTCCTTTTCAGGGTTTTATCTTTAAAGTGGATTTTTACCTTTCCTAGTCATCATTGTGGACTCAAAAAAGAGACCTACGTAGAAGTACACAGCCCCAAAATACTTTGTACTGGAGAGAGAGGAGTGGGCTGGAAAGGCACAAAGTGGGACTGATGAAGAGGTGTGAGAACGGCCACCCTGAGGGACTAAAGGCTTTTCTGAAAAGACTGAATGTTTTTCACAATAGCTTATGGGCACTGACATGGTACAAACCTAGCTTTGTCCTAATTCTTTGTTTCTTTATTTGAAATTATACAAGTTCCTTTCAGCCTAAATCTTCCCTCACTCACTACATCATAGCAAGTCCATGGATTTCATGGCAGCTCATCTTAAAGGAACAGAGATCACAGCAAATGTTTCCTATTCCTCACTCAGGCTCATTGGCAGACAGTGAACACAAGAAGATTTGAGTGGTATTGTCTGTTAGTAAAGCCTGGAGGTTCTGTCTGCAGTGCTCGCTCAGTAAAGTGTCTCTCCAGAGAGGCTGCCTTCTGCAGGAGGGAGTTCAAGGCTGGTGGTGAAGGCACAGCAATGGATTGTGTGACTGGGAGAACTAAACCACAGACTGCTATTGTGTTAGGGACGATAAGAACGCTGCTGTTTCACATTTCTTTCAAAATCTGTCACCAAATTCATCACAATTTTTTTCTTAGTTTCCTGGAATAATACTGCTTCTCTCACAGGAAAAATAAACCAAGAGATACTATAAACAAGCTATGTACTTTCTCAAATTCTTACTGAGTTTTCCAAATATTTTAAAAAGGAATAATTAAAATCCTACTTATTATATGAGGAGTAATAAAAGATAACTCTCCTATAATTTTAAAATGAATCTTAATACCAGAAGGGCTTTTTTTCTTGCTTGAATTAAATTGATTTTGACAGTGAATGCTTTTATTTTTCACTTAGAAAAATGTCTGAGTTCCTACCTGTTCTTCTGTTCTCTTCCCTGCTTCCCTAGGGACAATATTCTGACTGCCTTATGCATTCCGTCCACACATTAGTGCTAGTGGCATTGAGTGACAGTCAGAGTTGCTTCTAGAGGCCCTTTACATTCAAAACTCTCCTTCCCTGGGAGTTCTTACTTCATTAACTCTTGTCACTGTGCCCATTAGCCAAGGCATCACATTACAGCCTGAGAGGAAAGATCTCCACAGCTCAGTGTTATATTCACCTGACGTGGGAAACCAATGATCTTACTTAAGTACCACTGACATAAAATAAAATACCCAGTTCTACCTGACAAAAGAGATTTATTGTCAGGAAGAAAGACAGATTATATCCTGATCAAATCTGGGGAGATTCTCTTTTGTATTTTTTATTCTTTTCAAAAGTGTCCTCATGAACTTCCAAAAATTCATGTTGACCAGTAATAGTGGATAAGATAATGACATGCAGAAGAGCAAGAAACTGAGGGAGTTTTCTGGTGATGGATGCATTATGAGAGAATAGATTCAAAGCCTGCCCATGAGTCAAGACCTTAACATCTCATAATCAAAAGAGGAACCTAAATGAATTGACTGCCTACATTAGAGGTACTAATGCGCTTGAGTGGAAAATGTATTCAGTTAATCCACACACATAACACACTGAGAGTAAATAATGAATCTAATGACTCTAGTTTGGTCAAAAATCAGTCACCAAGTGAATAAAACTGAGTATGTTATGTATCATCTCTCTCTCTGTGTATATATGTATGCGCGTTCTTTGTTTTTTATTTCATATTCAGAATACTTTCAATGGTTGAGCGGAAACTGAAAAAGAAAAAATATATTTGAAAATCCAATTTTATAAGGTCTAAATATCACTTTGAAATCAGAACTTAAGGTAGTATCTAAATAAACCAATCCTATTGAAATTTTAGGAGTAATAGAAAAAAGAAATTCTCTTATTCTTTTGCACAGTAAGTGGACAATAGTGTACTGTACATTTTAGAAAAATAGAAGAAAGGATTTTGATTTTTTTCTCTATAAGGAAAATGATAAATGTCTGAGGAAGTATGTATGTTTGACCTGACATAAAAATTACTCAATGTATACATATATTGAAACATCACATTGTTCACCATTAATATGCACACTTTTATGTGTCTATGTATCACTTTAAAAATAAATTTTAATAAATCAAAGAGTTGAAATCACAATGAGATGTCATCCCACTGCAATAAGAAAGGCCATTAGCAAAAAATCACTAAAGAGACCAGGTGCTGGCAAAGATGAGGAGAAAAGGAAACACTTGCACAGGGCTGCTGGGAATGTAAAATAGTACAGTTATAATGGGGAGAAATAGAGATATTTCTCAAAGAATTAAAAACAGAACTTCCATTTGATCCAGCAATCCCACCACTGGTTTTACCTCCAAGAAGACATCTGCACATGTGTTCACTGCAGCACTATTGACAATAGCCAAGGAATAAAAATAACTACAGTCTCCATCAATTGGTGAATGGATAAAGAAAATGTAGTATGTATACACAATGAAATACTATTTGGCCACAAAAAAGGAAAAAATCCTGTCATCTGAAACAACACAGAACTGGAGATCACGATGTAAAGTGAAATATTTCAGAGAGAGACAAAGAAAAGTAACAGGTGATCTGACTTAGATGTGGAATCTAAAAATGTTGATCTTGGAGAAGTTGAGAGCAGAAAGGGGTTAGCAGACTCCAGGGAGGTTTAGGGTGGGAACGAGGAGGGACAGGATGACCGGTGGGCACTATGTTAGGGTTAGATGGAGCAAGAGTTTTTGCACAACAGTGACTGTAGACAACAACACTGTACTGTATATTTGAAAAAGCTGAAAGAAAGTCTTTGGAAAGTTTTCTCCATAAACAGTGCATGACACCCACATTCATCAAAACATTTTGGTGCCCCATTAAAATGTACATTATTTATGTTTTTATGTATCAATTAAAAAATAAAACAATAAGACAAATAAATAATTGTACCCTACTATCTCATGTTGAAGGGAGACACTGGTTTGAAACCACATTCCCCTTGTCAACATTCTTCATTATTATTAGATATTAAATATTTAAAGTTAGTTAAAATTTTAATGTTCACTTTTTAAAATCAAGTGAAGAGTCAACATTTTAGTATTTTTGTCCTAAATAGGAAATCAATTATGTGTTCATACTTATTATTTCCTTTATTAATACAGTGGTCATATTGTCTCCTTGAAGGATATATTAAGATATCACCTGAGGAGTTAATCTGTCAGTCCCTGGCAGGCCTTTGTAAGTCCGTGTACTTAAGTGCTCACTGGTTTCGAGAAACCTCAGCATATGTGCCTCCTCTGGAGGATTTCCAGGTCTTCGTTCCCTAAGTAGCCTGCTTCTGAATTGTGTCCTCTGTGGCTCTGGCACCTGCGGGTGTCAAGGCCTTGACCCCTAAGGCACTGCAGCCTTTGAAAGATGCAGGAACATCCAGCTGCCCCAAGGACCCAGCAGGCCTGAGGATTCCCAATCCCTTGTCAGTACTGAACACATAACCACCTTTAACATCTGTCTTAGTTTGTTGATTAATGTGTATCAATACATATATCTTTGTAGTAATGCAAGCTGAGGAATAATCTTAACACATTCCATGACCTAGGGAATTTGAAAATAAGGGTGCCATTTGTTCATCAATATTCTTCAGTGCCTGCCTGGCTAGAGGGTATCAATGCAAACGGGAATGTATAGGAGTGGATATAATGTGTAAAACTATAACAAGGCACAAAAACACATATCTAAAACTGTCCTCC
The DNA here is from genome assembly GCF_000247695.1 of Heterocephalus glaber. The sequence goes on along the minus strand of NW_004624856.1, from coordinate 5,631,999 downwards.
TTTTTAAAGTCTAAATATACAGAGAGACAAGAAAGTATTTACTCCTCAATGGCCGTAAACAACCCTGTCTGCTTCATTCAGTGCTGTCTCAAACCTTTATTTCATTCAAAAGTTTAGACCACAGTCTAGGATATAATAGGTTATTGATAAATATTGCTTTATCAAATTATTCTTTTATCTAATTTTAAAAGCAAACATCTTAAAAAGCATACATTTAAAAGCATACATTCTTATGTATTTATGTGATTGCACATCTGTATATGTGCATGTATATATGTGTTTGTGTACACACTTAGGTTATATAGATATATTTTAAGGTCTTTAAATCAATGATTTTGGGGGTACAGTAAATAAGTAAAGCTTTTAAAATCTTTTCATGGGCCGGAGATTTAGCTCAGTAGTTTCACTGCCTGCTGCGCAAGCGCAATGGACCCGAGTTTGATCTCCGGCACCAAAAAAAAAAAAAAAAAAAGGCTTTTCATTTTAAGAGTCCAACAGCTACACAGATGTGTGCTTTGGTTTTGGTTTTTGTAGTCAGCGTTTAAACCCTGGTTTTGTTTTGGGTTTTTTTGCGATATTTAGAGAACCTGAAAATGTGAAGCCATGTGTTACAAAACTATGGAAGATCCAGAAGGTTAGGTGATTCCTTTCCTATAGTACAGTTGATGGATTCCAAAATAAGTATTTGATCAAAGCTGAGCCTCCCAACTGTCTGTCTGAAAGAGAGGGGGAGGATGGAGAGGGGGAGGGGAATGCTGAGGTCAGCCCTCTTAGGTGGTTTGACTGCAAGCTGAAACCCCAAGGACCTGAGGTACAGCTGTTATATCCAGCTTGCAGCTGAGGACGCAGAGCAAGCCAGTCACAGTAGCAAGGACAAAGAAGCAGATCTGCTAGGAAACAGAGAACAGAGTCTGTCTCTTTCCTGGTCCCCATTCTTGAGGTCTACATTACAGTCCCACCTCCAGCTTCAGAAGAATATCCAATAGATGCTGCTAAAGATAGATTTTTATTAATTTTAAGAAATTATAAGTTATTCAGTTCACACATACAGTACTGTCAAAAAGGAATTAAAGTCCCCATATCACAAATAAAATAAAATTTAAGAGTAGGGCTGAGGATATAGCTCAGTGGTAGAGCACATGCCTAGCATGCATGAGTCCCTGAGTTTGATCCCCAGCAATATACACAAAATGAACAAAAAACCCAGAAAAGTAAAGTAATATGAAAGTTTGAGACTGAATGAAATGGTATTCCAGAAAAAATAAATTAAGAGAATCCTCACAGCCATGCCTTAATTGCCTGAATATCAAAGCAAAGAGGAAAACAATCTATGGTATACCTATGTTTAATTGAAAATACCAAAATTCAACACAGAAAGACAAAAGTATAAATTTTCAACAGAACTCTTCATCATTTTTACAAATGAAATACTAGATAACTTAGTGTATTGTTTGCATCATATAATATTTATAACGTACCTTAATATATATACTTCAATATAGTATTCATATAGTGTTCATAACATATCTTTTTACATATACACACACTTATATATATACTCACACACCTATCACTTTATCCCTTCAATATTCCCAGAAGATCAGTGCAGGGACCCTCAGGAAATACAAAACTCCATAAATGCTCAAGTCCTTTTTATAAAATATTGTACATTGGCACACCAGGTATGCATATCCTCTTGTAAACTTTAAATCATTTCTAGATTGCTACTTCTTTCGTAGTCTATTATATTTGTTTGCTCAAAATCACTTTATTGTTTGATTGACTGACATAAATACCTGCTCTCTAATCTTGTGTTCCTCTCCATTCTGTTTAATGTAATAGGAACCATCCTGATATGTTTAATTGCATAAAATTAGGGGAGTGTGTGTTCTTACAAAATGGTAGCAATGCTATGGTTCATCATAAATGTAAAATAAATTGCAGAATACTTATTTTTGCTTACTTGGCATTATATTTGTGACACTCAAGATTTTGTCTTTGTAATTGCACGACTGCTAGTTTGTGTGGCATTCTTTCATGTGAATCTATTGCCTTTTCATATTCAATTCTCCAGTGAAGCATATTTATCACTATAAATAATATTGATATACATATATGAATATATATGTCACTTAAGTCCCTCTTTAGTTTTAGAATTTTTTGGTTATAATTATTCTGGAAATGTACTGTTAAATTTCTCTCCAGATTACCAACAGCTGTCTACAATTCCACCAGTGGTGTATTAGAATGTCTATATTTGAACATGCTCTCCCACATTTTAATAGTTCAATGACAATATCAATTCCTTAAACTTGATAAATGTACCAACATTATGTTAACATTAGGGGAAGCTGGATGAAAGGTATATAGGGACTGTCTGTACTATCTATGCAAATTTCATGTAAATTTAAAATTATTCCATAATATAAAATAACTTTTTAAATTTAAAATTATCCTTTTGTGTGTATTGCACTGGCAAAATTAGAATATTGGAAAATGCAAAATGTGGGAGAGGATGTGCAAATAGAGAACATAGATGACATCCATAAGCACACATGTACACATATACATATATATCAGTATCATTTGGTATGTATACATATGTATTACTGACATTGTTGAATGTCCTTCACTAGAGAATTGAGCGTGCAAAGTGCAATGGAGACACATGAAGAAATGCCAAGCAAAATTAAAAATAGTGGAAAAACTGTACACAAAGACACGAGTGTAACAAATGTGCTAAATAAGCAAAAAATGATATACTGAAACTTATTCTACATTTTAGATGTCATAAAAGTACTATACTCTATGCAATTAAACATATTAGAATGGTTTCCATCAATAAGCACCTTCTAATGGAGAGAAACACAAGATTAAAGAGCAAATATTCATGCCAATTAGTCAAACAATAATGTTATCTTGAGCAAACAAATGATAATGGGGCATAAAGTAAACAGCATGATTACTCAACTTATTATACCAAACATGTTTTTTAAATAGACAAAATTTAGGGTATCATAATCAAATTACTTTGCAAGTGTCCCTTGTTTTATTTATTTTTTAATTTACCTATTGTTTCAGTTACTTTTCTCTCATTGCTGAGACAAAATACCCGACATCCGAGGTTAGGGGGAGAAAGGTTTATTTGGCTCACAGTTTGTAGAGGTTTCAGTCCATGATCGGCTGGCTCCAAGGCAGTGTGGCACTGCAGACAGGCATGACAGAGAAGAAACAGTTTGTGGCAGGCAGAAGGTAGCAAAGGCAACAAGGGATGACGACAGCTCTTTCTGTCCTTTATATCTTATCCAGACTACTCAGGGCAGGTAGCGCTTTCACCCTTAATCCTAGTGCCCTTGATCCTAGTATTGCACCGTGAATCAATCCCAGCATCACACACTCTACTTCCAGCCACCTCTGAAAAAGCCCCACCTATGACTGCATGAGGCTTTGGTGGGGGGGACATCTAGACACAAGCCAGAACATCTATTTATTTATGTGTTTATTTATTCATTTATTTATTTTCATTTTAAATAATCTGAACCTGGGTACAGATAATGTACAATAGCTTTAGTTTTCACAAGAAAGGTGGTTTCAAATTAATTCAAAGGGCTTATACTTTTTAAAGTACAACTTTTATGTTACACCTAAAGTTTGGTGTATAAGTTACATTTACAATTAAGATATTTATATTTCAGGTTAAAGTGTTTTAATTATGTGTTACATTGAATAAATTCCAATTTCATTTGTATATTTCAGAGATCTAAATAAAGTAAACTGTAAAATTTACTTAGAGTTACCCATCTTTCTGCAAGAAATCTAACTCAAATTAAAATTTAATTTTGTCCCAATAGTATTTGTGCTTGCTCTCCACCTCAAAGCAACTGACTAACAGTTTATATTTTCAAGAACAGTCCTAGAACATAAATAATGGAATGCTGCCCCCAAATAGGGTTAACACCATTCTTTTTGCTGGCTAGGATAAAAGGACAATTATACATTTTCAGTCAAAAGCAGAATCTGGTTAAATAATAAATTTATGAAATTTATAAATTCTTCAGTATTTATGAACATCTGTTATGTACCAACACAAAGATATTTTTAATGAGAAAATTATTTGGGGCTTATTTATGCCCTGGAAATATAATTTTGCAAATATCTTAGTTCATCTTCAATATATTTTCCATATTAGGAAACATTCAGAGTTTAGCTATGATACAAATGCTAATTACTTCCAAAAGCACTTACTGTTGTTCTGCATTTACACATAAATTATAAACTGTAAATTCATCTAAACAAATTTCTATAAGCTTCTAAAAGTCAACATGAAATTAATATTAATTGAATTTGTTTAAAATGCTAAAAATTGTTAGTGTATTTCATATAAGATGTTAATCTGTATTATATTAGACTTTTTGTTATGTGGCATAATTTTTAAAATTTGAGTCACTTTTCTACAACATTTTATTTGCACAGGTTACCATTTCCATAATTCAACAGTAATTAATGGTTTTCATAATTAAGCTAAATACATGTAATTTAGAATTTCAACCTGTAATTATTTCTTCTAATTAGGAAATTATGATGTAGAGTGAAATAATTATGAAAGGTGATGACTTTAAATAAAATCTATCCTAAACTATTCTTTGTTTACTTAGTAGAGTATGGGATTACCAAATTATATAGCATTCTCCTCTTCCCAATTATGTATCACTGATGGAAACCAAATAACATGCATCTGCACTGACTTCCCTGGAAGTTAGGAAGAACACACTCTTTCCAAGAAGGTGAACAAGAATCAATGTCATTCTCTATTCCACTTTTCACCAGGATGAAATAGAGAAAATAAATGGGGAAATGGGTAAACATAACACTCCTTGTCGGAAAATAGCATCACAGTTTCAGGAGAGTTGTCTTCTCTGTCTGTCTGTCTGTCTGTCTCTGCCACTCTCTCTCCTCTTCCTTCTCCCCTCCCCCTCCTTCCCCCCACCCCCAGGAGTCAACATTGCCACTAAAATTCCTAGAATTAAATGCAACAACATATTATTTAGTGGGGAGGAGGAAGAGAACAATTTGCTATTAATATCTTGCCATACCTACGATTGAAGGAGCATTTCCATTTCTAGCAGTTTCCCTGCATCTGGCAACATCAGCATGGTGTGGTTCCTGTCAGGGTCACAGTACTTCACACAGCCCCGCCTGGACACACGCAAGTTCCTACACGGGCTGTCCCTTTTGCACAAAAGCTCGCCAGTTTTCATTCATGTGTAATAACAGGCCTCTCACCAGTGTGTTTGAGAATCAAGTGAGGGAGTATTTATGAAGTACTTTGGAGCTGTAAAGGGTTATAAAATGCAAGAGGTTTTTGTTATTTCATTAGCGTCTTAGCAGCCATATGATGAGATTAAGCACATTTTCAACATGCCCTCTCTTGTGGACCATTGACATTTTCCCAGTGAAAGTTTGATAAGTTGAAACATCCTTTCTTCTACACATAGCTGACCTGGGGAAATTCCTCATTCCCTTCTCTATGTTCTAGTAACATGTCATATAGTTTTCATTTTTCATCTACTCTGTTGTGAGAATGAGGTCTTCTTCACTACTTGAAGGGCAAAAGATACATATTTCATTTTTCTCCCCTGGCATTATTGAAATACTTGTTACATAGTAAACGCCCAATAAATATTTGTTGATTAAGTGAATAAATAACCAGGAAAGATGTCCTTATACAGTACAGTAATATTTCTACCTGATCTCTTACAAATTTACACATAGAGTCATCCAAAAGTCACAGAAGTAATGAGAATCAAGGTGAGATTAAAATTCTAGGTCTAAATGAAACGTATCCCCCTGCTGCACAAAATTATCTCGTTGATTTTAGAAAAAATAACTTCTTTAAGTTTTAAGTAAATAAATTTTCATAAGTATTATAGAAAATGTGACCACAACTTCACTCTTATAAATAAAATTACAAATAAAAGGCTTTAGAGAAAATAAACACACACATCACACTCACCCATATCAGTTTTACTTTACCTTTAAAGCAATTAATAAGAGATGTTGTTACTGTATTTATTCTTTCCAGCACCTCTATCCTTGAGAAATCTACAGTGGCACAGGAGTACTGGGGATGGACATGAATGTGATTGTGAGTCAAAATGTTAATGTATTACTGTCTGCAAGACGCAAAGCAGATCCGAGAATCTGGGGTTATGGAAACTGTTCATGGAGATCAGATGATTACATGACAGGAGGTTCACCCAGCTTGAAGAGTCTTTGAAAGCATCTGTAGTCTCCTTTTAAAACGTGTTTTTAAAATCTGGTCTTTGACATTTGATTGCCATTGATTCGAACATAATTTAGTTCAATCTGCTGAAGAGTCATTTTTTAATCTCTTCCTTGCCTTAATCTCTTCCTATTTCCTTCAGAGTTTGTAGAAGAGAAACAGCAGATCATATATTAACTAAAGAAAATCTTCTACCAACAGAATTTCTATAAGGAAATTTTCCAGGTTTTTTCCCAAAATTTTGATGATATTTACCTGAGCAAAACTTTTAAATTGTGTTCCTCTATTACCGTATTCAGAAAAATCAAATGTATAGGCAGTTATGTCTCAATGATATTGTTTCAATGCTATATTCTCAGTGAGGTTCCATGCTGTAACCACTGTTGTTCTCCAATATCAAAGCCCAAAATTGCTGAATTAGGAAAAACAGAGTGAAATTTGTGACATACTACCTTTGAATTTTTGCAAAATTAACAAGTTGCAATAGTAACAGATAAAAATAATAGTCAACATTCTTTTGTTTCAATAGTTACACAAAAGTTGTTAGTCTGGTGAAATTGCCAAACAAAAATTTGTTTTATCAACTAATTCAGGAGTTTATATTCAAAATAATTCCTCTGGGATTTATAATGGCTAAACCTCCATTTAGCAGACTGCTATCTTAAACACTTCAGGAGGAAAGGAGACAGGGTCTGATGAATTGTCCCTCCTCATGGTTCACAGAAATTGCTGTTAGCTGATAAACTGATATAAATATATACTGGCCTAAACATTGAAGATAATACTGCTGACTTAGGTGGATTTTGCAAGACATCAGTTCTCAGAATTGCTTTGAAGGTTAAGGGTAGAATCAAGAAAATTTATAACTAAAAAGAATTCTGTGAGATGCTGCACGAACATTGACATTTGACCTTTTAGAAGTTGCAAGTAAAATTTTCTTTCATGGCTGCCTTTGATTTTACTTCATAATTAGAAACATACATGTGATAAAAATGAACTAAAGGAACTATTATAGCTTTAAACACATTAGAATGTCATTTGACCAGGTTTTCTGGTAAGAGGATAATGTCTTACAAAGAACAATCTATTCTAAACCTCAAATTCCTTAAAGAGGAGGTTCATGCCTTATCTTCGTATTCTTTACAATATCTAGTAGAGAGTCAGGAATACTGCAGGCAGTTATTGAGTATCTGATGGTCTCAATCAAGTCTCCATTGAGAGTATAGTATATAAGAATGTAATATATGATATTGAGTCCCAAGAGGAAGAGAAGTCCAAAGTACTACACTTATAAAGCCTATTTGGGAAACCAAGCTCAAAAATATTCGACTGTTAGATGACAATAATGAATCTGTGCCACTAAAACAAAAAATACTATGCAAGTTATCTTCTAACTTTAATAACCCTAACATTAAAATAAGAAAAGTACCATTCTGTGGTTTACATCTGATGCCTCATGTACTCAGACACCTTGTGGAAAGCAATTTATTGATTATGGGGCCCTACAGCTGGCTTGGCACTGGGAGGTTGCCCTGGTCAGAAGGAGCAGGTCCCTAGCAGCGTGACCCGGACATGCGTCTCCCTCTCTGGCTCCCAACTTTTTCTCGACTCCCTGGTGAGACGGAGGTGAGCAGCCCCCCTCTGCCACACAGCCTTGCTTTGCAGCCAGCCAACCATGGACTAAAACCTCTACAAACTGTGAGCTAAAATAAGTCTTTCATCCTTCAAGTTTAGGGTTTTTGGCTATTTTGTCCCAGTGAGGAGGAAAGTGTCTGAGAAGTACTACAAGTAGTCATGTAAATATAACAAAAAGAAGGAAAAAAACCCCATGCATCTGGAAGCTAGCTTATCAAAACTCTAGAATTGGAAAATTTTGCTGGTATGAAAGATGAACATCACAGTTTGTAATAGCTGAAGCTTGGAAACAGCCCAAGTGCCCACCAACTGGAAACTAGATAAAGAAGATATATATATATATAATGGAGTACTACTGAGCCATAAAGAATGAAAAACTAGAGACATTTATAACTAAATAGATGCATATTGAGGCTATACTCTTAAGTGAAATAAATAGGACACACGTATGTAAATACCGAATAGTTTCTTTGGTGTGAGAAACTGAAAGTATAAATAAGGATTAAAATGATTAAAATGAATAATTGATAATTTGAAATAGGAAGAAAATGTTTAAAGGGGTAGGGGAAGTGGGAGGGGAAGGGGAAAGGAAAGAAGGGAAAAGAAAAATTATGAGAAAAGGAAAAAATGGAAACAAAGTCTTTGTAAATAGGTAAGGGTGGAGGGGATGAAGGGAGGACAGGGAATAGGGAAAAAATGAGAGCTAAGATGCATCATGTAAAGATACAAGATCCCAACGGTGAATGTAAATGTATTGTATACCTAAAATGTACCAATAAATGAATTTAAAGGGTGAAAAAAAGGAAGATGTGCATCAGAACTTTAGAGGAGAGACCAATAAAAAGTGATGTGGTTTTCTTTTTTTGTATAGAAATGGCATTTAAAGGGCCTGTAGGCTTCAGAAGACACAGAGAGATGAGTTTGGCTACTTGAAAGAGAGAAGAAACAATATTGATAAAGAGCAACAGAAGAATTACAAGAAAACTAGCTGCCCCTAGGGCTTACCTTAAAAATATCACACAAAGGAGGACAAATAAGTAAGTTGAGGTTAGGATGAGAAGATAGGAAAACATGGAGCTTATTTCTTTGGCAAATGGAAATCACTTAAATATTTTGATCACATATGGAAAAAACAGAAAATTAACCTTAAGTTTAATCTATATATGAAAAATAATTGCATTTATTCTCTGTGATTAAAAACAGATCTAGGATCAATGAATAGAAATCATAGAAGAAGGGATTTCACTCAAAGGAAAAATATACAATGATTTGTTTTCATTGAACATGTCGAGAACAGGGGTTCCCAGTACTCATGAAGACATGCAAGTATTACCAGGTATATAAAAAGGTGCTTATCACTAATTGTCAGGGCAATTCAGGTAAAAAAATCACAATGGAAAAAAATCACAATGAGACATAACATTGCATCTGTTAGGATGGCTACTATCAAGAAGAGGAAGGAAGAGGAAGAGGGGACAACTAGTGTTCATGAGGATTTGGAGATTAGGAAATTATTATTCACAGTTGGATGAAATGTACATTGGAAAACCCATATTGGATAACATGGAAATCCCTCAAAATGTTAAAAATGAGCTACCATGTGATCCAGCTATCCAACTTCAGGGCATATAGCTTCCTAACTACTTAAGCATTATGAATTATTTGGGAAAAACTGGCCTCTGACCTGCTTTTTCACCTACATAAAGTAATAATAGTTCAATGGTAAAATTAAAGGCATTTTGGAAAAAAAGGAATAGAAATACAGATAATGGCAAAAGAAGTCCTTGAGTCTAAAGAAACAAATGTTGCTTCTATGAAAAATATAATAAAAGTAAAGAAAATGTCACCAGTAGAGTAGTATTTGGCTGTTTAAAGCCTTTTCCCATGCTGTGCTTAAGGAGTCTGAAGCATGGGTTGGAATCTCACCATCTTTTAGAGCTAAATCACTTAGCATGTGGTCTCTTTTTCTTTGGAAGCTTTGTCATACTTGTCTATCCATCTCTTGCAACAGCATATATTAGAAGTTAAGCAAATGAAACCTAGAAGAATTAATATTGCTAGGATTCATATTCTGGCTCTGCTAAGTTATGTGACATTGATCAAGATAATTTGTTTTTCAGAGTTTCTATTTCCCATACACAAAAAAGAAAACCTATAGTATCTACTTCATAGGAAACTTCAGAATAAACTAAATTGAAGAAAATAATTCTTATAAGTACTTAGTACATTCTAAATGCTCAATATATGTTAGCATTTATTATTAGACCATATAATAGATTCATTACCATCATCCTTTCAAAATATGTCATGGCTTATTATGTGATATCAAAAGTCCTACCTTATTTAAGAAACTTGCCTCTTCTTCAGCAATTGTCCAGCTTCAGGGCCAAATTACATGTGGCATGAGGTAAGTGGATACAACTTTAAGTCATAACAAAGTGATAAATCATAACAATATATTTGCCAGTTATCTTTGGCTATTATTTTTCAAATAGTGTTAGTTTTCATGGACAGGAGTTCAAAACAAATTCTTTGCAGAATGGCTGTCTAATTCACTTGTCACCCTTGTATCACCTAGCACAGACTTTGGTATGTAGATGGTTTCAACACATAAATGCTAAGTTTAGATAAACACATCTCCTGATAGAGCAGCATCCAAAAACCATAGCAATAAATACATTTTTGAACAATAAATTATGTCTATATTACTTTTTCTACACTCATAGGTCTTTTAATGCATTAACCTCCCCATATTATCAACATTTCCTTTCTTTTCTCATTATTTCATTCATCAAGTTTCTATTAAGCATAAATTGTCTTTTAAATGTTGTCGTCTTAGGATCCTAAAAATATAGATGAAATCATTGTCTAGAGCTTTAAACATTCTGCAGCATTAGAACACCTGGTAGCTTGTTAAAAATATAGACTCTCAGGCTGTAACCCCTGAATCAGAGCTTGCATTTTAACAAGGTCCCCAGGTGTTCCATTACACAGTCAAGGGAAGCACTGGGCTCCACATAATTACTGTGTTTATAAAAATACAGATGTCTGCAACAATGTGGAGAGCCAATAATATTGAACATCTTAACCCATTAAACAAGTCCAGTAATTTGAGAGATACCTTTTTGAATATATGCTTGAACTTTTATAGAAGTACCATTTGATATTACTACAGAATACATTTTAATGCTGTGACAACTATAGTTCTAAATCATAATGTGTCATGGTAAAGAAACAAAGGTACTGAGATTGTATGAGGCTGTTTGCTTTAGCCCCTCTATTGATATATTTGAAGGAGACTTTATCAACCAATATCATTTTATCTTATAAGAAATGCCCTCCATGAATCAAAACAGTGACAAATTCTGCATGAAAGTTGAAAGAAAGATGTTTCCCAGAAACAGAGATATTAATTCTCCTTCCATCTCAGGAGGTTAAAACAGAGTTGTAGTTCCTTTAAGAGGCAGCCATGTCTGTCCCTGAAATAACATGGCAGGAAACAGAAAGTTACATACAAAAGGACAGATAGCAGGGTTCTTACTCATTGGATAAGGCATACTGGGGCAAAAGGCAGGTAACTGGAAAGGTTAAAAGTAAAAGTCATGGAGTCAAGAGAGAAGCTGAATCACAGATAGGGCTGAATTAGCTAAAAAACCAGGAGGTGCCCCCAAGGAGCCTGAATCAAAAGGAACCTCCATGTGCCAATGAACCTAGTCTGGGTGCCTGCTGGAGCCTGCTCACAAGACAGGAGCAGAGCAACGTGAAGCACTCCAGACCCTCAAGGTGAGTTGGGCTTAATGTGCTAATCTAAAAAAAAATCGGCCTCAAGAAGGAGGTATCCTAGTGGGTACTGTGGACTGGCATTGGCTTCTGATACTCTGATACTACATCCAAGCAGTACTAGGGCACAATATGTTAGTGACAGTGCTTTCAAATCTGATCTAATTTAACCTCATTACAGAAGTTATAATCAGATCAGAGGAAGGAAAAAATTCTTCTTTATGTCTTTGCCACATTTATTGATGCTCTATCATTTTCTCTGAAACAAGTTTCAAGGCACGTGGGTACCCAGAGATTTTTTATATTATTTTTTATATATTTAAAATTTATGATAAGAACATTTCCTTAGTGAGTTTTTTATGTGGCATTTCCTGGATTAAGAGTCATGAAATAAAATCAGCAATAAATTAGGGAAAACATAAAGCATGGTGGGTACTGTGAAAATGGCCCAGGTCCAAGAATAGCATGCCAGAAAGCAAGCACTTTGCACTCCTTAAACCCTCCTAAGTTTTCAGCACTTTTTTTTGCACTTCTTTAAGGAAAACCTTTGTACATCATGGCAAGGACTTTCTCTTCCCTTGGGTCTCCTGGTTTCCTTATTTATATATTGATTTAACAGCTGGCTAAAACAGGCTGACTACATGACAAGTAGAATGCCTTTCAACAAACTGAGCAGGACACCAACACTGCTGCTTTGTACTCATGCTATATTCAGATAAAAACCTGTTGCCCATGTAGGCAGGTGAGGTGTAAACAGCTTATAAAAATCTTTCTACAGGCTCCGTTTTCATGTAAGAACAAGTGTGGAATTGGGTATCAGCATTCTGTACTGAGAATGCTATTCCTAAATTTACACCTTCAGTTGAAACAGTTTAGCCAGTCTATTTACTGTGCCCAAAATATGCTCTTCCTTACCTCTTTCTCTTTTGTGTGACTTTTTTTCCTTATCCAAATTCTATTTGTCAAGATCAAATGAAGTCCTTTCCCAGCAAAGCCTTTCTGAACCTTTCCCATAATCAGAATCAAGTTCTTTCTTTTTCCACTTCATTTACTTCACAAATACTTAAAAGGAAGTTCATCTATTATATTTACATTTGTTGTTTTCTTGTGTGTAAATGCAATTGATCATCAATCCCATGTTGCCCTGCCAGAATTCCTATAGCTCCTTTACCTGTCAGAATTTAGCAGGGGAGTTTCCCTCTTTTGCCCCATCATGCCACCACCGATGGTCACAGTACTAGATAGATGTTCAACTGCTATTAGATAAATAATGGAATATGTGAGCAAATGAATGGGAAATAATGAGTAAACTCTTTTTCAAAAGAACAAATTAATTCTAAATGAATAGACTTGTGGGTGAATGTAGCTTGTGCAAGTGTATGCCCAGAATAAACCTGTCAATCTGTAGCAAATTCTATACTAGTATTTGTATTTCTACCCTTGAATATGTTATAGACAGAGAAACTCAAAACCAGTGCAATGGAGAGTCGCCTGAGGCAGGGATACTTTCAAATATCCCTTGGGCCCCAAACCACAGATTTCCTATATCAGACTCTCCAGAGGGATGGGAGGGCTTAAAGATTCGTGATATGAACCTAAAATATGACCAGGATCCATACCTAGGCAATTGCAATACCTACTCTTGGGCAATTGCAAGTTGCTCTTGGGTGTCTCTTGTAGTTGTTACCACACCAAGCCTCTCATCCTGTAGCATTAAGCCAAGTACAAAAGAATCAATGTTTTAATGCTTTGAGCAAAATGTCCGAGATTCACTCTGCTGCAGTTAGCCTTGACTTGGTTAACAAATTCTTTCCCCCAAAACTAATTCTCAGACCAGTGATAGACCTAAGCCAATCACAAAAAAAAATTAATGTGAGCATTAATCTCACTTAAGGTTCCTTAGTCAGGAAATTCAGAAACATGCTGGAAAGGAGAAAGGAAGGCTGGGAAGACAATTGGGACCAATCCACTAGATTCGATGGTTATTTTCCCTACTAGAAAGTAAGTTACTAGAAGGCAAGAATGTCTGGTCCATCATCTAACCACATGAGGACCTCAGGTTCATTACTTACAAAATGGCAGTCTAAGAGTATTTCTAAGACAATGATGAAATAATCAGCCCCAAACTCTTTACAGTCATAAAAACTTAAGATTGAACAGAATGTATTATAATGATTGTGAAAAATATAAAGCTATTCATGTACATTAACATGTGTTTTTTTCCCTAAATGTCTACTAGGTAGTGAAAAAATTATTTACCTTTTTTCACAACTAAGATATAAAAAGGCAAAATGTTCCCCTAAATTTACACCTGTGTTTGAGCCAGGATGAGAGTCCCAATCTTTGAACTCCTACTTTAGTGATCTTCCCACGTTATCACTTTGACTTTTCACATTTGAAAAAATGTAGTATTTAAAATCTCAACCATATGATTTCATTTTTACATAAAGCTGTTTTCTATATTGGCTAATGCAAAGCAGAATTTTAAATAGCATCTATCTTCTAAAGAGCTTTGCATAATTTAAATTATCCATTTTCCATGTACAAAGTGAACACCTAGTTTAGAAAATTAAATTTAGAAGATGATTCCTGGCCCAAGTGCACACTGTGTGTGCTTGGTGACATGTAAATGCAGTAACAAGAATTAAATGGTGTCTATTTGATGTCATCCAAAGCAAGAGCCTCATTCACTGCCTGCCAAAGGAAACCAGGAGCACCAGCAAGCAAATCATTTGATAGAGTGTGTCTTATCTTTCCCACCTGAGCCCTTGATCTTATCTTTGTTATCCAGCTACTCCCTTTGGCATCTGTCCCCTCAGAACAATATGGACTTTGTATTCCTGTAGCATCTGAAATGACTTCTACTCTCTCTGGGAACTGCTGGCACTTTCCCTGCTCCTTCCTCTGTATGCTTCCCTCTCTTTCTGCCACCCACCGTTATCTTTCCTCTGAGGTCTTGGAAAGGATGTAACACTGGCCTCTTTGATAAATTTATTTATATCAGGATCTGGGTGTATATATCATAGTGAGAATTCTATGACTGATCATGTAATGAATAATGCTACTGATGTAAATAGAATGGAGAAGTAATCTAGTTTAAAGCTTATGTTGATGTTTAGAGTTTGGATAGATATCCAATTTCAGTTGGAAATTACGCTTTCTTGGTTTGAGAATAGTAATATTGAGGTGGGGATGAGGCTGATGAAGAAGGATAGGGAGATAATTAATTTTACGTATGTAGGGTAGGATAGATTTTTGGGAAAGTTGATGTTGGATAGGAGGATGGGTGTAGTTCCTGTTCACTAACCTGGTGTGCCTGCCCCGAGTTTGGTATCTGACTACACCTGCTGTCTGATGAAAGCTATTATTGACTGAGTTTTAATTTGAAAAATGCAAATATGCCTCTTTCTCATTTGTTTGAGACAACAGCCCAAACTGTGGAGAATTCCCAAGGCCAAGAACAAAATGTAATCTGCACGCGGTGGCACTTGCAAATTTCTAGACTTAGCTTCCTTGTTGCTGTCTTCGTACTCTATAAGTCTCTGGTGCCGGTAGTTCCTCAGAAACACAGAGGCACACACTCGAACTCCTAATCCTGTAGAAGTTCCTCTGCTCATTTCCAGCAGAGCTTTGTTGCTGTATCTGTGATCACAGATGTTAATGAAGCAGCTGGAGGGGAGTTGTCTGTGCTGTTCTTGTAGTGAAGGGAGGAAACAGTGAGCAGAGCCCATTTGCAGCCACTGCACTAGCAGAGGGCTAAATTGATATCAGAGTGAGAGCCACCATTGCTGGCCTGCTGTGACTTGTCCTGTCTCCAGACGCATCTGAGGTTGCACTGCCACCACTGTCAGAGGACAGCAGAGCCTTTAATGGGTGGGGTTCAGCTGCTCCCTTCAGCTGCTTTCATGTGTTTCTATATGACAGACTGAGGTTATCCTTGCCTCCTTATTTACCAGCCACTAGAAATTAAAGTTAAAGTCAAAGACACTCTGAGAGAAAAGAAAGAGTAGTGGTAAAAAAGGATAATTAAATGATTTCTCATGTTTTACAAAATTATCTATTTTAACCCTCCATCAGCCTAAAAAAACGGTAGCCCATCTCCCTGAAATCACAAAACAACTATTTATCAGAATAGTTGGGTCAAATGGAATTTATTTAGTTTTAGTTTTTGAGGAATCTTCGTACTGATTTCTATAGTGGTTGTACTAGTTTACATTACTTTTGAATATTTTATGACACACTTCAGCATTGTTAGTTCAATTAGATAACACTAAACTTGCTTTAGAGTCAGCCTATGGGTTCAGTATGCCTTTATCAGCTCTGGCCAGAGTTAATCACCACAAAATAATTTGCCAAAATACTGTCCCTTGTTTATAAACAAATGGTTTGTTAACTGGTAATTATCTTTGCTATGCCATATATATGTTATTTTGTGAAAATGCTAATATGCATGTTTTTATTGTGTTATGATCAATAAGTACTGTTTAAGTCATAATAAGGAAATTAAATTCAAAAGTTAGTGGTAATACTTGGAATGGTGAAGAAAATTTTACTTGATGCTGACTTTCCCCCCAGTTCCTTCGAAACCTTTCACTTTCCCTGGCAAAATAATAGTAATTTACCCTTTTTGTTTGAAGATCAATGTAACTCTCCTATTTCACTTAGTACCTATTGTCCACACTTCCTGCTTTAAAGCTTTAGCCCCCTGGTTTGCTTATTTTAACTCCTGATACTGCCTTGATGTCATTGCCATTGTCCTTTAGACCACAAGATCATAAATAAATGTCTCTTACTGAATTTTTTAAAGTGACTTTGCTGTTACTTCCCAAACTGTTTTCACTGGTGTCAACACTCATGTTTAATCGTGTTTTTCATACGAAATTCAGTCTTGATCTTTTGAGGGTGAGAGTTATCCATTGCACAGATATAATTATTCTAAAACACAGCAATTTAAAACAATTATATACACTTACTATCTTAACAGTGTTTGTGAACCTCAAATTTGGGAACAGTTCTGAAGAGTTCTAGTCAGATTCTCTGCTATGATTTGAATGTTTCCCTAAAATATGCATCAGAAACTTAATCTCAGAGCTCCTCTGTTAATGCTGCCTGGAGGTGGGAACTTTGGGAGATGGCTAGGGGCACTCAGTGGATTCCTGACTTTCTATGAGGAAAAGACACGCAGGCTAGACAGTCTCACTGTGTGATGTTCCCACCTTGAATACTCCACGAGAAGGCCCTCCCCAGATGGCAGCACCATCCTCTTGGTCTTCCTTGACCTCAGAACCAAGAGATAAGTATACTGAATAAACCTCTACCCCTTGTAATGTATCACGGCTTTGGTATTCAGTTGTAAAAACAGAAAATGGACTAAGGTGGTCTCTCACCACACTGCAGTCATGATGTGAGGAGGAGCTGTCTCATCCAATGGCTTGATGGGACTTGAGGACCAACTTCTGGTGTGGCTCACTCACTGGGTGGCAGCTTGGTACTGGTTGTGGTAGCAGACTTCAGATCTTTATCACAGGAACTTTCCTATGGGGCTACTTGCACGTCCTCACACCATAGTGGCCTGCTTTGGTTAGAGCAAGTGGTGTAAGAGAGCAAGACAGAGACCGCACACCTTTTCTAACCTGCTTGGGAGTCACAAGTCATCTGTCTTCGTTTCAGCAGTGTACAGTCAGTGCTTTTTACCCTGAGAGAGTACTGTGGCTGCCAGGAAGTGAGACTCATTGGTGGCCCTCTTAAGGACAGTTACCACGAGGCTATGAATTCAATATTTTTTTTTCCTTATGTGAAAACTTGAAGCAGAACTTATAACATGTGATTTGGGTAACCAACCCAGAAGTTTAGGTTTTGATTAGATAATGTTTGAATGGCACAAATGTATTCACAAATCACTAAGTAGCACCTTAGGAAGAAGCATAAATACATGAAGTCTTTTCTACAGTAGATTGATTTTCATACTCACCCAAGGCACAAAACAGGGGAATAGATTTTCATTTGATGCTACCTACAACCTGATACTCTTTCTCTGCATCTGCTTTACTATTAAAAAAAGATTTGAGCTTCTAATAAAAGAAAAAAGTCCCAGCTTTACAAAGTTAATTTTGCAAATATGCAGATTAGAAATTCCTCTGTTATACTCTTACCATAGATAAAGATAAGCCTGTGCATCTTACTAGGATTCTATAACTCTTGAAGCATCAGACTCTTGTAAATATGTGTCAATTGAATAGGTGAATAAAGAGTACAATGAATACTAGGAATATACAAGTGAAATGTGGTTAGACTAACGGACTATGGAAAAGGAAAGGAAGAAAAGAGGAAGATTAGTCAAAGGATGTAAATGGTGAAATGTTGCAAAAAATTGCCTTTAAGTTGGGGTACAGGACAAAAATGCCTGTTATTATCACTTCTATTCACATTACCTAGCCAGTGCAATGAAGCATGCCAAAGAAAGAAAAGACATGAAGATTAAAAGAAAAGAAAAGAGAAGTGAAGAAAGAAAAGAAAAAACAAAAGAGAGCTGGTTCACTAACCTACACAGGCACACTGAGAAAAAAGTTATATGCAGAGGCTCCAGATAGGCAGGTCTGTGCACGCCCTACCAAGGTCCTGAGTCACGCTGAACATGTCGAATCACCCCACTGCAGACAGGCAGGCACCTGGTTCCACACTACAAAGATGCAGAGGACACCAGACCACCAGACCAAGGTACGGAGTCCTGCTTCTCTGGGCCCAGAGGTAGGGGCTTCTGAGCTGCTGCCCCACTGCTCCTGGTCCAGAGGAAGGGGCTTCCCAGCCACCACCCTTCCCGCTGCTCCCAGCCCAGAGGAAAGGGCTTTTGGCCCACATTCTGTCCCACTGCTCCTGGCCCAGAGGAAGGACTTCAGGGCCACCATCACTCCCACCACTCCCGACCCAGAGGTAGGGGCTTCTGAGCCACCATCCCACTGCTCCTGGTCCAGAGGAAGGGGCTTCCTGGCCACCATCCCTCCAGCTGCTCCCAGCTCACAGGAAAGGGCTTTTGGGTCACCATCCCTACCGCTGCTCCCGGCCCTTGTCCCACCTCTCCCAGCTCAGAGGAGGTAATCTGTGCAGGCACTAACAGGCCCCCGCCCCAGTCACAAGGAGAAAACACCTAAAGAAGTCTCAAAACCAGACTTCCAGATCACCTACAGCAACCCCAAAGGGAAATGAGATGGAACACTCT
>NW_004624856.1:5593647-5607659 GCF_000247695.1 Heterocephalus glaber | reverse complement strand
ATAAAGTCTTTGTAAATAGGGCATGGTGGAGGGCATGAAGGGAGGGCTAGGAATGGGGAAAAAATAAGAACCAAGATGCATTATGTAAAGGTACAACTCCCAGTGAGAAATGTAATTGTGTTGTATACCTACAATGTACCAATAAAAGAATTTAATAAAAAAATTTTCTCAGAGGGCTAATGAATGCTAGAACGGTACCATTTATTTTCCTTAGCTCTTGGCACCAGTGGTGCCTTGTAATTTCACAACTGTTAATTTTCTTTCTCTTATTTTTTTCCCTCTGCAGTTAGTACCAGCCTGACACTATTCTTTCACTCGTTGTCTTAGTTACTTTTTTTCATTGCTGAGACAAATTACCTGACACACAAAGTTAAGGGAGGAAATGTTTATTTGGCTCAGTTTGTAGAGGTTTCAGTACATAACCAGCTAGCTTGAATAACGGGTGGTATCATAGAACAGAATCAGTTTATGATGGGCAGAAGGTAGCAAAACAATGAGGGGCCTTACCAGCATCTTTCTGCCCAATTTATCCAGACTATTTAGAACGGGTAGCACTCATGCCCTTAATCCTGGTGCCCTTGAGCCTAGCACTGTACCATGAATCAATTCCAGCATCACACACTCTAGATCCAGCCACCTCTGGAAAAGCCCCACCTGTGACCTGTGACTGCATGAGGCTTTGGGGGGACATTTAGGCACCAGCCATGACACTCATTTACCTGAATTTCAGCTCTTGTGCAGAGACAACAGGATAGGACCAATCTAGAATACTATGTCCCTAACTTGGAAACAGATAAGTAAAGACAAAGTCAGAGTGGGCCTTGAGAGGCACAACCTAACCACATCTCATGGGGCAGTGGAAGAAAACATAAGGATAATTAGAAACTCAGAAATGAGCCCCTCAGAGATATAAGAACTTCAGGCCTTATCCCATTTAAAGCCCCTTACAGAAGCCAACAAATTGGATGCTGGGGAAAATTCCAAGATGACGAGGATGTAGTTTTGGTCTTCTGAAATGTGTAGTATGTTTACCTATGTCTGAAATATCTTCTCTTCCACATCCCCATACCTCTATGTTAGCATGGCCCACAAAGTGCTCATTTAAACAGTTCATGCAGTGGAAGAGGTCTTTTTTCAGGTAAAGGTCTACTCAGAAAGAAGCCCCGTATAGAAGTCTGTAATGCAGCAGACCTATGTAGGGGCAAGGGAGTAGGAGGACCAGAGTCCCACCGTGTTGCTCCTTAACCCCATCTACTTTCCAGGAAAGGCATCTCAGGAACTTTCTCAGCATGTCCAAAGTGACAAGAAACATGATCCTGCAATTGCCCTTGGTCTCAACTTTATTAATTAATAACAGAATAAGGGACCTTGTGACAAATATTTTACCTCTCAAGGCCTCACCAGTGAAACACAACTGTAGCCTAATTACATTTGAAGTTAGTTCCAGTTGTGAACAGCCTGAAAATAGCTAACATAACTAATTTGGGCAATAAGATTGGCTAGAGAAAAGGAAATGACAGATTTAGACTGTGGTCTAAATTTCTCTCTGGATATATTTAAATTTTATAGATGCAAAGAAATGAACGTCTAATTGTGAGTCTTCAGGTAGCAAAATTTGTACAGAATATATTTTGTTAAGGGTTAAAAAAATCTCTAAGCAGTTTGCCCTCGAGTCTACTGGTTACATTTTCTTTACAGGTATGGACCCTGAGACTCCTGTAACTTTCCTCTTGCCACATAAGTACTATATCCATGTGTAGCTCTTCTCTTTAGCCCCTAGAAATAGAGGCTTCTTCCTGATTTTACAAATGGCATGTGTATGTATACATGCATTTTTAGCTTGCAGTGGGGCATTCCCCTGAGTCAAGCTACACCTTTGCAGCCTTCAAAGAACGACTATCTTATTGACCCTAAAATGCAAAGGTCTTAAACCTTTACGACACAATCACATCAAGAAATATTATGTTCCCTCCAGTTTCTGTACCCCTACTTTACTATAATTTTTTTTTTTTTTTTTTGGTACTAGGGATCAAACTCGGGACCTTGCACTTGCGAGGCAGGTGGTAGAACCACTGAGCTAAATCCACGGCCCTCCTATCTTTATAATAGGAGTGTTTCTTGATCTTTGGGGGCTAACACTTAAGACATCTACTACTAGTGCTGAGAAAGATCATGCAACACATATTTTTTCTAATACATTCTTCCCTAATTTTCTCTGGCTTTCTTTACTAGAGCTTACAATAAAGTAATCCTTAATTTTAGAACTTCCACGCTCATTGATTCTTGATTTACCACTTTCTTTTGTGCAAACTGAATGCAAATATAGAAGAGTCTATATTTCCACCCCAAAAAGGTGTTACAGTGACCATTACATTTTTAAGTCAAGAAACAAATTAACTCCTCCATCCCTGAGTATATCTTCCAACCCACCCCTATTCCTGAGTTCTTTAATTAGACCCAGTTTACAGGACATGACTTGACTGAAATTTATAGCCACACTGAGACAAAAAAAAAAAAGTTATATGCTGAGAAAGCACATGCTATACAGCTCTGTGGGAGACTGCAGTATTGATTATGCCCAAAGCAGGCTGTGGGCAGTACGGGCTGTGAAGAGTTAACCCCACAATTGGCTTGTTTATAGAAGTGAGTCCAACAGAAGGCTACATGCCAAAGTCAGAGTAACTCACACCCAAATTCTTTTCCTACAATTAAAACTTTCTTAAGTAAAAGGTCAGTGTTCTAATTACAACATATATTTTGTCTATTCTATTTCTAATTGGAGAATGGTTTGTCTTGTCTTTTAGGAGCCTTGCTTCCCTTAGTTTCCATAGAAACTGCAAGACTGTGCATCCTTGCACATAGTAGTTCTGCCCTTGCATGTGGCTCTCTTTTACCCTGATTGATTGCCAACAAAAATCAATGGCTTGGACTACCCAGTGTCTCTGTCAGTTGCACTGGCATTGGTCATTCTGGCTCCCTGCTTTCTGTCTCTCTTAGTTCTGTCTTTTACTTTTTTTTCTCAGGCCTGTGTCATACACTGGGCAGGAGACTGGAGCCTACTGCAGAGGTTTCCAGTAACATTTCAAGGGTCCCCAGTACAGTTCCATCTTAAGAAAGTATTAATGTGATGTTAGAAATCAAGATAGTGGGTTCTCTTAGGGAGAGGAATGAATGTAGACAATATAAAGAGACTTCTAGAATATTGTCAATAGTATGGTTTTTTGTCACCTGGAATCTGATGAAACAGGCATATGAAAATCCACTGTTTTTATTATATGCACACTTTTTTATTGTATATTGTACTTCAGTTTTAAAATACATAGCACTGTTAAAATAATTACATGCCTGCTAGTTTAAAAATGTTGAAGATTAGTGTTTTAAATGCCTAGCATAACTTCATTTCAAATGTGATATGCCAGTGCATAGGCCAGCAGACTTTTTCTCTGAGTCAGACAGTGAGTACCTTAGGCTTCAGGAGCCTGATGATTGCAGCCATGTCGCATCGCTGCCACTGTAGGAAAAGCAGCCATCAACAGTACTACACTAATGAATGTGGTTGTGTTGCAACAAATGTTACTGACAAAACCAAGTGAGCTGGCCTGCAGGCCTTCCTTAGCAAACAAACTCCTGTGCTAGTCGGTGTTGAATAAAATTTGGTCTACTCTGATTAGAACATATTGTCATAATTGTCTATTTCAATCCCTACAATTCATAGAAAAAGACCACAAATACTCAGCACAAGTGAGCTGTTTACATCACAGCTGCCTGACACTTCCGCCCTCTCAGATAGGAGCATCTCCAAATCACCACACCTTCCATCTGCATTTTTCTAGTAATCTATTATGTTAAATCTCAAGGTGAAAATAAACAATTTATACTTTAAGAAAAAGTTTAAAGAGGTACTGTTTTCCTGTTTCACTGGCCCCAGGTAAAATATGAATCACAAAATTGTACATGCTAAACTTTTATATTTGTTCCTTACACCAAAGTTATGAAAGAATTGGTTTGTTTATTTATGAACAGGGAAAAGAAGTATAACTCCCAGGTCGATGGTTTTCATAACTACTCACTCCCCAAAATTGTTTACATTCAAAATTATGAGGGAGAGATTACAATCTTTTCCAGGAGGCTAGGATCAGGGAGAAGTCATGGGAACTGCTGAAGTCCAGACACCCTGATAGGACATCAAGGTCCCCACAGGTAGATGCAGCAATTGTCACTGTGATAGATGTCAGCAGCGTCAGAAAGGAAGGGAGTGTCATATCTGAAGGACCTTGTGGGCACCCATGAAGGAGTGCTTTTTTTGAGACAGGGTCTTTCTATATAAACCAGGTTGGTCTCAAAGTAGAGATCCTCCTGCCTCAGTCTTCTTGAGTGTTGGAGTTAGAAGTGTTCATCAATATGTCCAGTGTAAAGGGCCTGTCTTTAGAGGACTCCTGAGAGAAGTTAAGATACAAAGAGTAGCACAAGAGGAAAGCTCAACAGTTTA
This sequence comes from Heterocephalus glaber, assembly GCF_000247695.1. The sequence continues at coordinate 5,603,170 of NW_004624856.1, read as the reverse complement.
ACAACAATTAAGAAAACAGATCCCAGCAAATATTAATGCAGAGCTCCAAGTAAATGCATAAAAGATTTTCATGATGAGATGGGGAGAAATGTCTCCCATTTGTAAGTTTAATGGAAAGCACAAGAGTGCAAATGTGCAAAGACAAAGATGGATGAAATAAAAGAGTTTCAGAAAGAATAAAAGCATATGCTGTAGTTACAATATGCAGGTTAGTACACTGGAAAGGAGCATTCCAGAAGTGCAAGGGAATCTGAAGAGGACTGGAGTCGCTGTGTTTTACACACATTGTTAGACTAGAAGATCCCTGATTTCTCACTCAACGTGCATTGAGTATCACTGCAAACTGAGCATGTGAAGAAAAGCATCACTGCATGGGAAGCAACACATTAAAAATAAGATTTGGAATCACATCTGTCCCTCCTTTTAGTCACCAATGGAGGGAGAATGATGCCAACCCTATTAAAAGAGGAGAGCTAATAAAAAGGAATTGCACCCATGTGCTTTACATCTTAACTGTTATTTAAGGACCCAACCTCAGTGTGGAGGGAAGCATCACAGATTCACTCCATTGCCTTCCCAAGCAAAGGTAAGAGAAGTTGTTATTTATTCTGGCCATAACTGCACTGATTTTTCTCAGGCATTCCCTCTGCCTAGATGGCAGGGGATAAAATAGCAAATGTACAGTTTGGCTTGTAAATTACTGTGATACATTTAACTGAACAGTCCCTGTTGGTAAGGATCATTGCTTGGTCTCTCTTAGTTTTGCACTTTTCCCTCTAAGATGGGATCTGAGATTTGTATGAAGTGGGTTCTTGTGGCATGAGGGTGGGGGGAAAATCAGCTGATCCAGGCAGCATCACCCAGGGGCCACTGGCTCCATTTTTGTGTCCTGCATCTCAGAAGTGTGGTGGGCCAGCTGCCTTCTGGCCTGCACATTCTACTGCCCCTGTGAGTGACGCTTTCGCCTGGGACCTCCTTGACTTCAGCTCTGGGGCCTTGCTGTGGACTCAGTCTCCCTTTAGCTTCTGCTAAGTCTCTCCCAGAAGACAGACTGGCCACTTTCACCCCAACTTCTGTAGCAGAGTCCATCTTGCACCAGTACCAACGGAGCCCACAGCAGGTTCACTGCTCACATGGCAGTGTCCCTGGCTAATTGCACATTGCACACACAGCCTGTTCAAGGTCCTCAGTTTCTCCCATGCTGATAAAATCATCTTTGGTGAGTGTTAGCGTGCTGCTTACTCTGAGATAATAAAAATTCTTCTAGTCAATTCTTGATTACAATAATTAATGTTGAAGACCGGTAGCAAAAAGGATGGGTTTGTTTTTTTGTTTCCGGTTTTTAATCTCCAAAAATGATGCAAGAATGCCTTTGCCTTCTCCTTCCAGTTTGGGGCTGTGACAGCAGATTGGATTCCTACAGAGGGTAAGGGGTATGACTGACTTTCCCTTCTGTTTCCCAATCTTAGGCTTTTCCTCCTCTTTCTTCCACTCACTGAGCTGCAGAAAGAAGGCAGGGGAAGAAAATGAAAGGCAAGATGGGTCGCATTTGACTGGAGCTGCTCTAGTCTGGCACTGATTTCCTCTGGCCTCACAGCTGTTGGAGCCTCTGCTGGGCACTGCATCTTCCGGACTCTGCTGGTGCCTTGCAGGAACACAGCCCTTCTGTTAGCTGGGGCACCTGCTTGGCTTCCCCTCCCTCAGTCTACCTGCAGTTCTTTCTGCATAGATGCCTTCCCCTGTGACAGAGGTGTCCTAAGCAATATCTCTTTTAAAGTAGCCCCAGGCCAGTGTTTGAGCTGAGAGTCCCACATCTGGCTTGAGAAAAATCCAGAGCCTTTGATCAGCTCTCAGTGGGGGACACTCATCTCCCCCTGCAGCCCTCTCCACGTGCTGGCCTCTTCAGGCAATGTCTCTGCATAGTTTAGGCATTAAAAATGAATTGGCTGTGTCCTCTGAACTTCATGGGGAAATCTTAAGCAGAATGTAGTTATTTCATTATTAATACAGCATTCGGAGGGGTTGAAGGATGCTGGGAATTAAACACAGACCATTGCACAGGTTGAGCACACACACAGAGCTACACTCCTAGTACTGCCATTTTTATTTTGAAAATATTCAAAACCAAACTGGCCCAGATTCTACAGTTGTTCCATTCCTTGAGGTGTCCTGCCCAAAAGTTAATGCAGTTGAGGGGAACCTCTCTTCCTGGATGTGTGAGCTCAGAGATGGCTTTGCCAGTGGGACTGGGCTACCTGGTTCTGTTACCCCTGCCGTAGCACCCATTCTACATTATAATAATCCACATGTGTTCATCCACTAAGCCAGCAGTGCTCTGAGAACAGGGCCTTCACCTGTGTGGTTCACCATTATTTCCCTCAGAATAACATACATATCCTTCATGAAGTGACATTATCTCTACAGTGCCCAAAATGCTATATTATACAATGCCTTATCACTTTCCTGTTAATATCTGTGATACTAAAATTTCATGGGAAAGGAGTACAATTGTAGAGAAAAAGTAGATAATAGAAAAAGGTTGACATAATGAACTAACTCAATGTAAACAATCATAAATATGGATTAACTAAGTGCTTCAAACAGTGAATGACTAGAGCCTTTTTAACTGCAAGTTTCCATTTCAGTGGATACTCAGTATTTCCTAAAGCCAATGCATTCCCTTGAGGTGTCTTCTACTCTTGCATGCACCTGTGAGTTTGATGGGTATTGTTTCAAGAGCATTAGGCAAGGGTAAGATAGACAGAGAGACAGACTGCTAGGTGAGGTTTATTACATCTGTTATATGATGTCCCTTCTCGGCCTTTTGGCTAAGATCAAGTGTAGTACATCTATTATATGAGTATTTCCTATTTAAAGAAGAAAAGGGAAGAGGGCTAGAGAGTAAATGAAAAATTGAGGGATTGTTATCTGTCTCAGAAAACTCTTGAGCCCTGTCACTCTCACACACCTTGGGAGTAGACAGTTGAAGCTGAAGGGTCTCACACTTCAGGCATGGGTAGCCTCTAAGAAGATGGCAAAATTCTGGCATTTCCCACAATTTTTCATGGCACAGAAGCAGGAGAACATCAGCGGCTAAGGCCGGCAGGGCAGGGCCCGGAATGCTCTATTTCATGGAGTCCCCGTGTGTACTGCTATGGCTTAGACAACAGCTGAGCTTTACTCCTTCCAAGTTCAAAAACAGAGCAGCTCTGGTGAAGAATTCCCTGCCAATCCAAAGGGACTCAATCGCCTTTGAGAGAGGAAGAGCCTTGCGAGGCTTTGTGGTTGGGATAAAGGGTGCGTTGGTCACCTGTAGGGACCAAGGACTGCTAACTGCTCAGCCTCAGAGAATTTAACACGTCCTTACCGAAAAGTGATAATAACAAAAACCTGGGGCCACCACTAACCTTGTGTTAGGACATCTGTAATTTTTACTCAGTAGTTAAGCATAGACATTATGATGCTTTGTGTGCAGCTACCATCTTAATTTGGGATCTCCACTCCAAGACCAGTCATCCCCCTTTATACGAGAAAGGTCACTTCCCACAGGTGTGTACTTTAAGTGCTTTCACTGTTGTTTTCCTAAAACACCTGATATTTAGATCAGTAGTGAACTATCAAAAGTAGATCTTTAATAATGAAAAATTTTAAATACATGAAGAGTATTAGATATATACTTTCTTTGGTAATAGCAACTATATTATACAATCATTTGAATGAAATATTTTAGAGACTATTTTTTCTATCTGCTTGGTTTCATTTTTGTACAAGCCTAAATTAAATGCTGTACAACAAAAACTGAGTAGGTTTGTTACCAGCTTATGCAAGTCAGATTAATCAGAGTTGCTGATGAAGTCACATATTAATGAGAAAATTTTCCAGAATCCAAGAAAGTGTATAAGTGAGAAGAAAAAAATTAGGAAAGACAGTTTTCCCTAGGTCTCTCCCACTGTCTTTGAACAAAGGCAGTATTCAGTTCCCTTGCTCTGGTCCAGCTTTCCAAGAACTGCTACATCATAAGCACCCTGGGAGATAGCAGTGGTATCTTTCCCTAGAGCAATAGGCAGATTTCCTTAGACCAGGAGTTGGCAAGCAATGATCAATTGGGCATTCAACCTGTGGCTTGTTTTTGTACCTCGTATGAGTGAAAATTGTTTTTAGCTCATGAAATATTTGTAAAACAGACAAATAATAAAGATGCATATGTGACAGAGACTGTATTTGGCCAACAAAGTTCAAAATACTTGCTATCTGACTCTACAAAAAAGCAATACTTTGCCAGCCCTTGTCCTACATTTTAAAGTGTTCACCATGCTTAACTATGTTCACATTAGACTTTCTTGACTAGTTAGCACTGTTTTCTGCTGCTTCAGTCCCCTAACCTTCATGTGAGGTGTACATTTTCAGTTTTAAAACTGTTATTCCTGGTATGAGTTAGTGGCTGAAGTAATGCTGTATAAGAATTTTAGCTTTATTCTGTATTAACTCACCATGCTGTAAAGATAATTCAAACATCCTGGGTGGGTAAATTCTACCAGTACTGAATCCAAGACCTAGGACCATTCTTCTGGATCTGCATGAGACCCTGCCAACACCCTGTCAAGACCAGTCACAGGGCTGATGGTGTGAAGGCCACAGACAGCCATTCTGGAGCACTTGATAGCATCACTACTTTCACTTTCCTTTCTCTCATGCCCTTCTTTTTCTGTTTTCTTCCCTTTTCATTATGCAATAGCTATGCTCCTGAATGTGTATGTATCATTTACTGTTTACAGCTTCTACAAACAGCACCTAGCCTCACCTAGATTGCAAGCCTGGATGACCGATAAATGTCCCACTCACTAAAAGGTCTTTTAAAGTATTACAGATGCACAACTACACTCCAGAAAATTCCCTTCGGACTGAACACTAGCACTTCTCAGAGAGCTCAAAACAAATCTCACACATGAGATAAACACCAAAGGAAGAAGGCCCTTTAGGCTGGAAATTTACTTTGCACCCAACACAGGTAAAATTTCTGCCTAGGGTCCACATGAAGTATATATTTTCTGCTTCTTCTCCATGTCTAATCCCAGAGAAATGAACTCACAGCTTCACAAGCTCTGGGTGCTCCACAATTAGCATCTCCTTTGCACATGTTTCCCGTAAGTGCTACAGCAGAACAGAGTTCCTGCGGGCCACTCCGGTAACCCAGAACCACATTTGTGCTTTCCAAACATGCTGAATATCAGCTCCAGATGCCTTTTCCAGAGGAACTTCCATTGTTACAGGAAGGATTTTTAAAAGTATAGAATGTTGTAAACTATCCCAGGCATACCAGATCCTGAGCTCTAGGGACATGTGGTCTGGGAGACTGAGAAGGAACATTACTTCCTCAACTTTTTGTTCCAGATGGAATCACTTAAATGAAGTAATAGCTTTATGTGCAGGAATCAGAGGCCAGGATAAAGAAATATAAGCAACACTGTTTCCATATGTTGTCTCATATTATATATATATATGCATAAATATATATATTATACTCAATATAATATATATATATTACACACATATATATTAGTATAAAATTTTTTCTTGGGATTTTCAAGATACTTATACACATATACAAACATGCACAAACACACAAATATATATACATATATATTCCAGATACTTTATAATTGAGACTTACAAGTTTTATCCCAACTTAAAAGTACAGTGTGAAGAAGAAAATAAATTGCCTGTGATCACAGTTAATAACTGATAGATTCAGAACTAAAATGTAGAATTCTAGATTCTTCTGTTAGTGCTATGAATCTTATATTTTAGAATACAATCTGCTGCTGAATGAGGCCATACTTCTCTCAGTGGAATGACATGCTGATTGCCAAAGGATAACATGGAAAGCAAGATATTTACTTCATAGCTCACTTCTATCCATTCTTTAGAAGTAAGGACATTATCATTGATCAGGCCAGTCTAGTAAATTACTTGATATGAAAATTTGATTTTTAAAATAGGGCTCCTGAAAGGAGGCTCTTAGAAGAGTAGCAAAAGCAGTTCACTGTGCCTTCTACTGACATGTAGGCAAACCAAAAGATGGAAACTCTTACTACATCACAGGAAACATGAAGGTGTGAAAATAAATAAGTGGTGAGAGGGCACTTGTTTGGTCACTCTGTGTGTTACTGCTTCCTTCAGGAAAGGCACTCCAGGAGAAGTTGATCCCATAGCCAAATGGGACCCAAACACCATATGGCTACTAACACTAGCTTCACTTTAAATCTGAATTACAGACCACTCCCAGCCCAGAGGTAGCAGCTTTCAGGCAGCCATTCCACTTCTCAAGCCCAGAGGAAGGACCTTCTGGACTGCCATTCCACTATTCAAAGGCCAGAGGTAGGGCCTTCCGGGCCACTGTTCCATGGCTTCCAGCCCACAGGAGGTAGGCTGCCTTCTCACTGAAATGAGAAGACATGAAAACAAGTCTCAAAACCAAACTTCCAGATCACCTACACCAAACCTTAAGGGAAATGAGATGGAACACTCTAATACTCAACAACCTGGATTCCCTGAACTGGCAACAAAAGAGTATCTGGAAAAAATGAAATTAGAAATAATTTCTCAGATAAGTGCAGAGATTGTGCTCATAGTACAAGACATAATTAATAAATCTAGATAGGACCTGAGGAACATGACGGAATCTCAAAATAGGAAACAAATGGAAACTATAAAACAGATGCAAACAGATTTCCAGGAGATCAAAAACTCCACTGAAAGTCTATACAGCAGAATGAGCCAATGTGAGGACAGAATTTCAGATATAGAAGATAAGATTCCAATTAGTGACCAAGAAAAGAAAAGTTGCTTCAAAATTGTAAAGGACCATGAGAAATCAATCAGGCAGCTGCTAGATGATGCAAAGAAGAATAACATAAGACTGACTGGAGTCAATGAAGAAACAAGACAGAGTTCAGATGACATAAAGAAACTGTTCACAGAAGTAATGACAGAAAACTTCCCAAGCAGTGGAAAAGAACTTGACATACAGATAGGTGAGCCATATAGGGCTCCAAATAGCCTTGATCAAAAAAAATTTACACATAGGCATATAATTGTTAAAGTTCCAGAAACCCAACAGAAGAACAAAGTTCTACAAGCAGTTAGAGAAAAAGAAACAAATCACATACAAAGGAAAACCCATCAGAATCACAGCAGACTTCTCAATACAAACCCACAAGGCAAGAAGAGCTTGGAGTGGTGTATTTCAAGCACTAAAGGAAAACAGCCTCCAACTCAGATTGATGTACCCTGCAAAACTATCTATCAAAATTGATGGAGAAATAAGATATTTTCATGACAGAGAGCACCTTAGGAACTTCATGAATACCAAACCAGCACTCCAAAGAATTTTAGACAATATCCTAGGAAAAGACAATGAGGATCACAATCCCAGGAAGCACAGCAGAATGAACCCATTGAGCATGACAAGAAATTAAATGTAAAGGGGGAGAATCCAACAAAAAAGAAAAAGTCATGACAATGATAACTTGATAGGTATCAGTTATAGCCATCAATGTTAATGGTCTCAATTCATCTATCAAAAGAAATAGACTGTCAGAATGGGTGAAGAAGCAAAATCCAACAATATGCTGCATACAAGAAATGCACTTAATTCAAAATGAAACTTATAGACTGAAAGTTAAAGGGTAGAAAACAATACTCCATGCAACAGGAACCCAAAAAAGACCAGGAGTAGCTATCCTCTTTGCAGAACAAGTGGATTTCAAACCAACACTGATTAAGAGAGAAAAAGAAGAACACTACATCCTTGTAAAGGGAATAATACAACAGGAAGAGATGACAATCATAAATATCTATGCCCCAAACACTAGTGCACCAAACTATATAAAACAAATACTAATGGACATGAAAAGTCATATATGCACTAATACAATTGTAGTGGGGGACCACAATACCCCACTGTCACAAATAGATAGATCAACTAGACAAAAAATAAGTATTGAAATACTAGGACTCAGTGGAACTCTTGAACAAATGAACTTAATAGATGTTTACAATGTTCCACCCCACAAAATCAGAATACACATTCTTTTCAGCTGCACACAGGTCATTCTCCAAAATAGACCACATACTCACACATAGAACATGTTTAAGTAAATGCAAAGGAATTGAAGTTATCCCCTGTACATTATCAGACCATAGTGCAATGAAATTGGAGATCCATAGCAAAAGAAATTGCAAAAAATTCATAAACACATGGAAATTGAACAACGTATTTCTGAATAATCAATGGATCACAGAGGAAATTAAAGAAGAAATCAGACAGTTCCTTCAAATAAATGACACTGACAATACAACATATCAGAATCTATGGGACACAATGAAATCAGTCTTAGGAGGGAAATTCAGAGCAGTGAATACACATATTAGGAAAACAGAGCAAGGCCAATTAAAAAACCTGATGCTGAACCTCAAGCTTGTAGAAAAAGAAGAGCAGGATAAACCCAAACCTCATGCATGGGAGGAAATTATACAGATCAGAGCAGAAATCAATTCAATGGAGACTAAGAGAGTGATAAAAAAATTAATGAAGCCAATAGTTGGTTCTTTGAAAAAATAAACAAAATTGACAAACCCTTAGCCAAACTTATCAGAAAAAGGGAAGAAAAGGCCCAAATCCATGCAATTAGGAATGAAAAGGGTGAAATTACAACAGACTCAGCAGAAATCCAGAGGATCATCAATACCTGCTTCCAGAACCTACACTCCAAAAAGATGGAAAACACTGAAGAAATGGACAGATTCCTAGATACACATGAATTACCAAAGTTGAACAAAGAAGACCTAAAACTTCTAAACAACCCAATATCAATCAATGAAATTGAAAATGTAATTAAAAATTTACCAACTAAGAAAAGCACAGGTTCTGATGGCTTCGCTGTTGAATTTTACAGGACATTTAGAGAGGAACTACTGTCACTACTGTTTAAACTCTTCAGTGAAATTGAAAGGAAAGCAATACTCCCAAATTCATTCCTGGAAGCAAGCATCACCTTGATCCCCAAAGCAGAGAAAGGCCCAACTGAAAAACAGAACTATAGGCCGATCTCACTAATGAACATAGATGCAAAAATCCTTAATCCTTAATAAGATACTGGCAAATAGAATGCAAAAGATCATCAAGAAGATCATACTCCCTGATCAAGTTGGATTCATCCTAGGGATGCAGAGATGGTTAAACATGCAAATCAATCAATGTAATACACTATATCAATAGAGCCAAGGACAAAAACCATATGATTATCTCCATAGACGCAGAAAAAGCATTTAACAAAATCCAACACACTTTTATGATAAAAACCCTACAAAAAATTGGAATAGATGGTCTCTACCTCAAACTGACAAAAGCCATCTATGAAAACCAACAGCCAATATCATACTAAATGGTCAAAAACTGAAATCCTTCACACTAAAATCAGGAATAAGACAAGGATGTCCACTGTCACCACTCTTGTTCAAT
>NW_004624856.1:5553925-5591383 GCF_000247695.1 Heterocephalus glaber | reverse complement strand
ACAAGTTCCCAATGAGAAATGTAAATGTATTGTATACCTAAAATGTACCATAAAATAATTTTTTTAAAAAATCTGTGTTACAGAAAACCATCCCTCAATGGCAAAAACCATCAGCATGTTACCTATTTAAACTCACCGACCATTATCCTCTTTTTTTAGTTTTAAGAAAATTTATTGCTAGAACGTCATCATTGAAAAGGCACATTTTGCTGGACTTAATTCTTAAGTGGTAATGATGTTAACTGTGGTTCTTGGCAAAGTACTACATTTTCTGGAAGGTAAGAGGGTTCCGTGAATAGCCGTTAAGTTGAGGGTTCCAAAAACAGCAGCTTGGTCCAATCCAAATGATCGAAGAGCAGAGACAAGGCAAGTCTGCTCTGTGGCTAGACAAATGAACGAAACCATAGATATTAATTTATCCTCCAACTCTTTAATTTCTTTCTATCCTTATTACAAGCGTTCAGTAATTTCATTTCGGTCCTCCCACTTTATCTCTATCATGTGCCCTTTCCCCCCAACCTGTAATGAAAAGACTGGCTCATCCTAGGCTATCTCCTGCATGAATTATCACATCTTTCTCATTTAACTCTTTGCTTCTTTCTTTTTCTGTTTAATCAAAATTGTTATCACAAAAATAATTCCTGTATAAAAACTGCATTTCATCATCATCTTTGAAAAGAAATAGAAATACTTTGACAGAAGCTACTGAAAAACTAATAAGTACTTAAAAGAAATACAATTGAACATAATGTGTACATGAAGACTCTTCTCTGGTGTTTCCTAAAGGTTTTCCAGTCAAAATATTAACCAAAGAAGAATCATGCATCAGCTCACTCAATGCACATCAGCTGATAGGGAAAGATAGAAAATTTAACTGAATACCCGTTGTTGTTTTTCTACACAACTAGGATTGAATTAAGTTTGTACCTATTTATGTTGAAATACAAGATTATTTCAGGGAATTCATCAGTTTTGTTATCCTCAGCTCTGGGAATTGTTCGCTATTTGTAGACAGCATGCATAGAGCTGTCTTTGCTGCACAGTGATGACACACGGTGGTAAACGAGCATGAGCCTCCCAGGGATACCAAGGTGTTTTTGAGTTTGCCTGGAGACACTGACACTTCATGTAAGAAATAACCTGAGTGTTCTCACCAATGTTGGTGAAGCCCTAGTGAAGATTATGAAATCCTCAGCAATACAGTCTCAACCACTTTCTAACATTTACACTGCACTACGGCCTGCTGAGGAAGTTGAGCGCTTAGTTTAAAGACACTAGGAGAAAGGCTAGATTTTAGCCTTGCAGGTCAGTTGTTTGGGAGTCTTTCTCTGCTCCAGGAATTGACTGCTAGATAATACACGTATAAAGTACATTCCCACAAATAATTTTATTTATTCTATAAAAAAAACCACTTTATTCAGATTTTCATGAAGTGAAAATTGTACTAAACATAATCCTGGTTACATCCAGTACAAATAGCTGAACTTTGTTACTATTGAGTATTTTAATATTGTAAAATATTTAGTTACATAACATTTATAAAGTATTATAATAGGTTGAATGATGGCTACATAAAGACATCAAAGCTTCATCATTGCTGGACCTTGTAAATGTTACCTAATTTGGAAATATAATTAAGGTGACTGACATGAGGTTAATCTGGACGGCCCAGATACCCCCAATTGCCATCACAAATGTCCATGAAGTAGAAACCCACAGGGAAATTAGACACACACAGAAAAGAAGTCAAAGTGAAGAAAGAGAGAGAGAGAGAGAGGGATCAGAGCTCTGTAGTCACAGACGAAGAACTCCCAGGGTTCCTAGCAACTACTGAAAACTAGGAGTTAGGCATGGAACAGATTCTCCTCAGGATCTCCAAAAGAAACCAGCTCTGCCAATATCCTGTCTTGAACTTTTAGCCTCCACAACTGCAAGAGAAGACATTTCTGTTGTTTTAAATAGACAACTTTGTGGCAATTTGTCATCGTGGCCTTAGACAGTCCTTATAAATGAAATGTGTGAACTCTTGATGCTAGAATACCACAACCAAAGTATTATTTGTAATACCCTATACAGTACTGCAGAATAAATAAATTTAAGTATGAAAATTAAATCCTGATATTAGGAAATGGGAAAGTTTCAGGGAACAAAACATAAAGATCTAGAAAGAAAACTATTGCATCAGTTTGTTTTTCATTATTACATGAAATACTTTTATAAAGAAAGGAAGTTTATCTAGCTCAGTGTTTGGGAAGCTGAAATTCCAAACATCATGGTGCAGATTCTGGAAACAGCCCTGACCCCCTATCTGTGTCTCTTCATGGCAGATGAGATGATGGCAGGAGTGTGTGTGCAGTACTGAGAGAGCACACCTGAGAACAGGAAGTCAGGGAGGCTGGAGCTCCCATTTCTGTCTGAGGGATTCCAAGGATCCCAGGGGCTTAAGAGCCTCCAACATGGCCCATGCTGTGAGGTCTCCCAGCTCCTACAATGGCACACTGCAGATCAAGCTGCAAGCATGAGAACCTGGGGGAACACAGTTAATCCACTTTGAAACCAGAGCACATGGAAACATGGATAGAGACATTGCAGGCATGGCTTTTAATTAAAGTAGAAATTAGTTGCTGTGTCCTTTCCTCTAGTCTTCCTGGAGGCTGCCGTTCAAATCTATTTACTTGATTTGAGAGAAGGCTTAACTTAGTTTTCCTTCTTATAGCTGGGTGACATGAATTTCTTTACAAACTCAAATTTTGTTTAGGCTCTAGAATGAAAACATAAATTAAACTTTATGGAAGTTTTGATATCTTTAGCAGATAAAGAAGGAAAAAAGAAAAGAGGACATCTGGGATGTGTTACAGGTCAGACTACCGGGTCGTTTTCTAAACAGACATCTAGGTTAACATTAGGAAAACTTACCGAGGGGTACAATTCCTCGGAGGTGTCACTCCTAACTTTGGTTCCTGTCTTACATACTGAAACAAAAGAATTGTTTAAATAAAATATACACTCACATCAAAATATTGAAGAATTAATAAGCATCTATATTGAGTATCATAGTTCATTTCTTCATATCCATTCTCTCAGTAATAGAATCTTCAATTTCTAATTGACTATATGACTACCCAGAATAAAGATTACATTTTCCAGTGGGTTTTTTTTTGGTACTGGGGATCGAACTCGGGTCCTTGCTCTTGCGCAGCAGGCAACGGAAACCACTGAGCTAAATCCCAGGCCCCCTTTCCAGCTTTTTTTGCAGCTCAATGTTATACCTGAGTTTGTCATAATTACTAAATAGAGAGAAAATAGATCTGCCCTATTTTATTTGCTGTTGTGATTCAATTCTCAATAGCCATCTGGAACAGAAATGGAAGCTGTGTATGGTGAACACTAAATATGAGGCCTAAGTTCCTGATACCATGATTTAAGGTGACATTCAAGCCAAGCCCTTGGTATAGTGTCTGCCTTAAAGTGAGTGCTCAATCTGTATTTTCTATTCTTATTAGTTTTTAAATAACAATTATTTATTGATACATATATATTTAATAGTCTGATCATATACTAAATTAGTTGTTATGATACACATAAGGGAACAAAAGTTCTGAAAGATTAATTGCCCAAAGTGAGAGTCAGTAAGCACTGTATAAGATAATCCTACCAAGACTGTCCAATCCCCCTGATGACTTTTCCATTGCATTATTCTATCTTATATGATCATTGATTTGCTGTCTCTGATTATCTCAAAGTTGTTTTATTTTCTTTTAAGTGTAGCAATGGTACTGAAGATAAAGAAATTGAGAAACTGAAGCAGATAATATGTAGTTTTTAAAAAAACAAAAATAAGTGAAAAATAAATCTGTAGGGAAAAAGAGTATTTTGGCTAAGATTTCTGGTATTTCCTGGTACTAATTATCCAGGAAATGCCTGCTTCATTCTTTTTCCCAACCCTTGTACTCTAGATTTCAACACTTGTATTTCAGACTATAGTTAGGGGCCTCAGGAGGAAAATAAATGTATATATTTAAAATAAAAAAGAGAGAAACCTTCCACAGTGAATTAGAACTAGTTTGTTTTTTATATGACATTTTAACTAATTTTCTTAGAAAAGTTTTGACTTTCCTTAAGATAATTTATTAACGGATACTTTAAACATTCTGAGCAAAAATAATCCTGTGACATTAGAAAACGGTACAATCTTTCAGACTAATCAGAAGGAAGAAATATGTTAAAATTACAACTGAATTCTGTCTTTATTTCAGTGCAATCTTTCCTTGCAAATCGTGAACTGCATGTAAAGTGGAGTGTCTCCTAGCTGGCAGCACAGAGGTTTAGGTAATGTTAACATTAGACTTTGTCTCATAGTTCTTTATTTGGAGAGAATAGGAACATGCTAGGTTTCTAAGTGATGTGGTAAGGAAAGCTGGTGGGTTTATAAATTAGCTTTTGCTGTATAAAAAAATCACTCCCAAAATTTTGTGGTTTAAAATAAGACATTAATTTTCTCATAACAATGGATCAATATTGTGTATTAAATTCAGGGGGGTTGTTCCACTGACCTGGGATGGGATTAACATAGCTTTTCTCACATTTATTTACTCTAGTTCCATTGGGTAAAAAGGTAACAAGTTCAATATAAAATCACCAATGTGAACTGACTGCCAAAAGAAAGAGAAATGATGATTTGGGAGAGGGAGCTGGGGCTTGAACCAGGACCTACACACTGAACTACTACATTCCCACCCCTTTTTCAATTTAGTCTTTGACACAAGATCTTGCAGGGTCACTGAATTGCCAAGGTTTGGTTCCAGTTTGCATCCTGCTGCCCCTACTTCCCAGAGAGCATAGATCACAGGTGTGTGCCACCACATCAGGCTGAGCTAATGAAATTTTAAATGGCATTACTGGAAATACAACCATTCAACTACTGGAGCCAATATTCTCCTGGGATTTTGCAGTCATGCTATACTGATTCCAGGAACAATAAATGACAAGGAAGAGTAAAACACAACTTGTGTCTGCAGAGGTGTGGACTGATGATAAGAAGATGGAAATACAATACATACAGATACTATAAAGGATATGAGGAGGGACATTCTGCAAGAGGACAGATTGAAGACTTCAAAGTAGTATGATGATAGCATTCTTTGGATACTTTAGAAGTAATGTTATTAAAAAGTAGAATTGAATTTATGCATGTTGCTTTGGGAGGAAGAAGGGGCTATTAACTACACAGGAGCAAATTTAGAAACAGTGGTAGATCTTTAAAATCACTAACAATTATTAGAAGCATCCATAATTATTGAAGTAGCATGGTCCTTTTGCTGAGGTTACCTTCCTTCTCTAGATGTGTGAGAACAGAGGGGATAGCAACAATTGGTGGACAGCTAGTGAAGGCCCTCTGTAGTGGGGGCTCTAAACTCTAAAAGTGTAATATCACTAGAAAGCTTGTAAAAAATATAGAATCTCAGGTCCTGCACCAGACCTACTGAAACAGAAACTGAATTTTAATCCAGTTATGGGTGGATTGTATGCACAGTACGTTTGAGAAACACTGTTGAAAGGTATTGAGCCTAAATTTTTTTTATAATCTGTATATATTTAAACTTCATGTGCATTGTTGGAATTTATGATATAATAATAAAAATATGATCACAATTGCCTGATATTGGATAAATTTATTATTTGCTGAAAATAATGATGTATTACTTAGTCTGGTCATTTCCTTTAAGTGTTATATTCAAAACACTTTTAAATAATCCTATAAATATGAAGGTAAAACAAGAATGCATATGGTCCTTTCAATCATATCGAGAAAAGTAGTATTACAAAATCTAGTGTCTTGTTCTCTGAGCCCAGGTCTTATTTTCTAATACCATTCTCCAAAGCAGAAACAAAACTGAGGTCCATGGAGAAACAGAAGATTCTAGGGCTGGAGTATGACAGCATCATGTGGTACCGAAAATGTTCATATATAAGTCTAAGGGACACAGGAGAAAAGTGAAGGAGCTCTCAAAGACAAAAGCAAAAGTAGCTTCAACAACAACATTCATAATATAGTATTATAACCCAAAGTACAAAACAAATGAGTCCACGCTGTCATAAAGAAGTGATTGAACAAATAAATAAATGAGAAAGAAGAGACAACTCTATTCAGAATTCCAGATAAAATGTAGACAACCTTCCCTTGAAGAGGTAGAGCGTAACCCCCACTCCTGATTGTAGGCTGCACATAGCTACTTCCTTGAAGAGTACACTATGTAAAGGCTGATTCTTCCATGTGATGGAATGGAGTGACTTCACATTGGGGAGACCTGGCAAATATTCCTGAGTGATGGAGGTCAACATCACCTGTGATAAGTCATGCTGTGCACAGGCCGTTGATGTCCTCTGATGAAAATGGCACATTTTCTCTGTAATCATCCTACCTCAAATCTATAACCAGATTTAATCATGAAAAAAGTTCAGAAAATTTCCAAGGGGAGGATTTCTATAAAATGCCTAACTGGTACTCCTCAGAATTGTTAGTCATCAAAAACAAAAAGTCTGGGAAACAGCCATAGTTTACAGAAGTCTAAAGATAAACAACAACAGAATGCAAGGCAGTATTCTAGATAGGGTCCCAGAATAGAAAAAGAACATTAGGTAAATACGAAAGAAATTTGAATAAAATATAAACTTTGGTTAATAATGTCTCATTGATTGCAACAAATGTACTTTACTACTCTAAGATGCACCTCTACAGGGGTAGAGTGTCAGCCCCATTGAAAAAAGTAAAAGAAATTAGTTTAGGGTATATGGGAATTGTATACTATCTCTGTGATTTTTCTGTGAATCCAAACTACTCCTCAATTTAAAGAAGAGTGGAAATAGCTGGGGCCATTTTAAGCTTTGATCTTTAATTTATGTATTGACCTTCATTTTCTCAAGAAATTCACTTAACATGTTTTATAAAGAATCTATTGAATTAATACAAAGTACAAATTAAATAATTACATCATGGTCCAAATCACATCCAGGTACTGTGTTTAGTTCTTCAGGGAACAAATTTTTTTCAGTGGACAGGATTACTGGAGACTTGCTATTCATCGCTCTACCAATATGGCTGGTCTAAGCAAAGATATGAGTTTCTGTATCAGAAGCAAGGGTGGAGACCCATGTGGTCTGAATACAAGTTGAAGTCATAAAGTGATTTTGACAAGTAGAGATGCAGAAGACTCTTGACCTTCAAGCTTTTGGAAATATGAATGACTGCCGAGAGCTGTAGGGGAGACTCAGCAGGATTGAGGAATGTTAATGAAGTCTGCCTTTTAAAAAGCAGTTGCTGTTGTAGAAAGAAACCACAGTTATTACTGATGAAACACTGTAGAGAAAAGTTTGTAATGTTTCTTTCAAACATCCCTTCTGCAGTCTTGAGAAACACTGTAAAGAAACACTGACGGTTAGAGCATCGATGGTCTCAGGAGAAGTAAAGTTGCCCTGAGACGCAGGACGTTCTCAACCTCCAACGGCCTTACTAGATGGTGGCACCTCCTTAGGCAAACGATCATACCCACATTACTAGAATTTTTAATCAACGTTTACATTCTTCCGGTACATCTCATTTGGAAGTGTAACTCTGGCATCCTTGTGACTCTCCACCTTTCACTCTCATGTGGTTTAATTCCATGGGCGGATTGCTGACCACTTAAGACTTGAGGCTGGCTGCACTGGGGGCGGAGATCTCTTCTGTCTGGGGTACCTCTTCTGAATGCTCAGACTGAAGGAAATATCAGGGAGAGCATACAGCAAAACAATTAGAAATGTAGTTCTAAATAAATGTTAAAATCAGTTTGTCAATTGCTGAAGCAAAAATAGCAATCCGCTGGAGCTTTGATTGTAACTGTGTTGATTTTGTATGAATCGAAAGAGAATTATTGTCTTACTATTATTATTATTATTATTGTTATTATTATTATTTTATTTATTTGTTTTTTGTACTCAGGATCGAACTCGGGACCTTGTGCTTGCAAGGCAGGCGGTGGAACCACTGAGCTAAATCCCCGGCCCTATTGTCTTACTATTAAGTCCTACAAACTATGAACATGCTATATTTCTCCATTTATTTAAGTTTCCATTAATTTCTTTCAACAATATTCTGTAGCTGTCAGTGTACAAGTTTACCCCTTAATTAGTTAAACTTACCACTAGATAGCTCGTGCTCTTGATGCTATTATGAATGAAATATTTGAAAATTTATTTTCAAATGTTCAATGCTAATATTTAGAAATTCAATTGGTTTTTGTTTACTTTGCTGACTTTGTATGCTGGGACTTTGTTAAATTGCTTTTTAATTTTAGCAGTTTTTCTGAAAATTTCTTTAAGTGTTCTTTATACATGAACATGTCTGGGGAATAAAGACAAAATTACTTTTTCCTTCCTCATCTGCATTTCTTTATTTTACTTACAGAACTGTTCTGGCTGGGGCATGAGTGCAATGTTAAGTAGGCACAGTGAGAGAAGAAGGCCTCTCCTTTGTGTACAGCTGTATGGGGAAAACATCCACCCTTCAGCTGTTCAATGCGATGTTAACTGATACTGTTAAAGGTGTGCATTACCAGAGTAAAGCAATCCATTCTATTCCTAACTTGTTAAGAAGTTTTTAGTATGAAAGGGTATTAAATTTTGTCGAATGTTCTTTTTAGCATCAAATGAAATATTATATGGTTATTCCTCCTATTCTGTTGATAGATTAATTTTAAATAATAATTTTTAAATGTTTTGGGATATTGTTTATTCTTCTTTATCCTGATAGATTAATTTTATATAGGAATTTTTAAACGTTAATTCAACCTTGTAATCTACAGATGAAGCAGACTTTGTCATAACTTATTTTTATATGTTACTGGATTGATTTTCTTTTTATAAAATTAGATAGTCCCTGATCTCCTAAAGATTATTCATTGCTTGTTTTCTTGTACTATGTAGACTGGATCTCAGTATCAGAATTTCTAGCTTATAAAATGAATTAAAAAGTATTAATCTTTCTTCTGCTTTGTAAAAAATGTTTTTAAAGAAGTAGTATTATTTTTCCATTAATATTGGATAGAATTCAGCAATAAGGTCAGCTACATCTCAGGTATTCTTGATAAAAATACTTTAAAATACAAATTAAAGATTTTAATTTGGTAGACTTCAAATTTTTACTCCTTGAATAGTGTTTTTGGTAATTTGTGTCTTTGAAAGTATGTATTAATTCTACAAGCTGTCAAATTTATTAGCAAAAGTTTATTTATAATGTCTTTTTCATTACCTTTGAAAATCATGATATAATATGCATATGTACCAAATTCCTCAAGATGAATGCAGTTGTATGTATTGCAAAGATATACCAACAATAAAATTACAAAAAAATACTTTGAGGCACTAGACCATAATAGTTATGAATATGGACTTTGGAACCACCCAGTCTTGAGTTTAAATCCAGACTCTACCACTTTCTAGTCACACACACAATGCTCTGATCTTCACTCGCCTCACTGTAGTAAAGGAAATAATAATACTTACCTCAGTTTTAAAAATGTTTTCTTTTGATATAATTTCAAACTTGAAATTATTACTAGAATTTACACCATTAAAAAGGAAAAATGTGTAGAATCATTAGATACAGCCCCTCCTTTGCAGCTTAATTTGTTAATTTGTGAATCTTTTTGCTGTCTCTCCATCTCTCCATAGCTTGTGGTTGAGTTAGGTGCTCACAAATGTTTTTGGTTTTTTCCAGTAATTACCTTTTGGACTTATTGATAGACATATTATTTTCCAATTTTTATTTCTCTTATTTTTATTCTTATCTTTCATTTATTTTTATTTAATTAGTGTTTAATTTGCTCTTCTGAGTTTCTTGAGGTAGAAACTAGGTCTCTGAGTTTTAGATCTATCCCTTTTCCTAACATGCGCTCAAGCATGCAAATCTAAAAATCTCCTTTCAAGTATCACTTTAGCGTTTTCTCACACACTTTCATATCTTATGTTTTTACTATCATTAATTTCAAAATATTTTGAACTTCCTTATTTAATTTTTCATTAATATTTTATCCAGAAGAGTTCTGTGTAATTTTTATTTATTCAAACATTTTTGGATGTTTCTATTACATATTTTCAATTTAATTCTGCTATGTTAAAGAAGATGCTCCATATGGTTTCAGACATTTTGATTTATTGAGACTTGTTTTATGGATCAGGGCATGGACTATCTTGATAAATTTTTCTTGAGTGGAAAAAAAATGTGTACTATGCTGTTTGGCATTATGGAAAACTCAGTAGGTCAAAATTGGTTGTTTTGTTCACAATATTCTTATTGATTTGATACGAATATTCAAATATATTTTTATAAATTTTTAACAGAGGAATATGGAAAGTTTCAAGTCTTTCTATGAAAATGTTGGAGCTCCAGATTAGGTGCATGTGTATTTAGGACAGTTATGGTTTGGGGTGAATTAATTTTCATCATTAAGGTTTTCCAGTTTATTATTGGAATTATTTCTTGTTCTGACATCTACTTTGTCTGATATTAATATAATCACTTTGATTTTCTTTGACTACTATTTGGATAGTATACCCCTTCCCATCTTCTTATTTTTAGCTTATCTATGCCTTTATATTAAATGTGGATTTCTTATAGGTAGCATATAAGTAAATCTTGTTTTTTACCCATTTTGATAAGCTATGCCTTGTAATCAGTCATTAGACTCTTTATATTTGATGTAATTTTTAATATGGTTGCACTTAACCCCATCTTACTAGATGTTTGTTACCTGCTTCAGATGGTCTCTGTTCCTTTTCTGTTTTTGCCTCCTTTAGATTATTTTCCTATTGCATTTCATCTTTATTGTTATAGTAATAATGTGAGTCAGCTTTTCAACACTGTGACAAAATACCTGGAAAATTCAATTTAAGGAAGGAGGGACTTATTTTGGTTCATGGTTGCAAAGGTTTCAGTCCATAATCACTTGGCTTAACTGCTTCTAGACCAATGCAAGCAGGAACATAAAGGTAGAAGAGCATGGGAGAGGGAAGATGCTCACCTCATGGCAGCCAGGAAGCAGAGACGGAGGGTAAGCCTAGGGAGGAAGAGTCTAAAGACAAGTAGTTGCCAGTGACCTCCTTCCTCCACGGAGGCCCCACTCCTAAATGCCCACTGAGCTATAGAGGCACCAATGGGTCATGTGCTGATGAAAGAACTGCCCCCACGATTCGGTCGCTCTGTAGGCCTCACCTTCCGAGCACTGCTACTCTGGGTCAAACCCTTACCAGAAGGAACCTTTGGAGAACGTGTTGGGTAACTGCAACAAAGAGCACATCCTTTGACTGATCAATTTGTAATCGTTTTACAGATTACAATATGAGTTTTTAACTTCAAAGTTTATCCTCATATTTTACTACTGCACATGTGAGAAACTTATATAGTCCAGCATCTTGTTTGCTATTAATTTCATACATAAATATTTGTAACTGTACTGTAAAAACCTAAAATCAATTATTTGTTTTAAACACTCAATTATTTTCAAAGAAATTTTAAAATGAGGAAAAATATTTGATAATTATTCATATGTTAAATATTTCTAGCACATTAATTCTTCTGTATAGATCCAAGTTGCTCTGTGATTTCATTTTTTCCATCTGAAGAATATTCTTTCTGGTAATAAAGGCCGCTGACTGAGTCATAAAATCTCAATTTTTGTTTGTCCTTCTCATTTTTTTCTTTTGTTTATCACTTTGAAGGTGAGTCTTGCTGGCTATAGAACTCTGGGATCATATTTTTCTTCTACTGTTTAAAAAATATTGTTCCATGTCCTCTGCTTTACATTGCTTCTTTTCAAGTATTAGACTATTTCTTTCAATGTTTCCCACAAAGACGTTATCTTTTATTCCCCTCTATTTCATCTGCCTTTTATTTCTAGCTGTTTTTGAAGCTTTCTCTTTATTACTGGTTCCCAGCAATTTGATAAATATCTACTTCAGTGTGTGTGTGTGTGAGGGGGTGAACATGCATATGTTGATCCTACTCCACCTTCATTGAGCTTCAGTAATCTGTGGTTTAAATTTTTCATTGAATTTGAAAGACTTTTGAAAATTATTTGTTCAAATATATTTCTGCCCTGTCTTTCTGGAAACATAGCAACTCTATGGCTGACAATGTTGCCTCACAGAGCACTACAGGCTATATTTTTAGGGTGTGTGTGTGTGTGTGTGTGTGTGTGTGTGGTAGTGGGGACTGAACCTAGGGCCTTCACAGAGCTATATCATCAGTCCTTTTTTATTTTTTATTTTGAGCCAGGGTCTCACTGAGCCGCTAAATTCCCCAGGCTGGGTTTGAACTTGGAATCTCCCTGCCTCGGCCTCTGCAATTGCTGGGATCATAGGCATGGGCCACTATACATGGCTAGTATTTTTTCTTTATTTAAAAATGTCTGTATTTCAGTTGTATACTTTCTATTTCTATGCCTTGAATTAACTAATTTTTTTCTGTAGTGTCTAATCTTGTATTTAGTCCATCCAGAAATTATCTTCTGATATTGTGTTATCAGCTTTACAGGACTCATTTATTTCTATTTATACCTCTGTTTCTCCTCATTAGACTATATCTAAAAATCTATCATTTCCAATAACTGTGTTAAAGTTCTCGTTTAGTAGTTTGTCACATCTTACATTTCTAGTCCTTTTCCTATTGACTGATCTTCCTCCTTTATGTGTCTTATAGTTAGCATAGTGAATTATACTGGTAAGTTTCTAAATTAGCTTATAGTTTCCTAAAGAATGTTGAATTTATTTACCCTGCAGTTAATACAACTTTGGATTAAAGATAGTAAGTCCCTGGCTTATGAATGTTCAGGTTGCGAACTTTCCCAGATAAAGAAGGATGGGTCTTACAGACATTCACAGATGCACTGCGTTGTGGCGGTGGCTCCCACGTGCCAGACACGAACACAGTTGGCTGTGTGTTCACGGAACATGGATGGTGTACAGCAGCGCAGCACAGTCAGGACTGACTGTGTGTGTGTGTGTGTGTGCACGCGCGTCTGGTGTTGTTATGCTTTGCATTGTATGTCTGTGTCAATGGTGTGTAAGACTCACTTTGCGGGACTCACAATCAAATCCAACTCACCTGGAAGGGAGCCAGTTCCTGAGACAGGGTCTTCCTGTAGACCTTTTAAAGGCTTGCTTTTTATGCTTTACTAGGATGGATCTGGGTTAGCCTTTACACAGGGCAAGTTTAGCTCTATTCCCAAGGAATGACATTTTGGGATCTTTCATAAAATACATGATATATAGTGAGTTCCCTGACCCTGGACTGATAAGGACTAAAGGTGTTCTAGCCCTGCAGCTCTCAGTAGTGCTCCACTGACCGCTCCCAGATACTTTCATGCCTTACTTCACAGCTTCCATGTCTACCCTTTAGCAAAATATTCAAAGTGCACTTTAGGAAGATAACAGAAGCCCCTTTCTTCTCTCCAGTACTCTTTCATGTAAATTAAGGGCTCAGGCCTCCCCTCTTTACTGTGGGTCTGCCTCTTCAGCTCCAGAGACTGCTGTGCTGAGTCTGAGTTCCCTCCCTCTGACCACACCCTGATGGTCACCCACACACAGGTCACTTCCCTGGTTATCTTCAGCTCGGGGACTGTCCTGGAGACTTCTGCCTGTTGTCTGAAAACAACACTTCCGGTTTTGCTTTGTTTTCCAGTCATTTGCTGCAGTGATGACCACTTTGGTACTGTTATTTTGATGGTATTTCATGTCTCAAGCGAAAGTTCCCCTCAATGAAGTCTCAAAGTGTTATAACCTATGAGTGGATAATCAAAATGTAGTGTATTGATGCAGTGGATTGCTCTTCAGGATCATAAAGAATGAAGCACTGATACACACTATACAACGAATGGTTGAACCTCAGAAAAACTGTTTTAGGAGAAAGAAGCCAGACATGAAAGAACACATACTACATGGCTCCATGTAGGCATATTGTCCAGAAGATATACAGAGACTAAAAGCAGATTCTTGATTGCCTGGGGCCAGAGGACTGAATGGGTTATCTGTAAATACACAGAAGTTTTTCTCTTTAGAATAGTGAAATTGTTCTAAGAGTAAATCTAATGGTAGTTGAACAATTTGAGACATGTTACAAAAAATTCATTGAATTTTATGCTTAGAATTGATGAATTTTATAATATATACATTATATCTCAATAAAACTTCAAAATATGGCATGCTATATTTAGCCATTCTTAAGCAAAGTAAGGGGAGACTGTGACATACTTGAAGTGGAACAATGTGTGATGAAGAGGGCTGGAGGAGCCTCCTGAAGACAAAACGTGCAGCAGAGCTATGGGCAGTTGGGTGGCGAGGTTACCATGGAGCCGGTGCGATTTGCAGAGCACATTAGCACTGCTGGAGATTAGCATGCGTGACTGCTGACTGGGCTTTTTGTGGTTTGAAGGAAGCCAACATAGACTGAAATTATTTTGGCACTAAGTATAACTCTAACTGCTGGGAGGTAGGCAGAGATATGGTACTATATAATTACAAAGATTAGAAACATATATATGTATATATATTTCTATATATGTTTATATGTAACTGTATTTAGAAGAAACATGAGCTAGCAGTATCAGAACCATAGCTCTTAGCTATAATGAGAGACAGTTGTTTCACTGAAGGCAGGGTTTGGGGAGGTAGCTCAGTGGCAAAGCACTTGCCTAACGCACAATATTTGATTGTAATTTTCAGTACTAGGAAAGAAATTTAGAAACTATTCATTATTTATTATTATTATTATTATTTATTATAATTATTTCATAATTTTGGAGACCTTTAAAGACTAATTAAATGAATAGCAATCCATTACTAATAGAAATATTGCATTTTCTTACATTTCTTAGATTGTTACAAACCCATTTCATATAACACGAAGAGGTTGCGTCTCAGAATTTGTAGTCTACCTATGGCTCTTTGGAAGGAAGTTGAATAATCATCCCTATTGTTCACTGGGAAAAACTTCCTTGTTGATGGTACCACATGTACAGGAAATTCTCTGCCATAAAACTCACATCCATATACATCTGAGGTGATAATGTTTAAAGGCTAGATAGGTTTTACTTGAGACAAGAGTATTATCTTGAAGTATTATGTTCTTGTGATAAGAAGAAAAATGTTTTCCAAATCACATAAATTGAATCTTTGTGATCAAGAAAGTTAAACATTTGACATTAGATTATATGTATTCTTCCATTTTGATGAGTTGGAATTCAATTAAAATTGAAAATGGATTTTTTTTCCTGGTTAGTAACCAAAACAGTAGAATTGAAAATAACTGATTCTGTGGTAGGTTCTTCCAGTTAAATTATCCTTTAATGACAAAGCTGTGGCTAAATGAGTTTTGTTCCCTATTTCAGTTTTTCACCTCATAACACGTTGCTTCCCCTGCTGTTTGCAACCTTTTCACAGATGACGTAAGTATGTACATTACATCTCTCTGATGAATGTGGACCTCCCCCATGCAGCTCCATTTACCCTGGTATTGGTTAGCCAGTGTTTTTCCTGCCTAAGTCACTCTGATTTTGTAGTGGTGTTATTAAGCACTCTTTCCAGCACTCTGAGACTGTCATTACCAAAAGAGGTAAATAGATGAAGTTTGCAAATTTACTCAGAAGCTTGAACAGGGACACTGGCTGCTAGATGGCAATAGCAGAATTTCTGCCTGGGGAGCCTGCTGAAAAATGATAATTTCAGTTCAACATTTTTAATTTCAATGCAGCCATTTGAATATAGACCTCTGGGTAACCACAACCACACTCACTGGAAATAGAAATCATTGCAGCACTGGCAAATGAAACTAAACCCTCTTGGAGCATTCTTTCTGTGATGTTGCTTTGCATGTGACATTTTGCTATTTAAGGAAGGCAGGGTTATATTTTTTCTATGTATTTTTTATAACTGACAAAAATCCTCCTTCCTGTTCACTTTTTAGGATAAATTTGAATAAATGCAATAGGGACAGGTATTGTGTCTATTTTTATATAAAGTAATCCTCACCTATAACTATGTTTCTTAATATTCTACCTTGTTTTATTTACACTCCATGAGGAAGTTATTAAATCCATTTTAGTTGAGTCAGTTAAAAGAGTCAATGGCTCAGAGGTAGATACCAAATGAGAAAGGGCATGGTTAGCCAAAAAGAAAACCAGGTCACAGTAACCAATCATAGCATATCAAGCACAAGGAGGGTTGACACCGGACAACAACCAAACATACCTAACTGTGGCAAACCATCCTGACAGAGGCCACATTTACCTAGCACTATCCTAAGCCTACCTGAATATCAGCTGAATAGAAGTGAAATAGCCAAGAGTTTACGAAAGAATCGGAGAAGCTACATTTATGACCAAATCAAACCTTCTGAACAATACAAGGTGATATTTAGCCAAGCACTAAATGGAAAAGCATATGGGGGCAAAAATTATTAGTATGGGATGAAAACATTTTTAAAAGTTACATGAGTTATACAAGGTAAAACAATTGAGGAAAAATGATGCATAAATGATGAGTGAAATTAAAATGGAAAGAGGGAGAATAGGTAATGGTACTTTAGAAAGCACAAAATAGAAACAGAAAGTTTAGTAGTGTCACATTATATGCTATGTAATTTTTGTTTTATTGACTATATGTAGACAGAGTAAAATAACTCTCAAGATGCCTATCCCATACTGATTCTTCTTAATGATTTTTTGACATGAACTAGCAGTTATCTTTCCAAGAATATACAGACTAGTTAAAATGCAGACACTATAGGAAGCTCAGTTTCTGAAATCCTAGTGCTTTTTTTACTCTTTGATACATTAAATTTGGTATTACCATTTTAAAGATGAGAGCACCTGGGCTTACCTGCAGGCCCCTCTTAGAAGAGCTGTATACAAGGTACACTGGGTGAGCCTTGCCCTGGGGCACATTCTCCTCACCCACTTGCTGCTTTGGTCTATGGCAAGAGGACTGTGAGTGGGTTTGGGAGGAAAATCACTGTTCCTTGTCTTTAGAGCTTCAGGGTAAAACCAGGACAATTTGCCTTTAATTTTTTCTCATCTTTAAAAAATAATTTTGACCTGACCGGAAAGGCCTCCTAAGAGGAACTGCACTGTAGCTGTACATATTCTGCTAAGGAGGAATCTAGTTTTGTATTCTGCTTCTGGAACAGCGTCACCTTGATCCAAAAACTAGGTGTCGGCAATCGTATGCATTTTGTGTTTGTGCTCTTTGTCCAGATATCAGTTTGATAAGCACACATTTGCCTGACTTGACGGTGGTGGTATATTTTAACTCACCAGCAATGCACTGGAGAGTGAGCACAGGTCATTTTAGACAGAGCTCTGGGCCCTTCCTTGTGGATGTGCTACAGCCTTGTCCTGACCACTTCCTTCCCAAGACCCCAAAGTGTTAGATGGTTCTCACTGCAGAGAGTCTGGTGAGTCAGCTTAGTCTGTTTTACAAAGAGAGGCCACACGAGTCTCTTTCCGTAAAGGACGAAGATTTCATGCAGCACTGACTCTGATAAAGCCTCAGTGATTTCTGTGAGTAAATCTGAATGGATTCATGCAATACTTTCTCATATCTGAAAATTATCTTTGTCCAGAAATCACCTAGTAGGTCCATGCTCCAGTAAAAGAATCTTGAATGGAGGATTTTCTTCGCTCTTTCAGTTCCTCTCTTAATTCTATCAAAGTGCATCTTGAATCTGAATGAGGTGCAGACAAACCTCACATACAACAGCCAGGGAAATTCAAACCAAAGCATTTATTATGCCCAGGAGCCACAGCTGATGCCGGGGCTGCCAAGTCCAGCGGGGTTTGCACAGACTGCTTGTGGTTTGCATAAGCATTGATTGCAGCCAAAATGCTATTTTGTGAGCTGAATTTTAATCCCATTGCCAAGTGACCAGTGTGAACTTTCCCTCAGTGTGAGGGCTTATTAAGCTTATTTATGACTTTGTATTTATCGTCTTGTTAGGTTGTGCAAATATGTAACATAAACATGAAACTTGCCTTCCAAATTACTGTCCATGAAGACAGTGTTTTGTTTTATTTCATTTTGTATTGTTTTCATGAATCCTGAGCAGCTGAACTATGATCACATACATGGAAAATGAATGATACAAATCAGTCCTTCTACAGATTTGGGAATATACAAGAAGTAATTTTTTATCTGTAAAGAGAATTGTTTCACTGCGTCTTTACCTATCACTAAAATAATTACTTGTGATAGAGCCCTATAAAATGTAATGAATTTTCCACATACCATATTGCAAAGTGGATAAAAAAGTCCAAGACCCAAAGGAATTTGGAGCCCGCAGTTCTGCATGGAGGCGGTGGAAACAGGGCAGGACTCAGCACAGTCACAGAACCTGACTGAGAAACTCCTCGAGGCATGCCACAGTACCTGCTTTTCCTTGACATTCAGTCTCACTGATATTTATTGTTTCTTAATAGCAAAAGGAAAGATGAAGTAGAATGAATATTTTGCATGATGCTCTTTCCATTGCAGTTTGAATCTGCTGGAAAGAATATGTTCTCCCTGTGGTTGGCTCTCTCCTGATTGTTAGTCTCTGCTAGGATGGTAAGAAGAGGTGAGAAAGGGACCGAGAAGCAGATGCTCCCAGTTTGAGTACTGGTTCCCAAAGAAGGAGCCCCTCCTGGGAAGGATGTTACAGACATGCATGCCCATGGGCTTCGCAAAATACAGGAGGCACAGCCAGACATTGTGGTCTAGCACTCTGGGAGGCTGAAGCAGAAGCATCTCAAGTTGAAACTCAGCCTGGACAATTTAGCAACTGAGTGAGACCCTGTTACAAAATGAAAAATAACATAAAATAAAAGCTTGGGCATATAGCTCAGTGTGAAACCCCTGGGTCCAATCCTCATTACCACAAATGAACAAACAAAGAGAGAGAAGGGGGTGTAGTCATAAAGCAAACCCTCCAGTAGGGAATTCCCAAGGCTTGACTTGTGTCTCCTGATGAGTATTTGATGAGATGGTCTGTGTTTAGTGTCACAAAGGCAAAGGCAGAAGGAAATACACATGTCACTCAGTCATTGACCAGTAAACGCATCACTCATGGAAATCTGCTCAGTTCTGACAGAATTTTTGTCTTTGTTTTCACCTGATGCAACATCAGCATTGCTCTGGAATCCTTAGCAGTTTCATTTCCATGTGGAAACTATCAGCACTCAAAGAAGTCAGGCCAAATCCAACTACTTTCAAAATCTCAAACAGGAAACTCTAAAACGTAAGCTTTCATATCCAAAAGCAGTTTATCATTATTATAAAGATAATTCCAAAATAAATCTGATATCAAAATTATCACTAAGATTTAAAAATACATACTTTCAGAATGCCCATATTTAATTTATAGTTTGTTTCAATGATATCTAATATTGGAAATACTTTAAAGTTTAACTGTAAAATACAAAGTGTAATCAGACATAAGATTCATTCTTCCAGAACCATTTTATTCGGAGTAATCTTAGGATCTAACCTCTAGAAAGATTTTATTAGAAAACCTAAATATTAATACTATATTTAACAATATCTTTAAATAAGGTGGCTTGAATGCCTTGTTTATCTAATAAATGAAAATATATGACAAAATTGTCAGAATTTTGTCTCAGTGACCATGGATGTGTTTATCATTGCTTTAATAAGTTGAATGAAAAAGATCCCAAAAATGTAGTGTACCTTGGCAGACAGTCTGAGTTCTAAGTAAGATTATTTAACCCTTGATAGTTCACAGATTCATGTGAACAGACCTCTTCTAAATAAAAAGAGTTCCAATTCATTTGTTTGTTATAGCTGAATGCCAAGTAAATCCCCAACTTTGTGCTAGTGACTAATAGTGAAAAAATGAGCAAGAGGTACAACTTCACCTTCCACTTATGGAGACAACCAGGACAATGTAACAAATGTCACACTCCTATCACAGAGCCGCTTCTGCAGCTCCTTCCTGCCTCCTGCCATGCCCGCCGGACACCTTTTCTCAGCTGACTGCACAAACCTGTTCCACACAACCTTCAGTCTCTGCTTAAATTCTCCTTCACAGAAAGGCACTTTATCCTTGTCACAGCCCTCATCAATATCAAGATTTTATTTATTTCTGACATTTTCATTCAGCATGGAGTCAGTGTGAGCAGGAACTTTGTTTAGTTCCCCTCCTGCTCCTGGTTCTCAAAAGACTGCCTGATATTCCAGGCTAAAAACCAAAACAGAAAAAAAAAACAGTTGTTGAGTAAAATTTAGAACCTATAATGGTGACGAAAAGAGTTATTTTTTTCTAAATCTTTCATTTCTGCATCAAACTCTTATCATCATGAAGATGGCAGCCTGAAAAATGAAAACAAGTATCATTGAGGGAATGATGATCAGATGGATCAGGAAGACAGGAACAAGCGTGTTTCAAGGTCTTTGTTTTCTTTGTTAGTTATGAAGCTAACATAGTCACTCCCCAAGAAAATCAAGACCTAGCTGCTATGGTATCAGGAACTGTGGCACCGTGTCTTCTTGTGTCATGAAATAATCCTTGCCTGGTCCCCTGGCTTCTAAAATAAATGTTAATTCAAATTATGAAGAGATTAATTCAACATATCACCAATGAGTTAATTAGCTTTGTCTTTTAAAGAGGAGTTTTTTGAAGGATTACATGTATTTCTATCTTCATATCTGAGTCTTCTCCAGCTTTCATCTGCATCCTTAAAAGCCATGTTCCATTCACTGCAGGACAATATTTCTTAGTGTGATGACCAGGATTAAATGAAGGGTATCTTGCACATGAATAGGTGTCTGCATTTCCAAGTCCCACAGCTGGACATGACCTTGGGTGAGTCACTTCTCTCTATGCCTCTGTTTTATCAGTGATAAACTTTAAACACTCAATCTACCTCAGAGTGTGAGTGTGAGGATTAGATATGAGAATCCATGGATAATCCTGAGCAGAGAACGAATCCTTCTAAGTGATTAATTAATGGGAACTATTACAGGGCAGTACTATCAATCTTCTTTCTCCTTACTCTGATAAAATTCTGGAAACTTTATAATCTATATTATCCACTTTGAAAGAGAATATTGCCAGAGACAGTTACCTTTCTGAACTCTTGAGCCCCACCCAGTGCTGCATGGCCTATGAGGGTAGGGTCTGGGAGGAAGAGTAGGGATAACTGTCATACTTTTCCCATGATCCTGTTGTTTGCATTTTCTGAAAAACAAAAAATATGGGGACATATTTAATTCATTCTCTTAGAATTTTTGTGAAGTAGGTAGGCCAGTGTGAATATTTATGTATTCTAATAGGCATATTTTGCAAACTAAAATTGCTTTTTTATGCTACTAGCAATGTTGACTAAAAAAGAAAAATATAATTAAGGCATTGTGGTTAACCATAGACAGATAGATATGTGTTCGAAGCACCACAGTTTATTCAGCTCCTCTGTGTTTCCCCATCTGTGAGGCTCAGTTATAATAGTAGCACGTCATATTGTGAGTAGTAAGTCACAAAATAACATGTAGTTAATACAGGGCCTGGTATGTAATGTTGACTATGCTTTAGTTTATATCATTATTGTTACCTGACCACATCTTATATTAACCTGTCATGATGCTAAGGCAACCTGGACTTGGAAAATTTACTTGGGATTTTTCTGGAGTCACACAACTATAACCTTGGTCACAAATTTAAAATTGAATTCATATACACATGTGCGTGACTGTGTACACAGGCATTCATGCACACACACCCCATAGCAGCTCAAGCAATGCAGTTTAGACATCCTAGATGTCACTGTACATGACTTTATCATTCGCCATGTTTCATCAGTGGCAAACTTGTTAAAAGAATAATATGATGCTACCCCTCAACAGGGTAAATGGTGCTGTTCTTGCTTGGTAGAACAGTCCGTGATTTATTCATGTTGTACTTTGAACAAAGAACTAGGGTGTGCCTTCCCAGAGCTCTGCTTTCAGGACAAGCTCTGATTTTTTTATGCTATTGATGGGTGCCATGTATCTCTACCTTTCTAGTAAATTCCAAATCACACTTCATTGTTCTCTCCTCAGTTTTCATAGAAATGAAGTGTTGTCTATTCCAGGACTTCAGACTACAAAGACCTTCCCCAAGGCTCCACTGCAAAGCAGGGGCTCCCTTCTCTGTGTGCATCTGCCAACTATGCTTTCCACCAACTGAAATTCACAGAGGGTTTCAGTCTAGAGGGTTCCAGATGGATTTCTAAATTTAATCCTAGGACAATTATCACCATATAAGACTTCTTTAATTTCCATTACTTGTTAGAACCAATGCAAATGAGTCACTTAGCCCTCTCATTTTTAGCATTGGCCAGGACTAGCTTCATAATACTTTTGGAACTGATGAAATTTGTTCAAAATCCTTTCTCTTCCTTTTCATTCTAGCACAGAATTCTAGTCATGAACAGGCCCTCCTTCTATGTCCTAAACATCTCCTTGATTTGTAACTTTGGGACTCAGACAATATTTCCCGAAATCAACCCATCACTTATTTCTCTCACAAGAGCTCTCAATTTTAATAATCTTCATCTATTTCACAATGTTCTACATTGTTCTAAACTTTATATAAATGGGTCTGCACTTTATTTTCCTCTGACCTTTTTCTTTCAACACTGAGTTGTTAAGATCCATCCATACTGATATTTGTGGATGTCCTTCATCCTCCGCATGAACACAGCACAGTTCATTTACCTACCATGCAGTGAGGAATTAACTCAGCAAGCCTGGGCTATACACACCCTGGACACTCCAATGAAACATGTTTCTTACTCATTCCTGAGGGGTAACCTTCTAGCTCTTGTAGCATCCTGCTTGATAAGCATTACTTATTTAGGTGGCCTTAGGTAGTCCCAGATAGTCTACATTTACAGTGCAATTTTTGGTGGAGGACTTGAGCCTTGCAGTATTCAGCTTGTCAGCCTGAGACCAGGCACATGAGCAGTTACCCATGGCTCTGGGACTAACTCTTCAAAATGTCTTAGACACCAAGGCCAGGTAAGCTTTCCCTGTTGACAATACTTTGTGTTTGTTTTCACACATTGTTGCTGGGAGAAAGGAGTGCTGTTTACACAACCCCACTGGGAGAGGACAAGCGGAAGCTTCTACTGGTGTCTCCTAAACTGTGCACTTTGTGTCTTTTTCTGTTGCTGACTTTAATGCATATCCTTTCACTGTAATAAACCATAACCATGAAAGTAATATTTTGCTGAGTTCCTTGAGTCCTTCTGCCAATCAGTGAACCTGGGTGGTTTCGGGAAGTCCAAACACAGACACACTCTCCTGTTGATAGCATTGTTTCCAGAGTTTTACCAAATCTTTGCTACTGTACACAGTATTATGAAGACATACTGAATGTTTTTACATGTGTGAGTGAAATTTATAAGTACAGGAATAATGTACAGATTTTGACTTGTTCCAAAAATTAGCTGTAACATTTCACAATTCTCCTAACCTATCTTCACAAACATTTGATATTACCAAAATTTTTAGTTTTGAGGACTTTAGTAATGTAAAATATATTTCATATTTTTAAATTTACATTTCCTTGATGATCTTTGATGTTGAGCATCTTTTTGTGTGATTTGGGGGTTTTCTTTCCTGGGGATTATCTAGTCATATATTTTGGACTTTTCTGTTGTGTTTTTAAAAGGTATTTTTAGAAGTTTTTATGTATTTAGAATTCATTATCAAAGGTTTATAAGTACAGCAAATATATGGACCTATGGCTTATCATTTTATTTAGACAAGCTGTTATGCACAAGTTTGAAGATTAAAAATTTTTAAATTTTATCATTCTTTTTATTTACAATATATAATTTTTCTATCTCATCTGAGTTTCTCTTCTACAGTCTTATAAAGATAGGCTATGTTTTCTTCCAAATGTTTTAATTTTTTTCTTTTTCACATTTAGTCATTTTATCACCTTCAAATTTATTTTTGTATATAGTAAGAGATAATAAACATTGTTTTCTTTACCACTGAGATAATGTTTTCCCCATATTATTTTATATAAGAAGCTTATTTTCACTCATCCTCTTTATTTAGTTTTCTTCTATTATAGAGAAAGTTTTCACAAATGCAGGTCCCCTCTACTTCTTGCTTGTCTATTCTCTTTCATCTCTGTCTTTCTTCCACCAATAATATTTTACTAATTCCTACAACTGGATTGATAAAACTCAACTTAATTACTAAAATCTTGATATCTAAACAATTGTATCTGCATCATCTTCTTCTTCAATGATTTTAATATAAAGGCAATTTTATAATTTTCACAGTGCACTGTTGAGATTTTGATTGAAATAGCTCTCATTTATGTACACGTGAATAAAGAATACATATTAGCAATAATCTATCTTATATGGTGAGTCCATTTTGCACTTCATCTTTATTATCTTTTAGTAAAATTTTTTCTTTCTCCACTTTCTCTTGCATATATTTTGTTACTTTTACTCCTTGGTTCTATATCAATTTTAGTTGCTATTATAAATGGTATTAAAATACTTTTAATTGTTTGTTACATGTGGAAAAACGTAACTGATTCCTAAATATTAATTATGAATCTTGTTAAACACTCATCAGCTGTAATAAATTGCCTGTACTTTATCAAGAATTTTATTTGCAAACAAGTATATCATCAGCAGATAATGGCAAATTTTGTTTGCATTTCGTTCATCAAAATGACTGTAAATTTGACTATCCTGGCATACTATTGGGAAATTCTGCCTTGGTTGTTATAGGTCATTTCCCACTCACACCCACACACACCAGGTGATTCCTGTAGCCCAGGTGTTGAGTGTCACCAACAATTGGGGAGGCCACATCAGTCAGCATAAAGGCCCACGCTGGTGCCCTGACACAGCCCCTTGATGGATGGTGGCTTTAATGCTTCCATGCCATGCTCAAGGTACAGAAATCTTTGCCCATCCTGAGAGTCCCAGGCCTCATTTCCTTTGAGATCTGGCTGCCTCAGGTTATTGCCACATTTCCATGGGGACAAGAAGGATGTCAGTTCACCAATCCCACCACTCTCTGTTTGTCCTTTGATACAATCAGAGGGTCTATCTACATGAGCATAACTAAGTACCCAATTTAAAGTCTTGATAAACTGTCCACCCATGTGCTGAAATCACCTTTATACAGGTTGCTGTTTCTGCCAAGTTTCTATGTAGTTGCCAGGAACTAGGTAGTTTTCTCTTGGCACCCAATTTTCCTGCCACTTCCTTACCCTATCAGTACACAAACCCTGGTAATCTGGCTTGATTGGGTCCAACTTAATCTACCCACAGATCTAAGTTTTGTTTTTTCTAAGACCTTTCTAACTCATAGAATTTAACAAGAATTCTCTGATTTGCATTTTCACTGCCATTACCTCATTCCTTCAGCCAAGAAACCTCCTTATGAGTGTCAGTAAGGAGCATTTCTTCACAAACCTTTCTTCCCAGTCAGCAGAGCATTTGCCACAAAGTCACTAGGTGCCAACCTGAAAGGATGCAAAGAGTCTGCAGGGCACCAGCTCATTGCTGTGAGTGCAGAAGGATCATGATGAGATGGGAGTCCAGGCTAAACACAGAAGGATGCATAGACATGTTAGCAAGACAAAGAAGTGTTGGCCAGAGGGGCATTTCTAACAGGACTCATCTATGCAAGGGGCAATGCTTCGAAAGAATATAATTCATGTTTTAAAATTTAAAATGTATGCCTTTCAGCAAAACAGAGAGGAGTGAGTGGAAATTTAGCTACTGAATTCAGCTCCAGTGACTTAAAGATTTCAGATTCATGTTAATAATATCCTCTTATATGTTATGAAATTCATTGAGAACATTTACATGGTAAGAAAGGAAAGGATATGATATTATCTCATTTTTATTTGATAATTATAATCAATTATTAGTATTAGCTTAATATGTTATCCCTTCTAAATTTTTGCATGTAAAAATAAGTTGTGCCATTGAGGAACTGAGAAATCAAAGCAGTAAAAAGATTGCTGCATTTTTATTGAAATGGATAAAAGATGTGAAGCAACAAAAACAAAAGTGGCAGTTCACTCCTGGAAGGATTCCAAAATGGTACAACCATTTTGGAAGTCAAGTAGTTTTTTACAATTAAATGTATTTACCATACAACCATGCAATCACACTCCTAAGTATTTTCCTAAATAAGATAAAAACTAATACAGACATAAAAACTTATAGATGACTGGTTATTGTAGCGTAATTAACAACTTTAAAAGCTGGAAGTGACCAAGATACATTCAGTGAATGAATGCAAAAAAAAAAAAAAAGCTGTGATCCAATCAAAAAAAGAAATATTATTCAGTTATAAAAGGGAATGACCTGACAAACCACAAAAATACATGGAGGAATCTTAAATGCATATTTCTAAGTGAAAGAAGTTAATTTGAAAAGCCTACCTATTGTCTGATTCCAAGTATATGATATTTGGGAACAGGCAAAACATTATAGAGATGCTAAAAAAAGATCAATGATTCCCAGTGGTTGGGGAAGAGGGAAGGATGGATAAATAGATGGGAAAAAATGTCATTTTTAGAGCAGTGAAACTAACCTGTATGGTATCATATCTTATAAATATCAAAGTATTATTTATCTAAACCTGTGGAATAGTATAGTAAACCCCAAAATAAACCACTGACTTTAATAATAATATTTCAGTATTTATTGATTAATAATGACAAATGTAATGCAAGATATTAATCTTCAAACAGCTGTGTATGATTGGTGACAGATGGAAAATAGGTACATGGAAATTCTGCACTATTGGCTTTATTTGCACTGTTTTTAAAATGAAACCTATTAATTTTTAAAAGCAAATCATAACAATAAGCAGAGAGAAGAAAATAGCTACATCCAAATTAATAAATACTTCCAGCCAATTCTGCACATTCCATCAATCTATACACTACTTATTACATATGCACAGAGTATTCCAGGTACCACAAAATGTCTTGAGGAAAAAGGTCCATGAAACAGTCATATATGTCAGTGAGATATGTGCCATTGAAGTATCCCAAGGGAATGCCCCATAGAGGGCCTTCATAATTAATTAGCAACATAATTTTAAATTAATGAATGAATTAAGAAAAATAGACAAAAAGAAAAGAGAATTTAGGTAGTTTTTGGAGAGGACCCCCAGTGGATCTAAAGAAGACTTTGTAGTAAAACAAAAGTAGTAGCATAAAAAATAGCAATAACAACAAAAGAAGAAACAGAGCCACAGTGGGAGGCTCCATAGCTGCCTATGACCTGTGGAAATATAAGCATGGTTGACCTCTTAGAAAATATCTGAAAAAGGTGCCTTACCTTCTTAGTAGGTGAAGAAAGCCAGAATGTATATGAATTTGCCTTTTTCATCACAGATGATTGAACTTCCCAAGAACTTACTGTGCCAATGTTCAGGATGGGTATGCTTCTTAAATATAAACCAAGAGTTTCTATCCCTTATTTTGCACATGGAAAGTGCTTTAAAAAAACCACAGTTGAACAATTGAATTAGGAGAATTTCAGGAAATCTTATGACTTCACTGAGATTGTTTTCTCTCTATATAACAAAGTATTTTCCTTAAGATGCTCAAGCCTCAGCTCAGAGATTGAGTTGTATAAGATATAAAAACTGGAAGAAAATTTGTGAGAGCATTCAAATAAATAAAATGTAAAACAGTAAGAGAAAAGAATGTCCTGTTGACCATATAAAATTTGAAATATTTATTTGATTAAAGATAGCATAAAACTGATAATTTATAATCAATAACATTTCAATATTAAATATTGGACTAATATTCACTAGCTAATGATAAGCAATATAAAAAGAGCAAGTAGATAATTCTGAGCAGTAGAAAATAAAAAGATTAAATGTACACTTAAAATTTTCAGTCACTAGTAGTGAAACAATGTTAATAGGGTCATTATTTTCCTCTATTAGATAGGGAAATATTAAAAACATTGATATTATCCAATTATCCAGTATTGTGAAGAATGTAGGTAAACAAACTCTCACAAATGTTCTTTATGAAGAATAAGTTGTTTCAACATTTTAGAGGAGAGGCCAACTAGGCAAGTTTATCAATAATAATGACAGCAAGTACTTACTGTGTGTTATATATTGTTATAAGTACTTTCAATTAACACTGAATCGCTATACAATTCTGGGGTGATGTAGATACTATTATTATCACCTACTTCTCAGGCAAGGAGATTGGGTCATGAAGAGTCAAGGAGCTTGTGTGGTTTTAAAGGATCACTTATCTAGGAAGCCGAGATATTGGAATTTAAACCTAGGTATGGTGGGATGAGTGTTTGCTTCCCTAGTGTATCTGTAATACAACCTCAAGTGTTGTGTGTCTCCTATACTGTTGTAAAATGTGCTCAAGGTTTTGTCTTTATTTAGGGATGATAAGGTTAACAAGTGAGGAAATGATTGCTATGGAAAAGAGTTTGTGGTCCCCAGTCCATCCTGGCCCCTGCCTCCCATGCTGCATTTTATTTCTAGATGTCAGCTCACCCTAGAAGGGCCAATCTCTCTGGGGCCACCAATGCCTCAGATTCCAGAGCATCAATAAAAAAAAGAACACAGAAAATAAGAAAATGTATTAATACATGTGTATTTTCTTTGACTCAGAAATTTGCTATTTGGAGGTCATATTATAGAAATATACATTTCAGTAGAGAAGTGTAAACACACGTGCCCAATGCAGCAGTGCTTACATCTGCTAACATTTGGAAACAACATATGTGTTTCTCAATAAAACTTGGTTGGAATGATTTTTCTATAAACAGAATGGGTTTTAAAGCTCTAAACAGAAATGGAGAAGAATTACGTGCGTTTGAATGGCAGGCTTCTGTGATCCTTGAGAGAGGGAGATTGAGAATGGTGAAAATACTTTGTCTCATATGCTACCATATGTTTGAATATTGTGAAGAAGTAGTCCTACTTTTTATAAAGATTATTTCCTGTTTTACATCCTAGTAACAGCAGAACTTATAAGTTAATTTGAATGATAAAGGATTGCAAAGGAAAGGGCAACTGTGGCGTTATTTTTGAAGAAATAACAGTGATTGTGGTGTTTGTGGAAACTAAAAGGAAAGGTTGCCTCAGGAAGAGGAAGTGGGGGCTCCAGCAAAGGACTGTTAGAGGGATGGAAGTTCCTGAAGAGTTCTAGCCACTGGCCAGGGCAGGACAGTGGTTCTCAGACTTTAATAGGCATCAGAATTCGTGAAGGGCTTGTTAGAGTAAGCTTGTGATCACTGCTGTTCAATGCCAGAATTTACTACTCTGAGTGTCTGTGATGGAGCCCCAAAATGAGACTTTCTCACAAGTCCCAGGTGAGGCTGACACGGGGTGTAGAGACTGGACTTTGGGATCCACCATCCAAGAGGTGGGGTGTTGAATAGGGTTACCAGCTGTGAGTATTGATTAGATCAACTGAGGGAGACCAAGAAACCACAATCACACCAGTGAGGCTAGGGGAAGCAAGGCAAAGCCTCCAGCAGAGGGCAGTGCTAAAAGTCTTGGACACCATGGTGTAGACAGAGCTACTGTTCTAGTCTGATCTGAATCAGTGGATGACAAGAATTTTAAATGATTAGCTGTCCAAGTCAGATCAAGTAGTAGTCTTTTACACAACTGTCTTGTGCAAGTGGCGGCAAGATAAAAAGTTTAGGTCAATCCTTTGTCTGGAGTGCTCACATGACCAAGTCATGTTTGGGTGTTTGAGAACCCCCAAGTGGCTCTGAAACATTTTACAGCATAAAGATCAGGTACCAAGGATACTAATTGGCAGAAAAATGTTTCACTTCTCTCTGAGCCTCTCCAGGAAACATCTAAATTGTTTTGTGGAACCTGACTGTGTGAAAGGTCCTGTCCTTTTGCTAGGATAATGTCATGAGAGTGTTTTGAAATATAACACTTTCTCTGAAAAATAATATAAAATCCTAAATCTTTATTTCAAATTTTAACCAAAATCCATATAAAGTTGGAATTTTTTTACCATTTTACTTCCAGGATTCTGGAGTGGTGAAAATGATACCAGTTAATAGTTACATTTGTTTATCATCTCAAATCAGATCTCTGTCATAAAATTTGCACAGTAGTACTCTTTAAAGAAAAGTATGATGTGGATTATAAAATAACAAGAAGTTATGCTTTTTTGTTCAAGTTTGTTACTTAAGTGTACCTTCTTTTATGATAATTGATTTTTCAAAAGGGGCATAAGGGCAAAGTGAGTACTATTCATAAATCCCAATGTTGTTTTATCAGTAAATTCCAAGAGTTGAGACAAAACTAAGCTCAAACACTAGAATTTTACTTAGTCAAATATTATTCCCAGTGTGAAATAATTAAAAAGTAGAAAAATATATTGCTCTTTTTTAAAGCTAATATCTATAGTCTGTTGTTCATTGTTTAAATTAGAAAACTGTTCCTCTGAGAAATAAGGAACTTTCTGATAACTATACAACTTCCTTCTGAATACTTGATTGTAATCAAAGCTCTCATGACACAGTGTTCATCTGTTTATATTTTATGATTACTCAGAACCCAGGCTGAAATTTTGGTTTTACTTTAAAGAAAGAAAATTTTTCTTATCATAAGACCAAAAAGGTAATGTTTATACGTTTTCAAAGTAGATCCTAAACATCCTAGAACAACTTAGAACAGAGTTATACTTAAGCGATTTATGTATGTACAGATCATTTTTCATTTGTGAAAATTTCATCACTAATAATAATATTCTTATATAATAATTCATTAGCTGAACTTGAAAACCTCTTGATACATAAACATCATTTAATAGTGTTTTCTTAGAATTGATATTCTACACTAATTCATACAAGAAGTAGTCAAAAGTGGAGTAGAGAAGTAAAATGCAGCCATCAATATTTTGTTTCTCTACAATTCTCCCATAAATGGATAGTTTTATCAAAATTTTAAATTTTAAATTCAACTTGTATGACTGCATGACTATTATGTGCCAAATGACATTAGTTGTTGTGACAGACTGGAAGGTGTTTATCCATTGTTCAATCTCTACTTCTGAAACAGAATTCTGCTTTCTGGTGAGTATGGGAACGGGAGTGTCCCAAGCTGAGAAACTACATTCCTGAGCTTCCTTTTTAGATAGATGGCCACATGACTAGGACTTGGACAGTGGGATATACCATAAGTTGCCTGGTGAGCCGATTAGGCCAGATGTTAGTCCTTGTTGCCTGGGACACAAAAGAGCTGCAGCTATGGTCTAGAAGTTACCACTCAGGAGGCCATAGGAGAGCTGTTGCTGAGACATTGGTGACTATGCATGTCAGGATTCTCCAAAGAAACAGGGCCAACATTAGTAATCGATGGATGGATGGATGGATGGATGGATGGATGGATAGAAGATAGATAGATAGATGATAGATAGATAGATAGACAGACAGATAGATCCCCTTTATAAATATACATGCCTCTGTCTCTGTCAGACATATGTGCATGCATAAACACACACACACACACACACACACACACACCCATATCTCTCTCAGAAAATTATAAGTAATTGGCTCATGATTTGATAGAGGCTGACAGGTTCCATGAGCTTCAGTAAGCAAGCTCTATCTCCAGGAGAGCCCATGGTGTCTTCTCAACCTGAAGATCAGCTGCCTCAAGACAAAAGCAAGAGAAAGCTGTTATTCCTCCAGCATGAATTGCTCTCCGCCTTTCTTGTTCTTTCCAGAACTTTAACTGATTGGATAAACTCCAGAAGCTTTAGTGAGGCCATTTGATTTATTCATTCTACCTATATGAATGTAAATATCATGCACAAACACCCTCAAAAGACATACCCAGAATAATGCTTGATCAAACTAGTGGGCCTCCCAACGGCTGAGTCAAGTGGACACAAAAAATTAGTTTAGGCCAGACACAGTGACTTTGGCCATGCCATATAGGATAACAAGCCTCCAGATTTCCTCTATGTGAAAGGAGAATAAACCTCTGCTTGTTTAACTCACTGTTTTACAGCAAAATACAATACCTAGCTGATATAGTGGCTATAATATAATTCAAGTGGGATTCTGTATAAACATTTTAGAATTTCAAACATCATTTTCACATGACAAACTCTTAGCAAACATTCTAATATTGATAACTAAGGACATAAAATCTTAGGATATACTTAGGACATAGAATCTTTATTAGACCAATTTTTTAAACTATAAACTATAAATGCAACAATATTGCAATTTATAAATATTCTTTGTTATTAAAAGTATTTTTTCTTTTACACTAGTTTTCATCCACCTTTTGTGTTCCAGGCAACAAGCAAGGACTAACATCTGGCCAAATCAGCTCACCAGGCAACTTGTGGTATATCCCACTGTCCAAGTCCTAGTCATGTGGCCGTCTTTATCTACAAAGGAAGCTCAGGAATGTAGTTTCTCATCTTGGTACACTCCAGTTCCCACACTCAGCAGAAAGCAGAGTTCTGCTCCGGAAGAAGTAAAGACTGAATATTGGATAAACATTTTCCAGTCTGTGTCACAAAAACTAATGTTATCTGGCTAATTCAGGGTCATCTTCGGGAGATCCCAGGGTGTTTTCTGAAGTTCAGGTACTTCTCCTAAATTCTCCTTTAACACCCTGCTGTTCCCTCTGTAATGATCTTTCCTATCATCTTTTTGATTATTTAGTTAACACATGAGCTAACAGGGAATTCAACTTATATTTTATCAAGGTTTTTTTCTTCTAAATGTTTTGGACTATATGTGAGGAGGTTCTATGTCTATTGTTTTTTATCATCCTCAGCTCTTGCAAAACCACCCAACAGCTAATTTTACCAATTTATTTATTCATTCAATTAATCCTTTTAATTTCTATGCAATACTCAAGCTGTGCAATGTATTAATGCATTACTCACATTTGTCTGTGTCCTTAGAAGTTGTTTTCTGTTTTATGTGTGTATAATTTTAAAAGATTTTAAGTGGTACTACTGTGTTATAGTCTATATTTTAGTTTAATTTAACATTTTCTGTGGTTTGATTTGATGTCTATTCAACACTATATATATTTTCATATCCATTCATGTTGCCATATGTACCTTTAATCAATTGCTTCTAACTCGTGTATGATATTCTGTAGTACATAGCTACCACAAATTATTTAATGGTTGCTCCCAAATTCAATTCACTACATTTATGAAGCAATAAGTATTTATTTTCATGTCCCCTGTAGAACTTGTGCAAGCTTGGGAGAATCTCTTTTGTGTATGTGTATATAATATATGTATCTAGACATATATCAAATATACATACCTATAACTGTGTATAAATACAAAAAAAATGCCTATGAGCTTCATTACTGTCTCTCAGGAAACTTACATGCTTAATTTGACCAAATAGTGCAAAAATAATTCTTTTTAAAATTGCTGAACCTGTCAATGCTCCTACCAACACATACAAGAATGTCAATTAACCCATATCCTCTCCAATAGTATCACTGACCTTTCCAAATTGTACTTATCCACCAATGTAAAAGTGTACTTCAGCTTTTAGCATGCATTTCCCTGATAACTAATAACTTCATTTTCTTAATAGTCCTTATAGTGGTACCTTTTCTCTACTTTACCACACATATTTTAATTGGAATTGATGTATTTTTGTATTTGTTGAGGATTTTTCATGAGTTCTTTTTTTATCCTGTATTGTTAAATCATTCTCAGACTTAGACATTTGAAATACATTCTCTTGTTTTATCACATGTCCATTAAGTCTTATTGAACAGTAATGCCTAATTTTCTTGTAAAACAATATTTTACTATTGTTTGTACTTTTGAAAATTTTAAGTTGTCTCTATCTCATCTCTTAATCACTAAGATATGCATATATTCTCTTTTGTTAATTTTCTAATTTCATTTTTTATATTTGAGTATTTAAAATGATATGGGGTCTACCATTGTATGTGGCAATAGGTTGGAATCTAGTTTTATTTTGATTCATACAGTGAATCAATTTTCTCAATATCAAGTATCATGTGACTAGTCTTTTCTTCATTGTTTATAGTCTGTAGTTGTTATGTATGTGTATATATCCAGTCTCTAAGCTTTTTATTTTATTTTATATACTTTAACCTATTGTTCCAAATTGATCTCTATATCCTGGGAGACTAGTAGACTACCTAGTGCATTTTTTGTTGAGTAAATGTTGACAATTTATTTATAATAAGCCTTTTAAACCAGTGTCCCTTCAACAGAATTGTCAGACAGACCACAGCTCTCTCCCCACTTAAACACGGGGTGATGCTCATAGTATCTGAACACTTGTAGCTGAAGTCCCACTCCATCTTCTTACCATTTCATACCAGTAGTTAAATTGGATTGTATTAGGTACCCCAGCTCCCTAAATGTTCATGACTTTTTGTAATTCTGTAATTTAAGTCCT
This sequence comes from Heterocephalus glaber, assembly GCF_000247695.1. The sequence goes on along the minus strand of NW_004624856.1, from coordinate 5,556,878 downwards.
ACATAAACAAATAAATTGTGAGTGCAAAGAGAGAGTTGCTTCAATAAAAAAGTATTTTTGAAGTATGTGATAAAGAGAATTATTGAGAAAAAAGTGATGGGCTAGGGAAGGGAGTAAATAATTGGGACAAAAAGATGGGAATAATGAAGATAAAGAATAATCCTCCAGATGGCTTAAAGTTCTTTTCTGCTTCAGAATAAGAAAATCTGGAAAACCCAAATGATGTCTTATCAAGATGGTCTAGACGAGATAAATGAACTAGAATTACAAACAGAGCATCTAAATTGAGAGAGGAGAGAAAGACCTTAAAAGTTTGGCACAAAAATGAACTTGTATACATAGAAACATTGAAATAAAAATCATACGTGTGTCATTAGTATGATTCCATGTTTTAACGAACTTTTTCAGTTGAACAACTAATTGTAAAATCTGATAAGAAATCTTCCAGAAGACAATCATGTACTAGAGGACCCAGATTCCAGGGAAACTGCAAATTCAAACATTGCTGACACACTTAGGAAAACTATTCTACAAAATTAAAACTTTTTCCTTATATTATTAAAATTAAAGCTACTATGATAAATATTATATCAATATGAGAATGAGCATATAAATCCATCTTTCCTACTGCCTAAATGTTTTTAAACAAATAAATCCATCCCAGCGGTGACAGAAAGAACACACTCATCTCCTGGGAAATTTTGAGGAATTCCTGAAAGATAGAAAGCAGATGAAATCAGAATGTCAGAAAAATAAAATCAAAGAAAACAACAGCCTAAAACAGAGATAAGAAAATTACTTTTGAAAGCAATTTCACATATAATCAAAGCTCAGTCAACAAACAAGAGGACCTGAGTACATGGTCAGAGTAGTTCCATAATCTGATTAGTTAGGGCAGTTTGACTTCCTCTCATGTCACTCACATTAGCTACACACAGCAGTTATGCTTCCCCCAAGTATCTTTTCTTGAACTCCCTATAAGCATTCTAAAAATAAACACAAAAATCTTAGAAAAACATGATCAAAAATATTAAAAATAAAAGGAACTCAATAAATGTGGTGAGTTGTACACTACAAATAGCAGAAGGTAGAAAAACTGGACTGGAATATCTCACTGGGGGATACTATAGGATAGCAAGAGGAAAGGAAAAAGAGATGGAACACGTGTAAGAAAACCTGGTGGGTCTTTAGGCTGTGTATATGCATCCGTGCTCATTTTAAGTTGATTATTACAGCACTTGGCAAAGTGGGTTTAATTATATTGATCATGGGCAGACCCAGAAGAAAACATCTAGATGGAAGAGGAAGGCAGTGGCCACACAATGTAGGACTTGGATCTCTTCAGTCCCAGGCCAAGTTCTCATTCTCCCTGGCCCACCAAAGGGAGTGGCTGTTGTGGGAGGGAAAATCAGTGGGAACACCTCTTTTGATATACTGTGGTCCTAAGAACATGCATCAGAGAAATGTAAGCATGGCTATTGTTGGTACACTGTAATACTGAGACATACAGCAGGCAAGTATGAGCGTAGCTATGTTGTAGGCTAGATCAAAGAGGCTGCAAACACTTGGGCATTGATATACTTGAGTCAGGTTTCTTCGGAAGTCTAGAGCATGTGTGGGGAGCAAATGAGCTTGTAGAATTCTGGGCCTCATCTCCAGAAATGAGACTCACTTGGTGTGGGTTCATAGCTTTAGGATATCGACGTTTGTAGGTACCGCAATAACTCAGAAGCAGAGTCCGAGTAGGAGAACAGAGTGGAGGGTCTGGAGAAGCCAAGGCAGCTAAAATTCCCAGAGTGCAGTCTGGAGAGGAAAGACCGCTCTGGAGACATGGAGGGTTTCCCTTTTCTGCTAAAAACTGGTCAGCTGCACTCATGAGCAAACCACTCTAGGCTGAGGAAAGAATGGAGGGAGCTGGGAAACATTCGCAGCTCCTGCCAGACCAGTAAGAGTTTCTGTTCCCCTGTCCAGAGAGCTGGATCTGCAAGATACAAGACACTCAGTAAAGTGCTTGGAAAGAGTTGTCTCAGAAGTGGAGCTGAATTAGCTCTAACTCAGTGCCATATCCCATGTACAGCACAAAAGCACCCCTGACAGGATCAAACCGTTCGTAATTAATTTAGCTGCACCTCCAAACAGAGATTAAGAAAGAAATATGATTCACTGAAAAAGGTAAAATTCATAATATCTGCATCTAATAAAAATGAGTGTACATGATTCAAAGAAGCAAGATTACAATGAAGTAAATAATGAAAATAGACATAGAAATTATGTATGTGATAAAATTAGTAAAGAAAATATAAAAATTTAAAATTGTATCTCATAATTTAACTGTATTACACTTTATTATTCAAAAATGTAGCAAAAAGCAAGAACATGTTACAACAAGCATAGAAGATATAAAAAGAAACAAGTAAAACTAGAGATTAACAAATAATAGAATCTTCAAAGAATAAGATTAAAATGGACTAAACACTGTAAAAAAAATTAGTGAATTTAAAGAACTAGCAATGCAAACCACCAAAGAGTAAAATATGGAGAGAAATGGGACTAAAAAAAGTGAATATTCAGAAAAGTGTGGACAAACTTTAAGCATATAAGAGCAGATCAAAAAATACACTGAATGTTTAAAAAAAATTTTTTTACTTTTTATTCCCATTAAGTTTATCAGTACATTTTAGGTATAAAATACAGTTACATTCATCATTAGGATCTTGTACCATTACATGAGTATCTTGGTTCTTATTTTTTTTCCCCTTCCCCTGCTCTCCCTTCACCCCTCCACCTTTCCCTACTTGCAAAGAATTTGTTTCCATTTTTTTCCTTTTCTCATATTTTTTCTTTTCCCCTTTTTCCTTTCCCCACCCCTCCCACTTCTCCTGCTCCTTTAGAACTTTTCTTCCTGTTACACAATATCAATTATACATTTTTAAAATTACAATATTAAGATCTA